>BTHU01000008.1:44114281-44499281 GCA_036184795.1 Tokudaia tokunoshimensis
ACCCCTCCAACCTCTCCGTGGGTGGCATCACCTCTCCTGGTTTCACCCTGGCTTTCCAGAAGTCTCCTGTCCTGCAAACACTGAGTCTCAGAGTTTGGTCACAGGCCTTGCTCTTTCTCTAGGTTAACCTATGTTCTTCACTCCTGCCTGCCTGGGAGCCATGATGCCAAGATCCTACTTCAAGAGTCATTTCCTCCTGGGAGATACTTGGGTATGCACCAGGACAGTGTGCCATGTTCTTGCTCTGTAGACAAACTCAACCTCTACCACACTTTCACCAACAATGGGAAGTTTCCAGAGAAATCACAAAGTCAAGCTGGCCCCTTGCTCTTCTAATTCAGCCACAAGTCCCCACAGGTCCCTCGATAGTGCTGTTGACACTCTCCCTACACACTGATCCCAGCAAAGTTATCATCCAGGTCCCTCAGGCAATGGGCTAGCCTTGCCTCCTTCCTGAAGTCTCCCAGCACTCAACTCAGTGTCTCACCTCTCGATCTGTGAGGGAAACGAGCAGACAGAACTCTGCCACCTCCACAGACTTTCCTCCTACTGGTCTCAGAGTCGCTGTCCTCCCTCCCTCCAGGGTAAGGCTATCCTTCCTGTTCTCTGAATCCCAACACCTCATTTTGTCACCCCACCTCCTCTATATCTCTGCTGAGTCCTGCCATCCCTATCTACTCTTGCTTGGCCACCTCTGCAGGAGGCCCTTGTCTGGCCTGGTAGTACAAGCCTGTAATCTTAGTTACTTAGTAGAAAACTGAGGGATGATGATTTTGGGCTACACGTTCAAGGCTAATTTGAGCAATTTAACAAGACTCTGGCTCAAAAGAATAATGAAGAGTTGCGGGCGTAGCTCAATGATAGCACGCTTACACTTACGTAGAATATGAAAGGCTTGAGTTCAACCCTATTTCCACACAAAGAACTAAGTAATAAGTACACAAGCAAGCAAACGGCACCTGACCCCGAGTCCCCTCTAATCAGCATATCACCTGCCCCCTCTTGACCACAGCGTGCCTCAAGGATCTCTTCCACGATCCCCTGCTCCTCCCCCATTCATCTCAGTTACCCTGGTCTCTCCAGTGACCGTGACTGCCACGTGGCCAAATCCCACAGACACAGCTATGCCCTTCCCTCTTCCCCTACCTGGGTGATCAGGACAGCTTCCTGTGTGGTCTCCCACTTCCTGTCACCCTGAAATTCCATTCTTTTATGTGCCCCCCCTTAGTTCCCGGGATTCAATGGGCTTCTCCTTTCTCCTACCTCCTCTGTGCACCACAGGGCACATACCTCTGGGCTGCCACCCTCTTGCTTGGCCTAACTTTCCTTCCTCCATATCCATTGCTGGCAGAGCTCTCCACCTCTCCCAGACTGTGCCTGGCATAGTTTAAAACCCCATTTCCTAGCCCTCTTCTCTCTAATACTTGCCTTCTCTTAGTCACTGATGACCCCAGGTTCTAGCTGCAGCCTTGAACTTCTGTCTGAGTGAGAGACTGACAGCCAAGTGTTGCCTTCGTCTTTCTACTTAGTTCTCTAATCAACATCTGTTCAGTAGAGAACTTCCGCCCTTCAGAGCATTTATTCCCTAAGCCCCGCTCTTCAACCATCCACCTACAAGCCCATCCTCCTTCAAGGACCAAGGCCCTGCATCTTCCCCTGGAAGTGTTGCTGATTCTGCATCCTAAATACCCCAGGACTGTGGCAGCCATCCCATGACTACAACCATGACCACTCATGTCCAAGCCCTTCCCTCTTCCCCTACCTTTGTGATCAAGACAGCTTCCGGCGGGATCTCCCACTTCCTGTCACCCTGAAAGTCCATTCTCCATGTGGCAGCTACCGTGATGTAAACGGGACCTCGTTGTTCCTCTGCTCAGAATCATCCTTCAACAGCTTCTCATTGCATTTAGACTCAAGCCCATTGCAACTGACAGAAAGCCAACTCAAACTGGCTTAAATGATAAAATTAATTTACTGAGAGCGAAACGGCTGGCTTGTCAACTTCACATCCTCACACCTCAGTACCCAGCAGGCCTTTCCTGAGTGTCGCCAAGCTACCCTCAGCCTTGGCACTCAACTTAGAGGGCTCAGCCACCAGGGTCTTTGTCTGCTTAGCAGGGTCCCTTATCCCCTCTTCACTACAGCAGCTGCCCCCTTGCCCAGTACCTCTCCAAGGTTTGTTTGCCGGCTGCCAGCAAGCCCGTCTCCTCAACCTTCATAGTCTTGTCCTGGCTCCTTCTAGGAGCTAAGCAGCTGCTCTTTGGGTGGGAGGGCTGGCTAGCCCTCCTACCCATCAAAACTGATTTGTGCCTTCTAACATGTGTTGCTTTGCACCCTCTGAAGGTGTCACAGTTTGGGTAGGTCCATGTTGACTTATAGACTCCCGTAGTTGGCTTGAGTGGTTTTGATGAGAAACATGCAGTAAATAGAATACATCTCTAGATCCCATAGTTGGCTAAGATGGTGAAGTGGCAAAGAGGGAAACCCTGGGCTAGGTACCACATGCACCAAGTCTTAGAACTACCCACTTCCTGCCCCAGCCCTGGGTGCCAAAGGGGGGTATATGGCCTCCCAGAGTCTAGGAAAGGTGTGTCCCTAGCAAAAGTACTTCCCTTGAAAGGCCTCTCTCTCTGTACATTAGGTGACCTCTACACCACAGGCTTCCATAAATCTCCTAGTCTAGGAGATCGGCGCTCCTTTCTGTAGTGGTGGTCCCGGGTCCAGTCTCCGAGATGTTTTGCTCTGGAGTTCTCATATCCATGGTGAGCCTTCTCGCTATGAGCCCTCCCCCAATGACAAACATCGAAAGGTTGTATCATTCTTTCTCCTAACACCCTCTGCTTAGGGGAGGAAGCCCAAGTCCCACAGCAAAGCTCTCTTGCATCTCTGAACTCTAGCATCAAGGCATACCACCTGTCCTGTTCCCATGCCCCCGTGCCTTTGCTGCGGCTGTCCCTGGTGTTGGGAATCCTCACCTACTATCTGGGAAAATCTACTTAGTAATCAAAGCTCTGCTCAGATGGTCCCATGCCTCCTCCCCATACCTTCCCCAACTCAGAACAAAAGACCTTCAAGGAGACATTCAAGGTATCCAGTTCCCCCTCTTCTCCTACCCTAGAAAGCCCTAAGAGCATGGTATAGTGAGTGCCGTCATACAGTGAAAGCTCAGAGAGGCAGCGTGGGCCTCAGCATCCAGAAGACCTGCCAGTCCCGTGTGACCACGAACCTTGCCACGCCCCCCATGCTTGAGCTTCCCTAGATCTTTCCACTGTCAACAGTAGCCCCAGTGTACACACCCTCACCCAGCCAGAGCCCCGCCCACCCTGGCAGTTGCCCAGCAGCGTCTGGATGCATTTATCCCACTAATGAGATGTTTCTTAAGGCACTAATAAGGCCCTTTCCACCAAGCAGGTTCAGTAACAGATTCTTATAAAACATAAATTCAGTGCATTAAAGTCAGATTTCAGCACATTAGCAGACCCATGGGGAGGGGCCTGAGTTTACCAAACACCAAGCAGTTGCTGTCATTTAATTAAAAAATAATAATGAGGAGCTCTTGTAATTTCTGGTCTCTCTTAGAGATAGACCAGAAAATTCCCCACCCCTGGTTTCGCATGTCAGATGTTGCTGTGGAAAAATAAAAACCAAGTTTTTGTCAAGACAAAGGCCATTTCTGGGTGGCTACAAACAAGAAGAAACCTTCCCTGCCTGGCCCATCAGCTCCAGGGTCCCAGAAAGAGCTCTGTTCTCTTATCTGATCATGTCCCTACACATATATTCTGACCAAGCTCCCCTCACATCTCCATATTGTTTTTTCCATCTGTTAATCCCTCACCCAAACAGCCACTTGTTACAGTGCCCATGTGCCAGAAGCCAGACATACAAAGGATGAAGTCTATGTACTAGGAGAATGCATGGTCTGGCCAGGAAGATGCTAAGGACCGCAGAGAGGCAGCCCGGGACACCTCGGAGACAGAGAGAAGTATGTTGGGGTCTCTGAGAGAAGCTTCTTCTAAGCTTTATTAAGAAGAGGGACATTGAGCTGGGTCCTGAGATTGGAGGAGATGAGACGGAAAACGATGCAGGTAGATGAGACAACTATCACAAAGGGACTGACATGTGCACAGATGAGTGTACGGAGAGAATTGTGCCAGATTCCAAAATGTTCAGTGTCCGGGCAGGATGCCACAGCTCTGTGTGTATGAGGTTGGGCTGAACGGTTAGTGGCACCCAACCCAATCCAAAGTCTCACTCCAAATCCGCAAAGCCCAGAAGTGAGTGAGATTAGAGGGATCAAAGCATACATGGTTCCTCTAACAAAATTAGCACCTCTCAAGTGTCTGTGTCCAGTGTGGTCCCTGGAAACCCACAGTTCCATCATAACCAGTCCTGTCCTTGATCCTAAAAGCTTCATAGTAGGAGAGTAACACTGAAAGACAGAGAACAAGAAAGTCTGTCACTCAGAACGTTCTAACAGAGATGCTGGCTGGATCTCCAGGAGGCAGGAATAGAGGCTCAGAAACCATGTCTCCAGACTGCCAGGGGCAGGCAAGCACATTCCCTCAGTATGCGCCATTCCAGAGAGAACTATCCAAACTCAGCAGTACTCTCCTTGTCACATCGAGTTTTAGCCTACCTTTCCTATGTCCTGAGAGTTACAAACAGAACTGGGATTGAGACCACCCAAGCTAGAACAAGACCAACTAAATCACAAGAGCTGATAAGGGTCCTAGTTCCCCTACACATGGGGTCCCCTATAGGATACAGCCCCAAACAGTCCCTGCTAGGAAGCAGGGTCACCATGCCTGAAGGCCAAACCACAAAGATCAAGACATCTTAGTCACTGGTATCAAGGACACCCAAGGAGACACAGTCTTGCAGTAACACCAGGAAGTCCCTCGACTCCTACCTTAAGTCTCAAATATTCAGCCTTCACAAAGCCTGAGTTCAAGGCCTTTGGGAGTGGGGGGTGTTGAGATCCAGGATTCCCAGGATCCCCAGTAGGTAAGACTCAGGGAACAACCTCCCTGTCAGAATTCACCCATGAATGAGGCAAAGAGCCTGGGCACTGAGTCCAAGTGCTCAGTAAAACATTATCCTCTTACCTGGATGTTCAGGAATTCACTTGATTTCCCTGTTTCCCTTACACAAGAAAAGAAGTTATTACATCTAGCATCTCTAATCTAAACACCTGAAATGCTTCAAAATCAAAAACTTTTGAGCATCAGTAGGGTGCCACCAGTGACAAAATGTCCCACCTGTCAGGTAACAGTCAAAACGCAGAGGCGTGAACATATGGCATAAAGCTCTTTACAGCCTCCAAGTTGTATGTATAACATGAGTTTCATGTTCAGGCTTAGGTCTGATCCCCAAGATGAGACATTATGCATTATGCATATGTGAAGTCTTACGAATCGAAAAATCCTGGCTCAAGAGATGGTTCTGTGGTTAAGAGCCTCTGATGCTCTTACAGAAGACCCAGGTCGGCTCCCAGAACCCACACATCAGCTAACCATAGGTGTCTGTAACTCCAGGGCCAGGGAGCCGACACCCTCTTCTGGCATCTGGGAGCCCCTTCACACACATGGTAGGCATGCATACACTCTGGGACATACATATACATGTAAAATGACATAAATCTTCTTTTAAGAAAACTATGGATAAGGCATAGTCAGCCCACAGTGCTTCAAAGCACTTAAGAGTCATGCTTCCTGCAAGGTGACTACTCTATACATGTCAATAACTCACTGTTATCATTGACAGTATTGTAAGTGCTGGATTGTGAACAATTTCCACCCTCTTACATTTTCCCTGCTGTATATGGGCATATGGCTATTCAATGATAATGAAAATGTTAGGAAGATAACCTTCAATTAGTTAATTTAACGTAGCTTTAAAGCAAAGAAACTTCAGAAGACTGGAGGCGGGGTGGTGCTGAGTGAGCAGACCTTCATTTCTGGTTCTACTCTGAACTCTTCTTGGAAGACATATGGAGAAGTGCTGGAGACAGTGGCTCAGAAGTTGGAGCCTGCAGCTCAGTCAGTGCAGTGCTTGCCTAACATGCTAGATCATCTCCCAGAAGTGCACAAGCCAGTGCTGTGGCACAGGGCTGCAATCCCAGAACTCAGGAGGTAGAAGCAAGAGGACCCAAAGTTCAGGTTTATCCTCCGCCACATAGAAAGTTCAAGACCAACTTAGGCTACATGAGAAGAAGAAGGAGGAGGAGGAGGAAGGAGAGGAGGAGGAAGAGGAAGAAGAAGAGGAAGAAGAGGAGGAAGAAGAGGAGGAGGAGAAGGAGGAGGAGGAGGAGAAAGAAGAAGAAGAAGAAGAAGAAGAGGAGGAGGAGGAGGAGGAGGAGGAAGAGGAAGAAGAGAAGAAGGAGGAGGATTAGAAGAATTAGAAGAACTAGAAGAATTAGAAAAATTAGAAAATTAGAAGAACTAAAAGAATTAGAAGAAAAAGAAGAATTAGAAGAAGGAAGAGAAGAGAAGGGGAGGAAGAAGAGGAGAATTAGAAGGGAAGAGGAGGAGGAGAAGGAGAAGGAGGAAGAGGAGGGCAGGGCACAGAAGTCAGAGTCCTGTCAGAACCAAAATACAGTTGGTCCAGCGGCTGGCACCAGATCTGCACCACCTCAGGCTTTCTTACACCTCTCAGGCTCTCTGAAAACTCTGGAGCCACAGGGGAGTGTAAGTCAAGGTAATGACATCTCAGCTTCAAGTGTAGTCACAGCGCCCTGACCCTACTCTGAATTATTGTGGAGCCCGGAGCCATCTGCACATCCTGCCTGCCTCAGTTTCACAGAGAAAACAAAGATCCTTCCGCACAGGCAGCTGGGGCCATGCCCCTGACAAGCATCATTTTAGGCAATGTTTGTCCTCACAAATCTTCTTCCCTCTCTGCCCCAGCTCCCCAGTTTCCTCTGATAAGTCTTTTGGCAAACAGGGACCGCTTTGGTGGACATGTCTGTTGGTTCCTCCCAGCCTTCTGTTTCCAGACCTGGTCATTCCCTCCTATGGCAGGGCCATCTCTCTTGTTTGTAAGCTGAATGTAGCCTGCTCTAAGCACACAGAACTATTCCAAAGTGGGAGGGGGAAATGGGAGGATAAACCCCCCAGTTACTGATGAGCTGCAATCCCCAAGTTGAAAATGAGTATTTCTAACCATGTTACCAAGGTTTGATTGTCATATAAAAAGCTGCACATATTTGGTTTCTGCCTGTAATCCTAGAACTCAAAAGCTAAGAGAGAATTTCAAACTCACAGTTCTGGGCTCCACATCAAAAGACCATGTCTCAAAGCAATGGTTTATTTAGTTCATACAGCTGAATGAAGTGATAAGTTTTGTGATTTGCATGCATTGGTTAAACCATCACCTGTCTATGGTCACATCTATTGTCTCCCCTTGTCATTGTTTACAGGATAAGCACACAACATAAGAGTTGCTTTCTTTACATTTCTAAGGGCCGTGGGTCCTGATCACAGAGTCGATGGGGTTTAGAACCAGCTAAGAGACACACCTCTGGCCATATCTATGAGAACATTTCAAGGGGTTTAACTCAAGTGGGGAAGATCTGCCACCAGTGTGCTTGGTCCCTTCCAAAATGTCTCAGGAAAAAAATGCAAGAGCTTGCCTGCTTGCCTTTCCTCCTTCTGAAGCAAGTGCATCTACTATGGCTGCTGTCATCCTCTGCTGCCATCCAGCCTCAGCATCTTCGGCCTTCCAATTAATTAGACTCAATGCAAGTGACTTCTGTGGGCTCCATGTCACTGGCACCAGACTGGGACTCCTGAAGCATTCAGCTTTGTAGACTGTGTAACTACTGTTCTCTCTGCCTCTTCAATGTGTTAATAATATTACATCCTTTGGGGTTTGTTCCTCTAGAGAACCCTGCCTGATACCAGCAGTGTAAGTTACAGGCACCAGGAAGCATAGAAACTCCATAGAACATGTGCAGTTCAACACCTTGCCCCTTCCTCCTGCACCCAGATAGATCACCCACCCTTCTGCTCTCCGCTCTTGGGAGCTATTTTAGACTGCACACCAGAAAGCAATTGTTTTTCTTAGCATGTTTCACTTAGCATAGTGCCCTCCAATTCACCCATGTCATCACAAATTCAGCATGTTCTTCGTTAAGGCTGAATAGTATTCCATCACATGCATATGTGACATTCTTTTGACTCCATTCATCCACTAATAATCAATATCTTGGTCACTGTAAGTGACCAAGCATTCAGTAAACACAAGCATGTAAATATCTCGGTATCTGGATTGTGTTTTCTTTCATGGTATTCCACTTAAGTTGTCTGATGAACCACCATACAGCTTCCCACCATGGTGGTACCAATATACAGCCCCACCTTCGCTGTGCTGGGGACCCACTTTTGCCGACACACCTGTCATCCTTTGTCCTTTTCATTCCGGCATGCCAACAGGTAGGAAACAGCATCTCCATGTGGGTCGGCTTGAGTCTCCTGAGGATTTATTAATCAGTGCCTATGAGCATCTTTTACACACCAGTGAGCCATTTGTGTGTCTTTGCTGGAGAGCTGCCTCCTCCCGCCTGCTGCCTACTCTCCGTCTGGTTATTTGGTTTTTGCTATGGCACTGTGGGAGTCCCTTATGTATTGTGGATCTAGGCTTTCTCATATTGTCTCCCGCCCTGCCTGCCCCCTCCCATCCCACGGATGCACCCTCGCCCCCTGGTTGGACAGGGTTTCCCTTGTTCTCTTCTGCTCTGCCGTCCAAGCTTTTGACAGAATGCGCCCAAAACCACTGCCAGGCCCAGTGTCCAGTAACTTTTCTTTTGAATTTTCTTATAGAAATGTTATGGTCTTGGGTCTTTTTGCTGAGGTCTTTAATCCATTCTCAGTTGATTTCGTGTGATATAAATATAGGTTTTCTTTCTTTTCTTTTCTTTCTTTTTTTTTAATTTTATTTTTGTAAGCATTTTGCTTTTGCCTTCTGGTGCTTGGATCCAATCTGGGGCCTTGTATGACATAGGCAAGCACTCTATCACCAAGCTACATCCCTAGCACTTGGGTTTTTGAAAGAGGGTCTCGCTCTATAGCCCAGGTTAGCCCAGAACTCTCTATGTAGCCCAGGATGCCCTCACACTTCCGGTTCTGCCTGGACCTGGGGAGTGCTGGGATTAAAGGTGTCAGCCACCACACCCTGCTGTTTATAAGTCCATCCACATTTTCCCAACGGCATTGACTGAAGAGCTTGTCTTTTCCCCACTGAATCTCCTCAGCATCTATGTTACCAATAATTGACCGTAGGTGTGGTTTTTATCTCTGGACTCTGTTCAGTCCCATTCATTTACATGTCTGCTTTTAGTGTCAGTAGCATGTGGCTTTTATTACTATAGCTTTGTAATATAATTCAGAACGAGGAAGTATGACATCCCCAGCTTTGTCTTGATGCTCAAGATTGCATTGACCTCTGAGGTCTTTTGTGTCTGCCTATGAATTTTAGGACGACATCAATTCTCCTACTCTCTGAACACAGGATATCCTTCCCGTATATCTTTCAACTAAACAGCCTTTCTCTTGGTGCCTACACACTGCAGCTCTCCCAAGGGGAAGTGGTTTATTCACATCAGTTTTACAGACGCTCCTGAGGCTTTCCTCAGCCTGCCTTCAAGAAGCACCAGCTCTTGTGGGTGAAACAGACAGAGGGACAAAACAACCATCAACACTCTGTGGGAAATGCATATTACAAGGTTTGGTCCTGGTGGGAAGAGGGCAGCTCGGAGGAGTGCTGTCGTGGAGAACTGGAAGGAAGTGAACGAGGAGAGGAGGCCAAGGCAGAAGAACAGTCTGAAATGGGATCCACTGCACAGCGTGAGCACCACGCCGAGTGAAGGACCGCACAGGGGTGGCTAGTCCGTCCTATGGCCAGCAGTACAGAGAGTGGAATAAAACACACCACAGAGAGAGGGCTAGACAGCAGCAGACAACACACCCTGCGTACTCTTTGGAACCACAGACCCCTTGGAGAATCTGAAGAAACCTATTGACCTTGTCCCCATCATACAAATATTCACATTTCCGTGTAGAGCGCAGGCTTCCTGCCATGCCTGCCATCACTAACCTGGGGTGTAGATTCTCCTGAGCATCCTCAGGAACATAAACCCGGAACAACACCTCTTTCCTCTATCAGGCACTTTAGATGGCTCCGACCCTGCACTCGATGGCCTGGATCCTGAACCCCTCACACACTGCTTGTTAGGACATGCTTTCTCGAATCCAAGCTGCCCCACCCTTCCTCAGACTCTTGCCGGGCTGTGGAACCCTCTGTGTGGAGGCCTGGAGCTCTCCTGCAGATCATGCACCATAGGTATCTTCTCCTGGGTCCTGTCTCATGCATCTCCCACTTCGTCCCCTGTTGCCAGGAAGCTCCTTTACCTGTGATAAAGCCTGTGCCACCGCACCATGGCAACTCAACTATTTCCAAAGTACCCCTGTTGTACAACCTGGGAAGGGGGCTCAAAGGGCCAGACAGTTACATACATGACTGGCTCCCTTCTAGCTGGTCTCCTCTCTCCTCCAGGAGCATCATCAGAACACAAGACTCACGTACCCTGTCTAGAAATGCACCATCCAGTCCCTGCAGGTTATGTGTTTGGTAACCTTGTGCAGCTGAGAGACACTGCCACGGCTTTAACTATTTAATCGCTTTAAATAGGTTGGTAATAACTTTTGCTGGTTGCAACTCAAACTAAGCTGCAGATCAAATAAGACTTGTTGAACCTAAAATGCTTCTAATTAACTCCCTGGCCAGCTTCCTTTGCAACAGATGGCCACAGGGGCCAGCTGGGCTTCCTGGGAGGAGCACAGGACTGGGAGTCCATCTGCAAAGAGAGCCCAGGAAAGAACATTTGTCCTGTTGCTAGAAACACAGAATGAGACTGCATTAGGAAGACTCGTCTTCCTATAATCTGCGACTAAGTAGCTGAAAATGTGAGGGATGGTAACCTCGACACTGAAAACTGCTAAGTTACTCGCCTTCAGGACCCCCAGATTTTGATACACTTCTTAACCAGATGTGGTTCAGGACAGAGGAGACTAAATAGGGTGGGGTGCCCACAAGAGTTCCACAAGCTCCAGAGGTCTTCCTGGCTCCGGCATGTGAGGGAGCTGGGGTTCCCACCCACAATGGTATGGACACGCTGCCTCCTCAACCTTCACGCTGCCTTCTGGAGTCTCCCTGACTAATGTCTGTCACCTGCTCTGGAAAGACAATGGTCTATGGTTCACTCAGAAAGTTTCTGGGCTAGGCATCAGGGCTCCTTGACTCTCCTTGCACAAGAGTGCCCCGGGTAGTGACAGAGGAGAGAAGCCCTGGCCTGGGTAGGACACTGCTCTTCGCTCCTCCCTAGGGAGAGGCCATCCTAGCCTTGTCATCCAGGCAGGGGTCTGAAGTCCTGCAGGTGGCATGGTAGAACCATCCGGTAGTGTTTCTTATTAAAGTACAAACCCAAAGAACCTGTCTCTAAAATGTTTGGCTGGTTTTGGATTTTCCGGATTTTTCCAGACTTGGTAACGTTTGCACGGTCACAATGAGATATTTGAGGGAGATGACCCAAGTCTACATGTGAAACTTAGTTACGGTTCACATACAGTTTATACATACAGCCCACAGTTAGGGAACTTTATACACTGTTTTTAATAATCTTGTGTGTTTGACTGTGATTCATCAACAATCCAGTGTCGAATTTTCACTCTGTAGTGTTGGGTCAGCTTTCAAATAGTTCTAGACTTTGAAGCACTGAGGAGTTTGGATTTCCGGGTTAAAAGATTTTTAACATCGACTTGACCTGTGGAGAAACTCAACTTTTTTTTTTTCTCCTGACCTCCCCATCTCTAAGAACAGAGGTAGGTTAACAGGAAAGGCTGCCTGTCTCGACTCTCACACAAGCAACAAACGTGAGTGTCTGGTCCCATCTCTGCACTTGAGGCTGAGAAGGAGTCAGAGGCGGTCTGCCTGGGCGCCTACAGCCACAAGGAAGCCAATGACAATGGCTAATGCAATACATACAATTTCGTTATTAGTGAAATATTAATTAATTAATATTAATCAGTGAAAACTGATTCTAAACTCACAGAAAAAGAAGAGGGAAAGCTGACTGGAATGCTTCTCCCGGGGATATGGGGCGGTTGAATCCTCTGCTGTGTTTTTCCCCAGGAAGTTATGGCCAGAGAGGACAGCAAACATCACCAGAGTGACAGCTACCTGGGCATTCCCAACTTCCCCTAGCATGTACCCGCCTTGTCAACTACTGTGTCAGAAAGCACTCTGCCCAGAAATCCACCCCTTCTCACCACCCTGGAAAAGAACGGGCCTCTCCATTCGAAGAGGCAGCTTCGTGCCTCTTATAAGAGCAGGCACAGCCTATTCCTGGGCCTCTTCCTGACTCTGTGGAAGGGCTTTTGTGTTCTATATGGTGGCCTGTATGTGACACCAAAACTCACATTTGATTACTAAAGCTAATTAATGCGAGAGCTGTATTGCAATACTGGTCGTGGCTGTCAATCATGGACTTGTTTCTTACGGCTGCGCAGTTCATAGATACACACCTCTGCCCTCCACCCCGAGTCTGCCATCCACACAGGGAAAACTCACTTGAAGCTATCTTGCTTTGTGGCTTTTAAGAACAACTGTGCGTGTGCTCCAGCAAACACGGGAGAGTGTGTATTTATCCTAGAACAGATGCATTCATTCATTATTGAGCATCTACTTTGTGTGTGGTACAGAGCCAAGACGAGGCTGTGAACAGCTCCCCTGAGCGCCCTGGTATGTTGGGGAAGGAGGCGCACACTTCGAAAATGCCCATCTATAATGCAGGTGGGTGAGCCAGCTAATAGAGGTATGGACGACGATGTGCCTAGAGAAGAAAAACACAATGATTACTTCTGTCTCTGGCCTGTGGTGAATGACTGCTGGCTAGCGCTCCTCTACGCAGTGCATCCTGGGGAGACCTCCAGTCAAACCCACCTGCCTTCCCCTCACAGAAAGCAGCTGAACATCCCCCATCCTCCCAAGCCTCCTGGATGGCTGCAGGGCTGCACAGCACCGAGACAACCCTAGCCCAGCTGCCCTGCCCACATGCCCCCCACCCTCCCTGCTCTCACCCACTCTTCACTTGGGAACCAAGGCTGATGGGGAGAGAAAGGGGTTCTGCATATGCACTGTTGGGGCAGATGCAGGAGACGGTCATTCGAAGCAGACAGTCAGCCGGCTGCTGCAGCAAAGCCTCAGATGTACGGATCTGTTCTCCACGGCCCCTTTCCTTCAGGGAAGGCCCCCAAGGCTCCTCTACCATCTTGACAAGGATCTTCCTCAAGAACTCTGGGTTTGTCTCAGGTCTCAGTGTGGAGCCTGAGCCCTGGGTACAGTATACCTTCAGGTACCGGCTACTCAAAGGGCAGTGCCACAAACCCTCGAGTCTTCTTCAGTGAGCACCTACCTCTAAGTCATCTACCTGAGTGAACTTGAGTGAGGGTTTATACAATTGGGGTGTGTGTGTGTGCGTGTACATGCATGTGTTTGTGTGTGTATGTATGTAGGCATCTGTTCATATGTGTATATATGTGTGTACATGTATGTTTGTGTCTGTATGTGTACATGTGTGTGTCTGTGTGTACATATGCATGTATGTGTGTGCGGTATGTGTGCATGTGTGTGTGGTATGTGGACACGTATGTGTTCATGTGTTATGTGTGTGGTGTATGTGTACATGTATGTGTTTGTATGTAGGTGTGTGTATATGCGTGTGTGTGTGTGTGTGTGTGTGTGTGTGTGCACGTGCCTGCCAGTAGTTAACATAATGTGTCTGCATCAACCACTTTCCCCCTTAACTGGAGCTTGCCAATTTGACTCCATTAACTGACCAGTGAGTCCCAGGTACCCTCCCATCTTTGCATCTCTGGCACTGGAACGCAAGCGCACATCACCACACCTCAGTCCTCAGGACTGAGTGGCGAGCAATCTCCACCGGCCCTTGCGGCTGAACTTTGAAAGTCAGACGTCAGGCTTTCTACATGGTGGAGGATAATCCCACCTTGTATGTTGAGCCCTTGTGTTCTGCCCGTCCACTCTACGTACTGATGATGTCATCCTGCAGTCTTGCCAGCCTGGCATCGTATGTGAAGTGGACAGTCAGCTCTTCCAGGACATCAACAAATGTGCCAAACATGGCAGACCTAAGGATGACTCCCTGTGGCAGTCAAAACCTAAAGAAAGACTCTGGGTAGTGTCTGCCACACGGAGATGCAGTGACTGGGCGGATCCGCTGGCAAACTGGGCCTCTCGGCATCCATCCGGGTCCGATGCCTGCTCACCTCAGGGCCATCACACCTCTTTATCTTTTCCTCACAGATGGCATGGCTCGTGGCGCTCTAAAATTGAGATGCCCAATTTGAAGCTACTTAGACATAGTAAGCTTCGGGAAGTCAGAAGAGTCAGCAACTTGACCCCAACCGACCTCCATGGACTGCTGTCGGCCCTGCTGTGATCTGCTTTGTCTTCCATTGCTCCAGACCCATCTGCTTCCAATTCCCACTCGAGGCTCGAGGCGTCGGCAGGAAAACGGCCTCACACTTGCTGCTTTAGAGCCTTTCTAAAAATCTTACCTTTTTCCTCATTGCAAAAACATCTGCCTGCTTTCAGCTTTCTGGCGCATCTCACCCTCCCCACGGCTTCTCAATAACACACACAATGCTTGCAGAATTGCATTTATAACCTGCGGCTGCTGCCAGGGGATGCCTGCATAGTTACCTTTGTTTGTTTGTCCTGGCCTCGGCCCACTATGGTCTGAACGCAGCTCTGCAGCCAGGAGGGGCCAGCCCAGCATGCATGGTATCCAAGTACACTCAGTCCAAACCGTGCCCACGGATGGAAGGCAGGGGCCGCCTCTCCTCTGCTCTGTTTTGGAAGCCAGGCAGGAATGTGTGTGCAAGTGAGCATGCACGGAAGTATAAAAAGTCTAACGGGCAGCATAATAATAATAGAGTTTATGTCACCTGCTATGCTCCGGTGTAAGAACTTCATATATTTAACCCATTTGCTCCTCACGAGAGCCCTGTGTGGTGGGGATTGCCATGCTTCCAGACTTGCAACAAACAGAAACAATGCCCTCAGCTGCAGTGGGTCTGCACAGGTTCGTCTACGCACAGCAGTAGGAGTCCATCTCGAGCTTTCTACATCACTCTCTCCAGTGCCCCAACATACCCTACACTTCCTTCACATCCCAGCCCTTCTAATTATCCTCTGAACATTCCAGACAGCTCCATGTCACTGTTCCTCTCTAAGTGTGATCTAGGCTCTGCCTAGAATATTTTTTCTCCTCTTAGCCATATAGAAAACTTCTATTCACACTTCAAAACCCAGTCAATGTCACCCTTCCCGAGAGGTATGGCCACTCCTATGTCAGGGAGAATACTTTGCTCCCTCCCTTCTGGTTCTCCAGCAAGTTGTTTGAGCTATGTTATGTTAGAATCAGCTTTGTAAACAGTAGATGTTTCTGAAATGAGGATGGAGAAGCCAGGAAACTGGCATAAAGTAGCAAGAATAAAATACGTAGGGGCTTTCACTTCATCTACTCATTACATTTTGGTGCCTATTGTATACTGGGCATCATTTAGATGCCTACTGTATACCAGGCATCACTCTAGATGCCTACTGTATACCAGGCATCATTTAGATGCCTACTGTATACCAGGCATCACTCTAGATGCCTACTGTATACCAGGCATCATTCTAGATGCCTACTGTATACCAGGCATCATTCCCACTGGGAGGTGCCAACCAACTACCAGCGGGGTTGACACTGCTCCTCCTATCACCCTGGGAATTTCCAGGAAGTCTGAGAAAACACGGGCTCACTCTGCTGCCAATGCCTACCTCTACCGTAGTAGCAATGAGCCAGGCCCATCAGAGCCGTGAGGAGGTGAACACAGCCAGACTGAGCGCCCTAGCATACACAGTGGTCACATGCACCTGTCACTGGGTCACATCCAGGCACATGACAGAGTGCCCGCCCCGCCTACAGACTGTCCACCATCCGGGTACATGGCTTGATGCCCACAGTAGGCAAAGGATTCTCCTCAATGTAAGAGTGGACATGCTTCACAAGAAGGGTGACATTGACTGGGATTTGACGTAGGAATTAGAGTTTTCTGTATGAACAAGAGAAGAAAGAATATTCCAGGCAGGAGAGGGTCCGCATCTTGGCCAAAGGCCTATGGAGTTTTAGCAATGGGCCCAGCACTCAAACCAAGTCTGCCTGACACCTGAGCCCATGACTGGACCTCCATTAGATCCTGGTAATTGGTTTGTTAGTGAGGAGTCTTTTCTAGGTCAGCCCTAAATCCACCGGGAACAGACATAACACTTCATAAGAAAACAAGGCAGCCTGGAGGGGAGCCTCGCTCCACCAGGCAGCCCAGGGGCCTGCAGTGATACCAGGAAAGGCCTGGTCTTAGCGTCCCAGCAAGAACACAGGAGGCTTAGCTGGTGGCTCAGGCTCCAAGGCCCTTCCCTCCCAGAGCTGACTCGTCCCTCCACTGCTGATCCTGGTACCTCCCTCCTCTTCCTTCAGTTCCTGCCCCACCCCCTCTACTTCCTCCACAGGGCAGAGCCTCCTCCTCCTCCTCCTCCTCCTCCTCCTCCTCCTCCCCCCTCGCTACAGGTCTGAAGTCTGCAGCCAAGGGCTGCACCACCATGGTCCTGAGCCACTGGGCTCCTGGCTCTTTGATCACCGTTGCCCTACAAAAGGGAAAACAAACCAACACAAATCCTACACAGGCCACAGGGCTACCCCTAGCCTCCCTGTATGTGGTCGTAATCCCCGGAGGCTGGACATGGACCCTGGCAGGCTCCTTTCTCTTCTTTCTCTTCACGCCCAAAGTCACTGCGTTTTCTAGCCCTGGGACCATAAAAGCTCTGGAATGGCCAGGTCTTCAACATCTCCTATCACCCAGCAGGCTCTGCACGGGTCCTCCACTCCCTTCTCCCCGTGCTCCCCACTACGGGAATCCTCCAGACTCCACCTGACCTCACCGCTCTGCTCAGACAACAGGCTGTTCAGCAGGGCTGGGCCAACCGGCCTCAGGGCTCAGAGCAGGTGGCAAGTCTCTGCATTCAGTGAGATACATTGTTGACTAAGAGCCGGCTGCCTGTCGGGAGAACACCTAGCCCTCAGAAGTCAGTAGAATGTGCAGATTAGACCTCACATGAGAGCCGGCTGTATGCAGGGTGTGCGCACTCCTAAACTGGTTAGCCTGATCTCCGCCTTGCGCCAACCTGGCTCAGTGCAATGCAGGAGTCCTGCCTCCAAGGAAACATCTTAATCCTGGGCAAACCGGAAGGTGGTTCGTCCTGAGCTTCACCCCTTGCTCGGTAAACTCTTCTTCCTCTCACTGTGGAGGCACGCCCCTGCTCCAGGTTTCCCCTAGTCTCTACCCTATCCCACCTGCCTGAGGCACTCTCCAGACCTTCCCACCACTCTCTCATTGCTCAGTGAGACAAACAAGGGGCAGCCTGGTCACTAGGCAGATGTTAAACATTATTAAAAATCTGTTTTAAATTGCTGTTGGTATCAACAATAAGTTCGATCAAGTGTTTGTGAGCACTCCTCATGTTTTCCTATAAACAAGCAAAGATGTTGAGGTTGGGACAATCTAACTTGTCAATTGCTGTTGGACACACTTTCGTTGCTGAGGCTGTCTTTAAACAAGGAAGATCGTGCGTCAAACAGCCAGCCCGACTACCCATCTGTAAGCACCAGCAGTACCTAACACCCCATTGACACCTTGAAACGGCTCCAGCAGACCACAGCTGACCGCCCGGACTCCTGAGCACACAGCTCCAGCCAGGGTTATTGCAAACGGTTTGCACCAGGCCCCTTGCTGTCACAGGCTTCAGTGACCTCCAGATGATCTCCACAGCCATTTCTATCTTGGCCGGTGGGGGGGGGGGGGGCGGACCACTTGGCCTAGTGGTCGGATTGCTGTGACTAAAAAGGCCAGCGATATTTGTGCAAAGCACAAAGCTCGGTGCCTGTGATTGGCGCTAAGAGGCAAGCCTGCGATTGGTCCAGACAAATGGCTGTGATTGGCCCAAGCACAGACACAGGGCTGTGATTGGCCCAAGCACTTCTTCTCCGGCTATATAAACAAGCTGCAGCGCTCACTGGGGGTTCAGGAAAGCTCTGCTGTGGGCCTCCCTTGGGTTTGCAACATCCGGAGTGCTTTTCTTTGCCTATGTTCAGTAGCTCAGGCCACACTGATAACACCAGCAGCAGCACATGTGGTAGAAAGCTCAAAGTTCGACAGTTGCAGCGGCCGCCATCATGGCAGAGACCAGCAGTGGCAGCTTGACGGTTGAAGAAGTCCTAGCAGCCCCGGAAGGGATCCCAGAAGCTCTCGCCTGGCATCTAATACCCAATATCAGACTCAAGTCTGGTGCCTAGTTTCCAAGTCTCAGCCAAGCTCTTAGGGCCCAGTCTACTGGGAACCACTGTCTGAGAGTCGAACAGTTGCAGAAGTCCATTGGCAAGCCCATCACTGCTGCCTTCCCAGAATTCCCAGGGGCAGCTGTAGACTTAAATCCATGCAGTGATAGATGGTGAGGCTTCCCAGCCAGTGCTGGGTGCCCCTGCCTCTGTAATCCTGCCTGTGCCCGGTGTTCTTGTTCCTGAAGGGCCTATTAGGTCCTGAGTGTCACTGGACACTCAGGCTCCCAAATGTAGTCCCAGGGGTGACAGATACCCTCAAGTCATCTCCACGGGAGCCACTGAGTTGGTAGCACAGGTGAGTGTTTCCCAGCCTACTCGCTGTACGGGCCTGAGAAGGGTGTGATTTGGAACAATCAAGACCTTTTGTTAGGTCAACCGCAGCCAGAAAAAGCAGCTGAACAATTCCAGGGCAGAACTGGAGGGAAGATACGGCACTTACTCAAGAAGGAGAGAAGGCCTGAGGATACAGAGAAAAGAAGCCATGTATGAATCCAGAGCCAAAGACATGTCAAGTCCCTGGGGTCAGAGGGACTGAGATCCCAGACTGAGAGACACAGCAAAGCACTCAGGGTAACAATACCTGAGACCTGAATAGAACCACAACACTAGGTGGTACCACTTGCCATCCCTTCTGCCTGCCCACTGCCGCGAATTGCTTGCTGCCACCAACCCCTGAGGGAAACGGACTCACAGAGAACAGCTTCTTTCTTATCTATGATGTCCATTCAATGAGATGAACAGACCCTCAAGCCAGCTGACTGGTGGCAGTCATACATCCCTGTGCTCGAGTGACTAAGAGACAACCACGGCCTCTTAGCAACCAAATCGCAGACAATGTGCTACCTCACCACATGGCATAGACCTTCTACCAGACCTTCCTGTAGCATCGTATCCTTGGGGTGAACCCCCCTCCCTCCATCACCCTCCTCCCCGGGTTCCTGCATCCCCTGCAGTTCCACTGGGGATACTACTTCTGGTATCTTTGGATTTTGTTTTGTTTTGTGATGGTCTCACCACGTAGCCCAGGCTGGCCTCCAACTTGCCATCCTCCTGCCTCAGCCATAGCTTCACTAGAGTTATACGTATGCATCACCACACATGGCGCTTCCATGTCTGTGAAGCCAGACCCTGAGTGTGTGCAGTAGTAAAGCTCTGTCTTCCGTCCTTTTCTTCTCACTCTGGGGATCCCATCTCTACCCCCGTTCTAGACTCTTCATTCTCACTGTCTATGTTTCCAGACTGTGGTGTACATTCAGTTCCAGGAGGATGTCCCTCAGTTGCTTCAAACTCAACCAATCTTAGTCTGAACTGAATCTACCACCTTCTACTGTTACCCGGGTCCCCAACTGTCCTGTCTTAGGTACTGAGTGTCAACTGCTCCCGGGAAGAATTTGAGAAGCATATAAGACCGGCCTTGCATCCACTACTCTCAACAGTTCCTAATGAAACCCTTGTCCTGAAGATTCTCCCTCCTTCCTGACTCTCAGGGCTGTCCGGTCATCTGTGTCCTGACCCACACTTAGCCTCTCCCCTAACCTTTTCACGGTGTCTGAGGCTCCAGGGGAAGGACAGGATCATACTAGGCTCCTAGGTGCCCAGCCATCGCTGCCTCCAGCCTGTATTAGCCCTATCCATATTCCACATTAAGCTGCTTCTGCTTAAAACCTGCCAGTGGCTGCTTCCGGGACGAAGCTAAAACACACAACAGACCTAACCTTTCTTATCACCTCTTTGAGCCACACAGCAATTACGAGGTGGAAGGGGAGAATGGGGGAGCCAGCACCCCTGAATTAGACAGCCTCAGTTCATACCCCTAGTCCTTCACCAAGGAGGCTTACTGAGCTCTGTCAACAGAGCTTGCATGTGACAAGGGACAAGCCAGACCACCCAAGGGAAGCCCCTCGAGTAAGGCTCTGTGCTTGGTGAATGCGGGCCTGCGGCACACCGTCCTTAGGGTAAGCATGGATAGTCAAGGTGCATCCCCTACCACCTCCCATCCAGATGCCCAGTATCAGTTATGACTGCAGGCTTGTCTCTGCTAAGGAGGTGTCTCTGCTGGGGCAGCTCCATCTTTTCCTCTCACACTTCACCCAAGAGTTGCCGGGCATCATGCCTCCTCCAGGAAGGCAGTCCTGCTGCCCATGCTGAGGTGAATGTCCTGTTCTGTGTCCCCATGTCTCTCGCATTGGCCTCTCCTTGCTACCCAGTATCTATTTCTCAGTTAAACTCAGGAACTCTTCCTTAGTGCCAAACGCAAGGCCAGGCATAGAATTGGTTCCCATCTGCACACAGCTCAAATAACCACAGAGCAGATGCAGCCCGCAGCACAACCTGATGCATTCTGGGACACTGCCCTTCCCATGCCCTTCCGAAGAAACACTCAGAACACTAAAATCCCCCAAAGAAAAAGCAGTGGCCACTTCTGTTTTTGTCCTTGTGCCTAAGATTTCAGAAAACTCTGTTTAAAGAATGACTCGTGGGAATCCACTTGGGGCAGTGGCTGCAGGGGGATGGAGGAGGGTGGGGGAGTAGGGCCAAGGCTGGAGCAGGGAAACAAAAGACCTTAATTACAAAGCCAGTGGAATGAAACAGGTTCACAGGTGCAGAGACAGAGAAGGGGCAGAAGCCAGCAAGCTTTTCACGGTGTCTGAGGCTCCAGGGGAAGGACAGAGTAAATCAAACCTCTGACAGACGATCAATGGACATCCAATTAACAGTCACAATATTACTAATTTACACAAAATGTCTAAACAATACCCTTTCTTCCTAGGAGGAGACCTTGATTCAATGCCTCCCTGCTATTGGGACAGTCTACTAATGCTGAAAGACCACTGGACTGGTGCCCCAATTCAGGGTACGCACAGGGGCTCAGGCAGCCAGAAGGAACTGGGCAGAGAGCTTAGCTGAGGCTTGGGAAGGAGGTCCAGAGCAGCCACACTGAGTTACCACAGTCACTCACTCTGACATCAACAGCCCCGGGATTTCCAGTGGCCACTGATGCCCTAGCAAAGTTATTCTCAACCTCTGGGTTGCGACCCCTTTGGGGGCTGCCTAAGACCATAGGAAAACACAGACGTTTACATTACAATTCATAACAGTAGTAAAATTACAGTTATAAAGTAGCAATGAAAATAATTTTATGGTTGGGGGTCACGCCGACGTGAGGAACTGTATTAAAGGGTCGCAGCATTAGCAAGGTTGAGAGCCACTGCTCTTGGAGATCTTGTCCACTTCATTCAATGGCTCATAGAAAGCAAAGTGCCTTCCAGATGGGCTGAGGTTATTCACACTAAAAGTATCCAGGGCTGGAAGTGGGCAAAGGTTTCCACTTGAAATTAATAGGGAAGGACAGCATAACACCTGCTCAGTTGTGACACCCAAAAATTACTGACTGGCCTCCTGTGACATCCAAAGACCCAACTACCAGGTAGCAGAGGCCTTGTGGAACCAGGCTGAACTCAGTTCCAGCAGTGACTCTGGACTGACCTGTTGCTTCCTTGCTCCTGTAACGCGATGACACTGGCACCCAGCTGGAGCTGGTGGTGTCCAACAGAGCTGAGACTCACACTGGAATACTGAGGTCTGAGCGGATGCAAGGGAGAGGCAAGAAGGAACTTCCCTCCCTCCTTCCACAGGCAAACCACACGGGAGTCACAACTTGGAGGTCCATCCCTGACAACACACCATGATAAAAGATGCTGCTAGTCCCTCCACCACAGAACACTTGTCCCGGTTTCATGGAGGTCCTTGAGACACCGAGCTCTAAGCAAAGCCACGGCTGGAGGACAGTGTGAGGACTGTCTTCGGGTATCTGAAAGGATATTTGACCAGACAGCGTGATCTCTACATCATAAAAAATGCACAGGGCGTTTGAAACCATCGCCAGCTTGCAAGCAAACTAAGTCACCGAGACCTAAAATAACTCCTAAGTCATCCAGCTACAGGTCTCCTCTCAGTTTGTTTGTTAAGACAGGGTCTCACATATTCTAGGGTGGCCTTGAACTTGTTATATAGACAAGGATGGCCTGCACTTCTCGTCCTCCTGCCCCTACCTCTGGAGTACTAGGATCACAGGCAAGGCACCACCATATCTGATGACTGAGGATGAGGATGCCTGCCGGGCCCTGAACCCAGGGCTCTGCCAACCGAGCTCCACCCACAACCTTCATCTCGTGCAAGTGCACATTTGTGATGCTCCAACTAGCACAGTGTGTCTGCTGTCGATAAGAGGGTGTCGCTGCCCAGATCTCCCTTGCCCGGTCCTCTCAAGTCCCCTGCACTCTGCACCTGCATGGGCCCTGCTCTTTCAATCTTCCTGCATCATGGCACCTACAGAACATTCTTGGTTTCCTGTGACCCTTGCTAGGGCTCTGAATGGCATTTTCAGTGCTATGAGACAGAGCTGTGACTGCCCTATAAGCCAGTCATGGCAAGACAGAGGAGTTTGCTGGAGCACAGGGACAGACTTCACAGGAAACAGCTTCCCGAATTAAGGATTTTAAGCACAGATGTCTGAAATAGATATTCGGAAGCTATTCACCCAGACAACAGCCACCTCCTCAGCCTGCGGATACGCAGCCGCCATTGGCAAATATGCTTTCCAGCAAATTCTGCCCTGCAAATGAACTACTCCCCATTCCAGACATACGGGAGCCACTCCCCAAAGAAGCCATGGCAGGCTCTGTAACAGCCAGGTCACCTGCCACTCTGTTCACAAAACACCTTCCCCAGCCCCCTCTCCCCACAGGCTATCCACCAATTCATTCACTCACCATTATTTTTAAAGCTCAAATTTTATTCGAAGTAGAGCACGAGTAATAAATACTAATACACTGTTTGCACTTGAATTAGCCTGCATGTCCAGGGACCACAGAGCTATTTGTCAAAGGCGGACATCCCACCCCACCTGCGCCTTGGTGGTCAGAACATAGGTCCTCTCAAGGTCAGACTCTTAGGTGCATAGCAAGAACAAGGTGTGGAGGGCTCGAAGACTCGGACTAAGTGTCCCCTGATTCCTAAGCGGGCCGCTGACCTGCCCAGAAGGATAGGCAGTGTTAGGGAAAGCTAATATGGTCCCACAGACCTAGCCCTGGCCTCTAAGTTTGTGCCCATTAAGGAGCCTGAACAGGGAGCAGGTTGCTGGTGTTCAGTACGGCAAGCACCCCAAGGGAGAAAGGGCACGGGGCTGTTTCTGGAAGGGACTGGGATAGGATAGGGGAAGAGCATCAGGAAAGGATAAATCATAGGAATGCCAGAGGAGGAGGGAAGATGGAAGGAAGCAGGGATTCCACGCTGAAGGGACAGCCTGTGAAAAGATCCTGAATCAGGAACCCAAGGCTACAAAGGGAACCAGAAACGGCATTGCAGATGGGTTCTCGTCCACAGGATGCAATGGATGGGACCTCTCAATGAGTGGTTCCTGCCCTCAGCCAGCCTCCAGCCAAACAGGAGGGACCAGAGTAACACACTGTGCAGAAGCCTAAGACATGGACCACAATAAGCAAGCAAGACTCCTAGTCACATGTCTGTATGTTACTGCTGAAGACTAGGGTCTGAGACGCCAAGATTGAAGGTGTGGATTGGAGCAGGCCTCTCAGACAAAGAGAAATGAGGCTGCCTTAGCTGGGAAAGAGGGACCCTTCTCCAGCACTGGGCCCCCTTTTCCTACCTGCTCAGGAACCTCGAATCATAATGCAGCTTCATGCACTTGCTTTGCTAGCTGCTAATAAACACAGATGCAACTGCCCCACCTCTCCCCAGGCAAGGCCACACATCAAACGTGCCTTTGCATGCATGTAGGAAAGGTAGGTAGGTAGCATCCTCCTCCGAGGCCCAGCCCTGCCCCCACCATCTCCAGGTGATCGGCTAGGTGCCTATGAAGCTGTAAATCCCCAGCGGAGCTCTGGGCAGACAGTGAGGAAACCCACACTCAGCAGCAGCAGCAGGAGTCCCCCCCCAACCCCCTCCTCTGCTGGGATAAACTCCAGCAAGTCTCCCTTCCTCACCTGGGGAGATTTGGCTAGAGGTTGCCGCTGAGCAGCGCTCCCTTGCCTACAGCTTCTTCTAGTCCTTTTCCCTCCCTAGTTCCAGAGACCCCCCTCCCCCTCCCTCTAAGCTCCTGCTTCTCACTACTTCCATTCTGGAAGCATCTCCAGACCTGGGGGGGGGGGTGCAGGAACTCAAGACATCCCCCTCTTTCCACGAAGGCTGCAGCTGTGCAGGACCCCGGCAGCCAGAACTTCAAAGATGACACAGATGTGGGGACAGACATCCAGTTAAACAAGTAAGGGGTCAAGGCGGCCAGTGCTACATGGCCAGGTGTCCTGAAGACTCACTCCCCTGGGCTGAGAATGGCAGCTCTCTGGGGCAGGTCTGGCCTGAGCCACACCTCTGCTGGCTGGGTGACTCTCAGCAAACTCCCTGAACCTCAGTTTCCCCACGAGTGAATGTGGATTGTTGCAGGATGGGACAAGAAAATGCATGTGACCCGACACAGAAAATGTTCAAAAACCACCACCTAGTATTCTTGTTAATGTCACCTCGTGTCTCCTCTCCAGTGTTCTGTCAAATGGCCATACTTCAGCAATAAGGCCCTGGCCATTACCTTCATTATAAGCACTTAAGTCTCAAATTTTGAAACTGAAGTAGAAGGCAGGGGCAGGAAAGGCCACCTTAGTGTCAAGCCAGCTAATAAGTGTTCACGTTAGCCATGCCCTCATCACAAAACAGAGTGTGGCTAGCAATCCGACAGCTCCTGAGGGCCCCCCCAAGGGTGCCTGCTACCCTGGCTTCTGTTACCATCTTTGACGTTTATATGAATAAAATCACACCAAATGTACTGGACGAACTTTATGAGCCACCATGTGGTTGCTGGGAATTGAACTCAGGACCTCTGGAAGAACAGTCAGTGCTCTTAACCACTGAGCCATCTCTCCAGCCCCCTGGATGAACTTTATGATTTAAGGATTTACAGATGCTGTTGTTTTTGTCTCTCCCTTTAGATGTGCCCACTGGCTTATCCTGTGCTGCAAAGTAAGCAAAGAGAGACTCACTCTTACATTAGACAGCTTCCTACAAATCAAGGCAGCCCCTCCCTAGGAAGAAAGTCCTCCCTTCCCACAGTTCTGCTAGCTCCTGGAAGTTCTTTTAGATTGTATACAATCTAGCTAATTTAGAACAGCTTGCCCTGCCCTGCCCTGCCCATTCCAACCTGGACAACACAGCCAAGCTGGACTCAGATCCGATGTTTCTGTTATCTAGGTGGATTTATATGCACCCTAGAGTCTCTTCTCTACGTCCCCAGTGGCTGGCTAGCAGGTAGGTTCTGGAGGGGGAGAAAAGACTACATTCAGCCAGGCAGGAGCAGGGTAGCAGGGCTGTGCCCTCTCTCTCTTTATGAAAGGTCATATGGGAATAAGGCATGAGATCAATGATCCAGGAGACAGGGGAGCCTGTATGGAATCCTGATTCTCCATATCCTTTCCAGGAGGGGAGTTGTTTCTCCTCCCTGAACCTCAGGTTTCCCCACTTAGAGACGAAATGAAGAATTCTGTGTTCAGGTCAGTTATCACAAGTAGATCTTTTCTTGCCCATGGAGCTCACACTAGACCACAGGCTTCCTTCAATCCACCTTGCAGGCGCTGATGTCAATCAGCTAAATGGGTAAAGAGGGGGAGCCTGCCCATAGCCCTGAGGAGTACCAGGAACATGGGCCAGTGTCTACAGGAGAGTCCACGGTGCAGGCCCAGTGGGTTCAGGACTAGGTGATAAAAGGTCACACTAGATTAGAAGTCTTCCTAGATCCCTATGCCTCTTGTTCCTGCACTGATGGGTCTTTTCCTAGGACTCTTTTCCTCTGATGCCGGATCCAGGCATGGCCAATGACCTTCGTATAATCACATAGGCTCTATATCAATGAATTGACATGCGCATAGGCCCTAGATCACATCAGTCACCTGTACTAATACCCCCAGATCTGACTTCTGTTCCCAGAGCCTACTCCTCATTTATGGAAGCTGTGTACCCCACGCTGATCTACAGTCACAGCTGCTACCCCATATGTCTCAGCCCAAACCTCCATCCAGTTCCCCATCACAGGCTTCCTGGTGCCAGGATCAGTTGGTCCAAGATCCAGGCAGCCCTGAGATTATCCATGTACCGGTTTATCTCACTCTGGGTTACACTAACCTCAGGGTGACTTGCCATGCAAGAGGAGAAAGACATTTTGCGATCCACACAGCGGGCCCTCAACACCAGACATCTGTGTGCTGAAGGTCACCTGGGCACCCTCAGGCTCACTGAAAGTCCCAGGATATAGCTTCTGTAGGCAGGCACCTCCAAAGAAAGCCCCTCACTCACTGACTACTGTTCACTGAGGACCTGCTCCCTGCTGGCCCCACCCTCACTGCTGACGACACCCTACTCCTACAGGGCCAGCAGGTGATCTGAGGACTTCCCTAGAGCATCCAAGCATTGCCTGAATTCTCCTTACCACCATCCACCTGGCTATGCCCAGGTAGAGATGTTGCTCAGTTCCTACACTCCTGGGGACTGTAGGCTCCAATATACATATCTCCAGCTCTTCAGAGAGACCCTAGTCATGGAGGGGACACAGCGCTAGAGCAAACAGGGTGGTATTGCAGTTCAGTTGTGTGACCTTGGACAAGAGCCCGCAGGAAGACTAACGGTGAGGTGGGGTTGCTGGTGAGGGAGAAGTCACAGTAACACTTCCGAACAGAGGCAGGGACCAAGAAACACAGACCCAGGATACAGGACAAAGGTCAGCTCTGCCTCTAATCCCTTGTGCCCAAGGTCAAGCTCTGGACAGCTGAGTCGAGACAAGACCCCACTGGCTGATCCCGCCTCGCTGATGGACCCATTGCTTTGTGTCTGTGCTCCTCGCCTGGCAGAGGTGTTCGAGCCAGTGTACTGGGATGCTGGCAGCCTCTTCTTTTTCTGAAGGAAGGTGGGTGGTGCTGTTTTAGCTCAAATAGACTGGTGAGCTCTATCCCCTAGTGGTCCGGCCCCGGGCTCTTAGATTTGGGTCATCTGAAATTGGGGCCCTTGGATGGGCTGGGTGTGGCATCACCTAATCACCAAGAAGCTCACAGAGCAGTGGTCCTTCTGCCCCAAGACTTCAGACACTTAGATTTGGCAGATAGTGAGACGCACTTTATAGGAGCCAGCCTCAGAGTGTACCTGCCTGTCCCCACCACGTGCCCATAAACTTACGGTCATAAATGGACGCATAGCACCTGTGTCACAGCCCCGAGGGACCAGGGATGGAGCAACTGCTGCCTCCACTAAGTATCAGCCTTCAGTGTGTTTCAGGCCTCCTCCTCCTCCTCCTCCTCCTCCTCCTCACACCCCGCCCGCCCACTGTCACCTTCCTGGCCAAGGGCTTTCAGTGTTTACACTGAACCCCCAGGGAATCTGGCTTTGACTCTTGCACACTGGGAATCTTCACACCCCAATGGGTTCCCAAGGAGAGGGATTGAATGAGGACCCAAAGCACAAAGGCATGGTTGGGCAGAAGGTAAAACCGAGTAAATTTAGAAGTCATTTGTACCAACCGAGCATCCACACTATGTTAGGCATTTGCAGTGGGGACCCAGCGAGGCATCTTGGAGACCAGGAGCCTGACCCAAGCTCTGATCTGTATTCTGGCTCTATTCACCACTGGGGGCACCTGGGGCAAGCGATGTGCCTATGGGTCTGAGCCCAGCAGCACCTACTTCTCTGAGCTGGGGGGCACCTCAGGACACCCTGCACCCAGAGCAGCCCCCGAGACACACGGGTGCTTGACGATGGTCGTCCTCAGAAAAACGAGGAGGGGCAGAGGCGGAGGATCACCCACAGGAGCACAGCCTCAGATCCTATGATCTGTTTAACCTACCGACTTCCAGTTTCCCAGCAGTCAAGCAGCGTCATTGCCTGGCAAAAGCTGCTTTAGTCTGCATAAGATTCTTGGCCTTGGGAGGAGCAGGTGCTCCTGAGGACCACCGCCGTCTCACCCTTTGGGCAGGAGGCAGGTGACCCTCCATCTCGGTCCTCAGACAGAGACTAGACCTGGGGCAAGAGTCCTGACCCTGACCCCGCTTACCCTCAAATGACGGTGTGGTCTCGCCCTAGTTACTGACATCTGAGACAATGGTTCCTTCCAGTCCTTCTGAATCAGCTCTGCTGAGGCCCTGCTGGTAGCTTAGACACACAGATCCTTGGACCCTAGATCCCTCCTTTCTCAGTCTCTGAATCTAATTCCAGTCTAGACTCCATTGACTTTGATGATAATGATAATAATAATAATAATAACAATAATAATAATGGAAGGAAGGAGAGACAGACAGACAGGCTCCACCACCTCCCCAAAGAGCAGCACAGGACATCCTTTTACCAACCTTCCTAGAGACACCCTACTACAGCAATGGTTCTCAACCTGTGGGTCACAACCCCAACAGGGCTTGCATTGTCAGATATCCTGTATATCACATATTTACCTTAAAATCCATAACAGTAGCACAATCACAGTTATGAAGTGGCAATGAAATAATTTTATGGCTGAGGGTTGCCACACATGAGGGACTGTGTTAAAGGGTCCCTGCACTCGGAAGATTGAGAACCACTCACTGCTCTACAGACTTGAGTGGCAGGCTCTGAAATGAAGACGTGATCATCCTGCTAAGGTAAGCAAGCACAGCCACTGCCTGGGCACCTCCCTCACCTGCTGAGGCTCCAGGGGCTGATTCAACCTCTGCCCCCCCAACACCTCACTGCTGCATCTGGAAGAGTGGTTTCAGATATAGCGCTAACCACTGTACTGTCCGACCTTGGGGGAGCAAGGGAGGCATCCAGGCTCTGTAACCCTAAGAGAGCCAGCAGAGGGCTGCCCCTCACTTCAATGCTGGTGCCTCCATGCCTCAGCACCTGGAGAGAGGAGTCAGTCTGGTTCTCTGCCTGGCTGTGCCTCCATCTTCCGTCATCTGAAACTTTCCTTTTTTATTAAGTGCCCTGAAGCCCGGCCGCTCACTTACACGTCTTAACCTCCTCCGGGCTATCGATTTCTCATTCTATTAAATCCTCCTCTTTAACTGTAGCCCTTAAACTCCTAGTCTAAACATGTATTTACTGCTAGCCACCTAGTCTCAGGTCAGCACTAGGACTTCCCATGCCCGAGAGGTGGGCTCCTTAGTACTTCCTCCTGCTCCCTAGCAATCCTTCCTCCCCGAGATTCTCTGGCTGACTCTAGGGATACCCCAGCTTCCTTGTCAGTCTCTCCATAGCCAACGCAGCAAACAGTATCCTAAACACAATCTAAAGGATGCTAGTATAACCACCTGGCTATCCGCCCACCGATAAAGCAGCTTCCTGAGACACAGATGAGTAGGGGTACTGGCTGCGGAGGAGGAGACGGGACCTACTTGCTGTGCTCACAGTGACTGTACAGACTTCTCATGGGCTTTCTTTTATTTTTTTTTTTTTCGAGACAGGGTTTTTCTGTGTAGCCCTGGAACTCACTCTGTAGACCAGGCTGGCCTTGAACTCAGAAATCCACCTGCCTCTGCCTCCCAAGTGCTGGGATTAAAGGCATGCGCTGCCACTGCCCAGCTCTTCTCACGGGCTTTCTAGTCCTGAACAGCCATTGGATACAGCCTCAGAGGTCTGCCAGCTTGGGGACCTGGAAATTCCTCGGGACTGTTGTCTGCACAAACAAGACCCTGTGGCTGGACAGGTAAGAGGAGTGGGTCATAAAATTGGGAAGTGTGGTTCGAGCATTGAGGTTAGGACTGTCCCCTGCAGTCTAGAGGCTCCACAGCCTACACATTTTTCTCGGTGGCAAATGCTGGATCAGCCTGAGTCGAAGACCCTTAACAAGGACAAATATTTACTTGCACCTGCTCTGTCACACTTAGGGACATCTCAGTGAGCAAAAGTGATATAGTGGCTCCTGCCCACTCAGACAGAAACTCCACTTGGTCTCCAGGAGGTGACAGATACTGAGATGAGCTAACGCCGGACTCAGGGTGCAGGTGTCACAAGGGGAGGGGACAGCAGAGTTGGCAGGAGGATGAGAGGTGAGCTCCCAGAATCAGCCCTGCTATGTGCCTGAAACTCGGCTCTGCCTAGAACTGCTCAGCTGCTATCTAGGAACTTCGTGGGCCACTAACCCAGTCTCCCAATGCTCCACGCAGTCTGGGCAAAGAGGGTCCCCTTCTGGTTTTCTTATTCCTAAAAAACTGCATTACTCTTCTCTCTGGGCTCCTGGGCTAGAAATCTCGAAGTTATCCCAACACTCCCTGCTCCTTCACCTGCTGTTACCCATCTGTCTGCGCGTTCTGCTGTGCCTTGGAAATGTCATTCAAGTTCCCCCTTTCCATTGCCATCGCCCCCACTTAGCCTTCAACCCCTCTTTCAGCATAAGACTCCTTGGCCCAAGAATCTTCAACAACTCCCCCAGCCTGCTGCAGCTGGCTGAGTCTTTCTTCCCTTTGTCAGGTCAGGGACTTCTCAGATTCAACTAAGTCTGCGCTCCTCCAATAGAACCCTTGGGGCGGACACGCCTTCTTCACCTGCCCTGTCCAGTCTGCCCAGTCCCCCTGTTCCCTTTCCGCTTGCTCTGCTTGTACAACTCCTGCTCACTCTCCTTCTAGTAAAGCCTTCCTATCCCTGAGCGCCCTGCCGACTCCAGCATGCACACATCTGCTCATAGCATCCATCCATACATACACATTAACAATCAAGTTGCCATTTTCAGCCACAACAGGTGCCTGAGATGCTTTCCACCTAAATCCTATATGGGCAGAAAGAAGGGTGGATGGATCCCTGCTGGGCTAAGGGACTCTGAGTACCCGGGGCTGCCTGCCAGTGAATGGGGGATCCAGCCATCCCTGCTTTTGAAAGCAAATGCTGCCCAAGTGTAGGGAGGAAGCCGGAGTCTGAAGCTGTCATTGGTTCTCGTCACAGGACAGAGTATGGGACATTGTAGAGCCCCCAGGGACCTCAGTCCTCGTTTGTAACGACCCAAATGCTCCTACCTAACTCACAGGGCAGCCAGGTGATTGAGCAAAATGAGCCGAATTCTCAGCCAATACAATATTAAATTGATTCTCTCCTTCCTTCCCGTAATTTAGACAGCCTGACTCTGCGGTATTGTTTTTTTGTATCAGATTTGTTCGACATAAGGTGTCCTCTATTTTAGGTAGCAACATGGTATAATTAAGTAACATACAGTTCTTACATCCCTGCTATGAACGGGGCCAGGTGACAGGGGCTGAAGGGCCAGCCTCTGCACCGTTGGAGGAGGGAGACTGTGAACAGGTGTCAGGCACAAGCTTTGCTCCTCGGGGATCCTCTGTCTGGGTGGGGACACATGCAAGGACAGATAGGACAGATCATTCTCAACACCAGGCAGGACTAGTAGCTGACCCAGTCCATCGAGGGAAAGAGGGGGAGGGGCCACACAGGGAACACTTCCTCGACACCCAACCTCCACCACCAAATCCATTGGCAGCGGCCTTAAGAAGCAGAGCCCGTCCAGGTTTTACAGGTGAGGAAAGCAAGACTTAGAGAAAGGCTAGGCAGCTTGGCCAAGGTCATGAAGCATAAGCTGGGAGGGGCTTCCCCGGGGCTCAGAACAAGAGCACAGGACTGCAAACCGAAGTCTGGGGCAAGTATAGCTCTCTGAGCTTCAGTTCCTGTGGGTCAACCAGTATGGCTCTTGGCTGCTGGCAGACACAGCAAATGCTACTGAGGCTGAAGTGGGTCTCCTGTGCGGCATTTGGAGGTCTGCAGAAATCTGTCACTCAGAAGGGATGAGTAGTCTGTGGTTGGGCCAGGCTCAAAGCACAGCTACCCTCCTGACCAGTGACTCTGACCTCCTGCTGGGCTTTCTGTTTCACCCAAGTCCCTAGGGAGCAGCTGGACTCCTTGGGGATCTCCTGCATCTCCTCCAGAAGAATCCACTTCCCTCTGTCATGCAAAAGTTCTCTCTGCATTCTAAGGGAGCCCAGACTGGAAAGCTTTAGAACAAACTTTCAGAGCCTAGAAAGCTTCAGTCAAGATTGAGATGTCTAGAGGAGAGGGGGGAAATATGAAAACCCAACTCCTCCCCTATCAAATCCACTCTCTCCCCCCCTGCTAGAACCAACCCTGTCTCCAGGTCTCAAGTGACAGGTCCAGGAAAACAGGGGGTGGAGCTGGAGACAGACACAAGGCTGGTGGGCAAGCCCAGGCCCCGAGAAATGAACATAATCTGGAAAATTAAGCAAACCCAGACACTGTAACGTGTGCATATTAGATTAACTCTCTAAAGGGTCACGACCTTGAGGAACACATCCAGCCAGTGAGGAAAATAATAAACCTGATTAACGATGAGGCATGAGCCACGCACGGCCTCCGGCTCCGCAAATAAAGCCGGCCTGAGGAGGCCCGGTGGAATTCCAGGGGCTTCCTTCCCTGGCAGAGCTGGAACACAGCCGACCTCTCCAGCCCCTTGCCACCACTAGGACACTCCAGGACTAAGCAGGACTAGATTGCTCCCTCCCAAGCCACACCCCTGCAGCTCTGCCCCAGGGGATACAAGGCTAGCTTTTCCAGGTGCTCCCAAAAGGGACACTACCACCCGAGGGCCCATGGGAGCCAAAAAGAGGGTAGTTCTCTTTGTCCCTGGCAGGGCTCAGTCCTCTTGGCCAATCCTCAGCCCTCCCGCCCTGGTCTCAAGAGATACCTACTTGCCAGGCACAGTGGCCAGGCCCAGCCAGAGTTCCCCTCCTCTTTCCAGACAGCCCAGGCCCCTGGGAGACATGCCCAGAAGAGCCACTGGAGGGAGGCAGGGAGGTGGCACCGCGTGGCATCACCAGACAACAGCACCAGGAAGAAGATGGCAGCATCAAGTACAGATGCCAAGAACCATACAGCTCAAGGTCCAAAAGGGGACCAGCTCAGCCTGCATAGCCTGGTCACTGCCAGGCAACCTGGCCGGCGGGTCCCAGTCTATCCCTTCGGTCGCGCCTCCCCCCACCCCAAAGCCCTGGGCCAACTCTCCCCAGGCTCCACCTCCTCCCTCACTTTTCTCAGCTCCAGGGAGCCGGGGGAGGGAGGCACAGGTGCTCTTGGCGCCTTGGACAAACCCCCTGTCCCAGCCGTCACCAGGGCGCCTTCCACCCCAAGCTAGGTGGGAACCACTCCGGCTCTGCCCGGTCCTCACTAAAGAACATCACCTGAGCTCCCCTCCCCCTCCACCTATCCCCTTCCCCCTCCAGCGCCCAATGCAGGTCTCCAGAGTTTTTCCCTCACTTCCCACTCGGGTGAACTAGGGTGGGATGGCTAAGAGGCCCGTTAGTCGCAAGAAGGAGGGTCATTTCTGATAGGACGGTGGCGTGGCCCAAAGCAAGACGGGCGTGCAGGGTTGGGGGTGTGGTGGTGGCCGGAGTCCAGGGCCCGAGCAGGGGTGGTCAAGACAGATGGCAAAGAGGGAAGGGGGAAGGGGGCTCAGAAGCCGAGCTGGTCTGACGGAAGACTGTGGCGGGGAAGAGCGGCCCGTAGGAGAAGCCGAGGGTGACGAGGCGGGGTAGAATCGCCAGTGTCGGGAAGGGGCCGTCATCCCTGCAGGGGGCAGAGGCTGGGCTGGGAGTTGGACTGGGAAGAGGGAGGATCACAGCGGGAGGACCGAAGCGGAGGAGAGGAGGCGCAGGGGGAAGCAGGCAGGGATGGAGACTAGAGGAAGTACGGAGCAAGGTGGCGGGGGCTCAGCGGAGAATCCGGGGTCGCAGGCATCAGAGTGCAGGGGACTGGGCAGCTGGAGGCGGGAGCGGGGCCAGGCAGGGTGCGGGCCGCGGCTCGGAGGGAGCTAGCGGCGGAGACGTCAGAAGTCGGGGTGCGGCGCAGCCCCGGGAGGCGAGGGGGGACAGCGCAGGGCGCGGGCCGGGGGCGGCGCGGGGGCTGCTGCCCTTACCTGGGCGGCTCCGCACTCCGGGCGCCGAGAGGGGGACCCGACGTTGCTCGGCCAGCGGCCCGGCTGTTGTTTTCCCTTTTTTTTTCTTTTTTTTTTCTTCCGCAGCGGCGGCGGCGGCGGCTCCAGCTCGATCCGCCAGCAGCCGAAGGCAGAGTCTGTGTCCGGCTGCGAGCGAGCCGGGAGCGGGCAGCGCGGGAGGCGCGCGAAGAGGCGCTGGGGCGCCACCCGGCGGGCAGCGAGGGAACTGCGGCGGTCCCGCACGCGGCCGGCCGGGGAGGGGGCGTCCTTCGGGGCCGCGGCCGCCGATGTCTCCGCTTGCCGGTGGGGCCTTTAGCTGGGGACCCGGACCTGGGTAGCCGGGCGTGGGGCGGCGGGGGCCGGAAGAGCCCGGGGCAAACTTGCAGCTTCCCTGATCCGGCCGATCCGGAGACGGCGGGCCGGGGGTGGGGGGCTCCGGGTGGGCGCTGCAGAGGACTGACCCCCAAGTGAGGAGCTGGGGCACACACTCCACCTCCCAGCGCCAAGGGACAGCCCGTCCCGGTCCGCAGGAGTTATTAGCTTGGCCTGCTTCGGTGGGCGAAGGGCGACTCCTGGTGGCGTTTTAGGGGCCAGAGGTAGGGACGAGGCGTAGAGACTGCGTCTGCCTCGGTGGTGGCTTGGAGCTGGGCGAAGCTTTGCTTTATTTAGCAAGGCCAGATAGACTACAATGTTTCAGGAGGCCGAAGAACCACCGCTCACTGGTTTATGCACACAGACCAACAACTGGGAGAAGTTGTCACTTTATGCTACACACAGGAGCAGGGGGCAGGACCAAGAGAGAACCAAGCTTCTTGGTTTGAGGTTTAGGGATCATTTGACTACATCACAGCCTTCAAAGGGAGGCTAGAAAAGGAGAGGTCAGAGGAACAGGAGGCCTCGGGAACAAGTGACTTCCTCAAACCGATTAGGTCCTCATTTCAAATCTAGAGTCTCAGCCTTAGACAAACCCAGAAACCATCTAAGCCAACCTCCCAATCTTCTCCCCTTTGCCCTCACACCCAACCACCTGCTTACCCTAAAGTCTCAGTGAAGGGGTAGTTCTAGACATACTTGGTTGGTTCTTGGGCCTGGGAGGGCAATCTACACATACTACAGGATATTAGTTGACACTCCCTACGCCATGCCAGGAGGGCACCAAGGCTGGGCCAGCTAGTAAGGAGGAGTGTGGTTGCAAGAGCCTGTTCTCTCTCCCTCCTCCACCCCCAGACTGGGCTTTATGAGGGCTTTGTTGGCACGGGATCCACCATACTGGACAGGAGTTTCCCTGTTGTATAGGACTCCATTTCTTCAGTCCAGTATTTTTTTTAAAACATTTATCCTGCGTCAAGACTACACCATTTAGCCGGGCAGTAGTGGCACTCACCTTTAATCCCAGCACTTGGGAGGCAGAGGCAGGCAGATTTCTGCGTTTGAGGCCAGCCTGGTCTATAGAGTGAGTTCCAGGTTCCAGGACAGTCAGGGCTACACAGAGAAACCCTGCCTTGAAAAGTCAAAGTCAGAGAGAGAGAGAGAGAGAGAGAGAACACCATTTATTCAAGTGTCATTTCCAAAGGTGTTCACATCAGCTTTGTAAGGTAGATGGCAAGGTGAACCTAATCCTGTCTGAATAAGTTTAAGGTGGACGAATTTAAGGTGTCCTGTGGGACATTCCAATCCTGAGGTGAATGCAGCACCTTTCCCTGCCTTGGAATGCTAGAACCTGTTTGGTGAGAGAGAGGACAGTAGGGTAGCATATGCAACACCTGCCCTGGGCTGACAGCAGTGAGGGGTGTCCCTATGACCAGGATAAGCCACTTCATAGTCCCTGGTGACTTCAAAGTAACATGCGTGGTTCTTAGTCTACTGGAAGAATTCAACAACAGCACAACCATAGAGGTTTAAGAGTTAGGACAGGAAGATAATTCCATATGAAAAACGTTTCTTCATTTTCTTTGGCCTTGGAAGCTCATTCTATGAACCAAGGAGGGGGTGAGGGACAGGTCTTCAGCACAGCTCCGCAGGTAACCTGTGACCTTGTGAAAATTCCAGTCTCTTCACCTCCTGTGAGGGTAGATTGTCTTCTTTAAGTCTCTGCCCCTAGAAGCAAGGAGACCTTGCAAACCAATGCCAGAAAAACCCACCTTCATCTTTACTTAGGTATTCCCTAGCCACTGCCCCATGTACCCCTCCCCGGCTAGGTAACCGAGGACATGAGATACTCAATACTTGGACTCCCTCTCTATTCCAGTGCCACTTGTCCAAATTCAACCCCACACGAGGTAACTTCTAGAAGCAAGAAGCTCATTCCAGTTCGCCTCTGGAGAGTAGGGAGAGATCAGACAAGAGCTGCCTCCCATCTTGAATGGTAAAAGCAGAGGAGATGGGAAACGGGGCCCTCTTGCCTGAGGCATCACTCACAGCCAGCTCCCATGCTGGGCTAGACAGACAGAACTGTGGACCTGGCCTTCCTGATTAGCCGGTGGATCCAAGTTCTTTGGTTGCTGGAGCCTGTATAAGTTTGTTCTCCAGTGTTTATTTTTAGCTCTTCTCTCTTTGTATTAGCCTCGGATATAGCCACAAAGAGAAGTGCTTGCTGTGAGTTACACCTACCGTATGTATCCCAGGATCCTATGAAAGTTCAATACGAGTTGGCAATGACCTGCCTGCAAAAAAAAAAAAATGGGGCCAACTGAGACCCCCGGCAACCAAGTAACTTGTCCACACATCAACTGCTACTCTCTCTTGAGAACTCTTCCAACCATTTCCAACTGGTTCCAGGATTGAGAGGCTCCCTTCAGTCTTGCCTCCATCAACTGTCAGATGGATGTCAGGAACTCAAGCTACCTGGCTTTCTACTGACCTAACGGAACCCACAAAGTAAAGTTGAGTCCAACCTGCCTCAGCACAGGTCAAAGGTTGCTGCTACCACGTCTTCCACCTCTCCCCATGCCATGCTTCCTCGGTACCAAAGCTCTTTGAAGCTGGAAAATCCACTCTATTGTCAGAGTGATTGTCTCAATCCTCAGTACCTCATACAGTGGGTATAGCGGCCCGTGCCTGTAGTTCCACTTGGTAAGTAGAGGAAAGAAAAGCGATTCAAAGTCATCCTTGGTTACATAGCCAAGTGTGAGTCCAAGTTCTGGGCTACATGAATCGCCGTCCCAAAACAAAACCACAAGGCCCCTGACTTCTCTGCTCACCCAATTTTGTGCCACCAAGTCTTAGAATGTTGAATTCTGCCTGGAACTCCACACAGATATACAATGCATGGGACAGTGTGTGTGTGTGTGTGTGTGTGTGTGTGTGTGTGTGTGTGTGTGTGTATTGCTGTGTACATGTGCAGATACCATCTCTCCATCCCCACAAGTATATTTTTACCATTCAAATCTTTTAAGAGTCATCCCTTCCAGAAGCTTCTCCAACCTTGTTATCTAATCCCTTCCCAGCAGAACTAATGTTTTATGCCCTCTTCTCTTGTACTCCTTAGGGTTTATGATCACTTATTTGTTCCATGTCTGCTCTAATAGCCTGTGAACTTGTTCTTCCATATTTATATTTTAGCGTCTCCCCTCTTTGTATTTTGCCTCACTAGTTATAGCCATGAAGCAGAATGTTTTGTCCTCAGTAGGAGATGGTCTCCGACTGGGCTCTTGTCTTGTCTCCACTTCCAAGAATGAGGTAGGCAGACAGCAGAGAGTGAACAAACAAAAGGAATTTATTTACACGGAGTGACCACTGGAATACAGGACGGAAGGTCTCCACACAAGAGTGACAGGGCCAAACTCCCTGTTGATAGCCCAAGACCAACCAAGAAGTTGCCCTTGGGATGCCAACTGAGAGCAATCTTCTGGAGATCAAACGTGTGGAAAGCAGGTCTTAGGAGTGACAGCAGAACAGAAGGTCAGGTCAGTCTCTAGAGCAGGAGTCTTGAAGGGGTCTGTCTCCAGAAGACCTTAAAGGAAGGGGTCTGTCTCCAGGGATCTCAAAGGAAGGGGTCTGTCTCCAGGGGATCTCAAAGGAAGGGGTCTGTCTCCAGGGGATCTTAAGGGAAGGGGTCTGTCTCCAGGGATCTTAAGGGAAGGGGTCTGTCTCCAGGGGATCTTAAGGGAAGGGGTCTGTCTCCAGGGGATCTGAAGGTCAAAAGCACATCCCTCCTTTCTTCTCCCACCACAGGTTTAACAACAGACAGCCCAGGCACCTGAGTTATAAAGACCTGATTGATTGGCTGTGTGTATGCAAATAAAGCATAGAATGAAGACCAATTGGGCCAGGGATCCCAACCTCTTTCTCACCACAAAGGGAAGCAGCTAGGCTGTCAAAAGCTTCCAACAGGACAGTTTGCACCTGGGGTGGATGTGGGGGGGGGTCTTGATTCTGTTTTTTTGCTACTGAGCACCTCATGTCTGTTTCACAAAGCTGTCACCTTTGCCCGGGGTCATCTAATCATGGGTGAGCGCTGCTCATCGCTGGTTCTGATTATCAACCGTCTCTGGAGAGATGTTCAGCACAGCCTGCTCCCTGGTCTTTGCCCCTTAATCTTGAGCTACCAGCTGTACCAGGGAAGCTCTGGATCTTGCTGGAGACTGCTCCTGCACCTATCAAATATTCCTGCAGTGTCTTTCCCCACAGTCCCTGTAAAGGGTTGTCACAAGTTCCCTGAGAATATAAGCTGTACAGAGTAAGGGTTGGGGGGGGATCACAATTCTGGCATATTAGAATGGGCCAGGGTCAGATCAAAATTATCTACCCAACAACCATGACATGACAGGCACGTGCTGTCAAAGAGCAAACGCATGTGGCATGTGAGGTGGACACACACAGTTCCCAAGCCTATGCCATCCCCTTGCTCAGCCGAGCTGACGGCAAAGGGCTCCACAGGATGTTGAAGAGCTTCTGCCCGCTCTTGAGAGTTATCAGAATGGCGCTCTCTCCCCTCCCCACAGCACATCTTATCTCCATTTCATTAGCCTGGGCATAGATTGCTGCCCACACCGAAATGAAAATGAAAATCCGGATTGCGCTCCATAGGTGTCCGAGCATCTCAGCTCTGTAGTCCCGCTCTGCTGCCCAGCATGAGGCTCTGACTTACCCCCACTACGCATGCCTCAGTTTCCACTTCCCACTCAGCGACAGAGAGAAACTGTCACATCCATTAGTTCTTCAAGAAAGCCTTGGGGCTGCTGCTCAGTAGTTCAGAGTGCATACTGCTCTTCCAGAGGACCCCAGTTCAATTCCCAGCATCTGCTTCAGCTCCAGGGGCATCTGTGCCCTCTGACCTCCTAGAGCACCTTCAGTTGCATGTGTGCTCACACACACACACACACACACACACACACGTATATAATTTAAACTTTCTAATCTCTTGCCAGAATCAGAAGCAAAGCAGAAGCAGGGAGGATCTGTGGATCACCCTGTGGTGTTGGGAGGATCTGTGGATCACCCTGTGGCGTTGGGAGGATCTGTGGATCACCCTGTGGCGTTGGGAGGATCTGTGGATCACCCTGTGGCGTTGGTCACAGGGCGCTGCAGATATTTACTGTGCTGTGTTCCGCATGCAGCTGACTCGGGTGCAGGGTGTTGGGTAGCTACCTCCTTGCAAAGACAAGGAAAATGTAAAGGGCTCAGGAAATACACACTTAAAGACTCAGGAAGTTCTCAAAATGTAAAAGTTCCATGCTCTCTGTCCTGGATCATCGTAGCAGTTGCGCGGAGAGGACACTCTGATAGGCTATGCTGACCACACGTTCCTAGTTCAGCAAGCTGCAGCAATGCAGTTCCATGAGTCAACACTCCTGGGGTGGGAACTGGGGTGATGCCTCTGTCTTTGTGTCGCCCATGTTTGCATAAGTACCCCTAAAAACTCACTGGATCACTAAGCTAGATTTGGGCAGAATCACTCCTTCATCCTGTCTGGGGTGAATAGATGTTTTTGTGGCTGAGGGTCTTTAGCACCTGGTGCTGCAGGTAAATCTCAGAATTCCCATCTGTACAGTGGCTGGAGGCCCACTGCACAACTGGGCTGGGCTGGGAAAGGGGTGGCATCCATCCAGTCCCACTGTCAAAGGGGTCCTCTGTCACAGCACCCTCTTCTGATGTGGTGTCCCTCCCCATTTGGTTCCTTAGGCTGGTTATTCTGCCACATTAGAGATATAAAGCACCTGATTTATGTAGTGTTGGGAATCAAATCCAGGGCTATGTACATGCCAGACAAGCATTCTACCAGGTGAGTTACATCCTCACCTGGATGAAAGTGATGGATCTAGACTGAGTGTCAGACTGTATAGCTTTGGTCTCAGGAAGGAAACCCACTGCCTAGAGAGAGCTGGGCACGAATCACAGTAAGAAAGAGTGATGGCCTTAGCTCCGATGGGTAAATGTAAGCCTCATCTCTGGACCAACCATTGTCTTCTCTCTTCATCCCCAAGAGAAAGCTCAGACTGCACACTCGACCAGGACCAGGTGTTGGCAGCATTACCTGGGAGCAAAGCTTGTCACTGGAGCAGAGGCCACTATTGAGCAAAGGGCCTGCCGTCCCCATGCAATGACCTGCCCCTGGATATCGACAATAAGATAGCAGTGCCTTTATTACCCCCAGAGAGTTGCATCTTGAATTTATGCAGGGTGTAGTTTTGTCTGAATGGCAGCATTAAGTCATCGTGTAAAGCATCTGGAAGTGTCACGGGGCTGACAGGAGGTTATATGAAAGTTTGTTGTTTTTACCTGCGCACGGAGGGCTAAAGATGTAATTCACCTGGTAGAATGCTTGTCTGGCGTGTACATAGCCCTGGATTTGATTCCCAACACTACATAAATCAGGCATGGTGGTATCTGTCTGTAATCCCAACACTTTGGAAGTAGATGAAGAGGGATCAGGAGCTTAAAGCCAAGAGTCTTCATCTTAAAAACAAACAAACAAAAGTGTTTGTATGCGTATTTTTATATGTATTGCATATATGTGTCTATTTTATATTCCACATGTGCATTTTTCTACATGCTTGTATATGTCAACAGAATGCTGGCCAGTCCTTTTGGTCAGCTCAATAGGTCAATTATCCACTGAGCACCTTCCGCCTGCCAGGTCAGATACCAGGCACTATAGGGGATAGAAAGAAACACTGGGCATGATGTCTGCACTCAGAAAACATAATGTGGTGCAACACCCTAAAGAAACGAGAACAGCAAAGGAAAGGTAGGATTTCTGCTCACACTGGGCCAGGTTCCTATCCATCCCAGCTGAACGAAGGACCACCGGACCGTTTGGTGATAGGCCGAGCCTGGCTTTGAAATACTAAGTAAGAGATGCCTTTCCAGCTAGCTGGTCTTACAGCAAAAGCTTCACATTGAGAGTTATAGCGTCTAGTACCCAATCGGTCCCACTCCTGTTCTTCCAGATTCTGGGTCAAAAGAAAAAAAAAAAACCTCAATTTTCAAAGAATTTAATTACCTGAATTTGGAAAAGACCAACGTCGCATTCAAATATTAAAAATCTTCCCCCACCAGATTCCAAACCAGGACCAATAAATCAAAACCAAAGAGGGTCTGATTTTAGCTCAAATAAGAAAGAATTTATGAGTTGCCTAGGAGGATAATGAGCTCCCCAGCACCGGGAGTATACAAGCAGATGGATGGCCATCTGCCAGGACCGCCTCAGGAACAGGGTATTCCGGTGAACTTCGACGAGGCGCTAGGCATCTTCCATCTCTGAACTCTTGGATTTCCAGTCTCTCCTTCTCTGGAGACTAAAGGGAATATGAATTCTTTGGGGAATATGACACTGTTTGTTGAAAGAAAATAAAGATTTCCCTATGGCCCTGGCTTAGATTCCCAGCATCCCTTTCTCCCAAGACCACCTGGAGGAACCTGTTTGTGTATTAGAGCCTTGTTTTTAGGTACATGGGCACTTTTCCTTAAGTACAGTGAAGATGCTCAATACCAGAGAATGCAATAATTACCTAAGTGCTCTATTGACCAAAGCAGTAATATCGACAAACTCAAGTGTTACCGGGAAAATAGCATTAATTGCCTTGTTGAAAAAGATCACATATCCACAAGAGAGGATGGCAGTTCTAAAATAAGACCAGTGTTTGCTTTTAAAATGATGCTTTATGGGACTGGAGAGATGGCTCAGTCAGTAAAGTGCTTGCCCTGTAAACATGGGGACCTAAGCTAAATCCCCAAAACCCATGCCAAAAATAAAATTTGGCTGTAGTTGTCACTGGAAAAGTAGAGATGGTTGGATCCTTGGCCTTGTTGGCCAACTGGTCTACCCAAGTCAGCATGCTCCAACTTCAGTAAGAGAATCTATCTCAGAAAGACAAGGTAGAGGGTGAAGGAAACAGATACCCAGTGCTGACCTCTGACCTTTTTACATGTACATACACATGACAGATTAATGAATAAATAGTGAAAGGATACCTTCCGATACCCTCATGAATACACACTGAGAAATGAACATAGCAGATGAAAGAAAAATGAACATGGTATCTCATCATGTCCCATTCCCTGCTTTTGTCCTGAGTCAGATTAAGCCTCCTGCTAGAGGGACAGTGGTCTTCAGTCCCTCAGCATTAGGCTTTTGAGTGAAGCTTAACACACACAATAATAACTCATTCCTCCAAGACAGATGAGTCCCAGATGTCCCTCAACTTCAGATGGCACGCATTGCTTTTGAAATGCAGACTAAGCCCACCGAATGGTTGTCTTACATATTTGGTTGGGGCCTGGAAAGATGGTTTGGCAGTTAAGAGCTTAGGAACACTTTCTGCTCTTGCAAAGGACCACGTTCAATTCTCAAAGCTTATCATGACTCCAGCTACAGAAGGATCTGCTGCCCTCTTCTGGACTCTGCAGGCACCTGCACTTATGTGCACATACCTACACATAGACACACTTACACATAATTTAAAAATAAAATAAATTTTTTTTTTTTACAAACTAGGTGTGGGAAAAAAAAACCCTGAAAACTGACCTGAAAAATACAAGCAAAAATAGCTATCCAATATAGCAAAAAATACCTACACAAATTCAATAGTCCAAGCAGAAAGCAGGCCTCTCTTCCAAGCTCCAGAGACAAGATGACTGTCCAGTGGTGAGATGAGTCCTGCTTTGTAGTGTAATGTAGTTGGAGGAAGAAGTGGCTAGAGGGAGGGGAGTTTATTGCATAGGGAAGTCAACTCTGGACTTTGCTTGCAACCTGTATGCATGCATGTGTGTATGTGTGCATGCATACGTGCATGCATGTGTGTAGGCTGCAGAGACACAACACAGTCAATGGGGAAGAACTTGCAGTTCAAGTATGAGGGCTGGAGATGGTATTGAGCATCCATGTAAATTCTTCATACAGTGGTGGAGAGCCTGTAATCCCAGACTCCATGAGAGACAGGGATCCCTGGGGCACACTGGCTAGACATTGCTGAGCCCCAGGTTTAGTGAGAGACCCCACCAATCAGAGAGAAGAGAAATGAAGGGAGATACCCTACATCAACCTTGGGCTTTCACACGTGTGTGGACACACATACGCAAACATGCACACACACACACATACACACACACACACGAAAATATAAGGGATCTCTGAGGAGAGAAAGAAAATGACCTAAATGAGTCAGGGAGAAGGAAACGGGAGGGTAATGAGGGGGTAAAATATAAAAATGTTAATAAAAGCAGAGCAGACAGTCAGCCAATGGCAGAGCATTTGCTCAGCATGTGTCAGACCCTGTGTCCATCCCCAACACTGAGTCTGTTTGGTCACACAGGGAAAAGTTCAGACGGAATAGTGACATTTCTCAGCTAAGGGCTTTTCACTTGTCATTGTGTAGGCCCAAATCCATCTCTCTGCTCATCTCTGTGCTGTCCCCAAGTTAAAGTCATCTGAGAGGAAGGAACCTCAATTAAGAAATGTCTCCATAAAACCGTCCTCAGGCAAGCCTATGGGGCATTGTCTTAATTAGTGATTGATGTGGGAGGGCCCAGTCCACTGTAAGTCATGCCATCCCTGGGCTGGTGGTCGTGGGCTCTATAAGAAAGCAAGCTGAGCAAGCCAGTGATCAGCACCTCTCCATGGCCCATCAACTCCTGCCTCCAGGTTTCAGCCCTGTTTGAGTTCCTATCCTGGTGTCCTACAGTGATGGATTACAATGTGGAGGCTTAAGCTAAATAAACCCCTTCCTCCCCAACTTGTCCTTGGTCAAGGTGTTTCACCCTAACAGCAGTCACTGTGACAAGGTCAATCTAACTTCTTACATCCACAGCTCTGCACTTGACCAAGTGCATTCACAGACACTGCCATATTTGTTCCCTCGCCCATCTCCACAGTAGGGAAGTGCCCCACTCAATAAACTCCAAGCCTTCAAGTGGCATTTTCCTTCTTTAGATGAGAATTGTCTGCTTGCAAGTCAGTTCTGCTTGAACAAGCAGCTGCTAACCTGGTGCACACACAGGACCCGGCTGGCAGAGCGCTGCCTGGAACCAAGCTGTATCACTGAATGACCTAAAAGACCAACCCTGACTCTTTAAGGATCCTGACCCTTTTCTTGAGACTGAGCCATCTCTCCATCTTCACCTGGTGCCAGAGGAGATCGAGACCATCTTCTGAGACCGACTTTGAGGCAAGACAACCACAGTGAGACCTAAACAGCTGAAAAGCTACCTGTGCACTTGGGGTAAAACTACAGGTCAAATCAACCTAAAGCAAAATGTTGAGCAGCACTGTCATAGCTTTCTTCATTTATGCTTCATTTTATGCTTGTGCCTGACGTCTGGATTTCACCTTGGTATTTTAAGAGACCATACTTGGAAGATAATCTCCAGGATGATGTATACCACCTATGTTGTTTGTTGCTGTTCAAGGATACACACTAAGTCCAGACGGAACCATGCTGTGCTTCCCAGAGCAAACAGTTGGCATTTAATAAATGCTAGGTAATAAAAATAGATGAAGTACTTCCATCACAGTCACTGTAGAGGTTTGTCAAGCACAACGTAGAGTAACAAGCCACTATTTCCTGTCTGGACTATGCATGAAGGTCCCTTTCTCTGGGCCATCATGAAAAACATGGCCCCCATGTCTACAAGAACATGAAGATGCTAAAGGCGTGTCTCACTAATACCATGGTGAGAGGAACCAGAAAGAGGGCTCTTTCATTCAGTCTTTTCCTTAATTATAGTTTGGATCTAAATAATGAAAACACAGCACACAGGATCTGAAATAATTTAGACTAAATGAAAAGCCAGAGAGTGGGGGCTCTTAATCACATCATACAGAGGCACGATCAGAGGGAGTGGGCAGATGGAAACACCAAATTACCAGCAGACTCCAAGACAGCAGAGATGTGTCCAGAAATTAAGCTTCGCTTCCATGCTAATTCAGAACTCTTTGTTTGGGGACCGGAGAAAGAAGGAAGCAATGCAGTTTCCAGTAGAGAAACTGCTCATTAATACCCTAGCAAAGCAATAACCTCAGCTAATAGGAAATATTATGATGTCTCTAGAGAACAGAGGGGAAAATTCAGATTTACTCTCCCATCCATGCAGCTCAGTGTAATACAATATATTCAAGAGAGTTGAATAAATACCAACAAGAAGGTTAAAACATTGATTAGGAGAAATATTTCACCCAGCTGACATCTGGAAGCAAACAGACCAGCGAAACAAAGCAGGCTGGGAGACTGAGGTTGTTTGATTTCTATGGAAGTTACACTGGTGATTTGTGGTGGCCCCGCAGGGAGTGAACCCAGGTGGGGAGTGGGAAAACAGGGAACGTACTGTAGGAGGGGCACCCTTTGTGCCTGGTGACTGAGGGCCGCTTCCATTGGGTTTATTACAGTGTTTTATGAAGCAATACAAGAGACATCTTAAGCCAACACCAGGATTGCAATAGACACATAATATAACAAATGGCTTATAAAAGGTTATGGAATCTTCTAGATGACTGAACCTAAATAAATTGTCTCCTGTCTGGGCTTCTGGTACCATATCATTTCAGAACATTTGTCTAATGGTAGCCAAAGCAAGGGAAAGACGACGGAGGTTTGGACAGTTGGAAAAACAGCTCCTCCCTACTTTCACACTTTACAAACTGGATTCTGGTTCTACCTTCTAGTTAGTTACTAATGACGATGGGGGGGGCTGGGGGGTTGCACTGGAAGGCACCCAGTGCCGAGCAAAACTGCCCTCGACTCCCTAAGTAACACTGGATCTTGGTTCAGAAGAGGAAGAGAAACTAACAGGAAGCTCCCAGGGTTTCTGGCTGGCCATCACCAGTCTGTCCAGATTCAAGAGCATCTGAGATCTCTTACCACATGGTGTACCCACCTTTTGAAGGGAAAAACAAAAGTGGCTGGCAAACTGACCTGACTAACGTAACTGCATCCATAGATCTTAATGAGATTCTTAGAGAGCAAACCAAGCCATCCATTTTCATAGCTTCTTCCAGCTCCGTGCTCTTCATCTTGGTGCAATAGACTTTGGGGCTCTTGGGGCAATTAAGAAAACGGGCATAACTGAGCTCTCAAAAGGTATCTTATGCTGGGAGGACTGGGTAAGAAATAATAGAACACTAATTGCCACCATTTATCAAGTGGATTCTACGCACACGGCTCTGTATTTCCAGTGTATTGCTGAAGTTTCAGAACCCTGCCTGCAAGGTGGGCGCCATTATTGCCTCCTCTCCGTGCAGATGACTCAGGTGGTGCTTAGTGAAGTTCCTTTTCTGCATCTCTTTCCTGCCATCCTCCCTCCCTTGCAGCTGTCTACACGGGAACTAGGTAGAAATCCCGACAACTTTCCTCTTCATTCCAGGCATGTGATCTTAGGAATGGCATAGCCAGACCTTAGCAAGATCAGCTGAGAGGCTGGATCCTGCCGAGTAGGACAGACCAGAACAGAGAGTTAAGAGGAGACCCTGGAAGGTTACTGTAACATCTGGGCCAGAGGCTTATGTGTGGCAAAGTGACGGAATGTGAAGTGCTGTAGCAGGCAATTCATGGACACCGGCATATGGCCGTTAAGAGGACAAAATGGTGGGAGAGAGGCCTTGAAGGTGCGTACAGTTTGGTTATGAGCACTGGAGGCTCGGTTAGCAGTGCTGAATCAATTTAGGCATGTCCATCAGGAATTGAAACTGCAGCAGCCGCTGTAGAGACAAATGACACTCGTCCCATGCGGTCTGACTGGATTCATGCCAGGAGTCTTGTACTCACACAAGTTTATGACTGCAATTACTTTATAGAATTTCTTATCAGATGAAGGTAAACAAGATGTGGCATATCTATGCAATGAAATATCAGCTAGCAGAGTGGCACGATGATGCATGAAATATGAGCCTTGATAGCTTTATGCTGAGTCATGAAAGGCCACATAGTATATGATCCATTTGGGTGAAATACAACTAGGTAAATCCATGGGGACAGAAAGCAGTCACTAGAGGCTAAGGAGAAGGGAGGATGTTGGTGGGATGCGGTGAGGAAATGTTCTAGAATTGTAATTACAGTTGGAAAAACAATCGACAAAGACGATTGAGCTCTACACTTTTAAGTGGTGAATTTTACAGGTGTGTGTGTGTGTGTGTGTGTGTGTGTGTGTGTGCACTCCACTGGATATGTATGCATGTGTGTATGGGCAGGCACAAGTGTGTGTGCTGGCGTGCATACGTGTGTGCACATTACTCTCCATTCTTTAAGGAACTTTGTCTTTTACTCTCATTATTGTTGTGTGTTTGTGTGCATACACATACCACGGTGATCAGAAAACAACTCTGTGAGGGACTGAGTCAATGTCACCACATTGACCAGGTTGAGAACATCTGCTGAGCTGTCTCACAAGTCTCTCCAATTTCTCTTTGAGAGAAGTTGACTCAGAGAACCTGGGGCTTGTCATTTCAGCTAAGACTCTAGGATCTGCCTGCCCCATAACCTTCAGCACTAGGATTTCACACCCCACCAAGTCTTGCTTTCACATGGGTGCGGGGGATCCGAACTCAGAGCCTCAAGCTTGAAGAACAAGCCCTTTACCCACTGAGCCACCTGCCCAGCCCTGCAGGGCATTTGATTTGCAAACACTTCAGTGTCGCTCAGGCTAGCCTCACACTCATGATCCTCCTGCCACAGCCTTTGGAGGGCTGAGATTACAGGTGTAATGCACTAATGCTTAACTGACTATAAGCATTTTTAAGGAAGAAGCTATTTCTGCAGCCAGTAATAAAAGCAAATTCTTGACCCTTCCCTCCATTAAGGTGTGCACCACAATCACTACTAGATTTAGTAACCTGACCTGTGAAAAGGTGGCACATGCTTGTCTCCAGGCGAAGAGGACAGGTGGTGTTTGTCAATGGTATGGCTCCTGAAAATGTATATTCAGTAAGCGTGCATTTGGTGTTTTTCATTCTTGGGTTTTGAGTCCTCTACCAAAAAAAAAAAAGTGACCTTCCACAGAATGAATGCCAGAACATCACTAAGATGAGGGTGTCGGATGGGGACATGGGGAAAACTCAGGCCCAGAGGGCAGAACAACTGATGGAGGCAGGAAATGAGAAGTGTGAGCAGGACCTGGATAGTTGGAGAGAAATGGGTGCATTCAGACTTTGAGAGAAGCAGAGTGGAAGCAGGCAAGCCCTGGCCCAGTAGGTCGGGAGAGACCGGAAGGAGACTGAAGTGGGGCTCGGAGGGAAATAAAGCTGGCTAAACTGAATTAGGGACATGTCTCCCAGACTGAGCAATTTAGTCTCTAGGGCAGTAGCCACAGAGTCTGTGTAGGTTCTAGGACAGGCTAGTGGCATGGTGATGGCTGGGTTTTGGGAGACTCCACTGGGTTGCCACAAGTGTGGCAGACTGGAGAGTGGAGGAAGCAAATGTCTCCTGTGGAGATGTGTGGCAAAATGACCTGGTTAAGCTGGAAAGACAGCAATGGGGACTTCAGACAGCTGGAAAGCAAAAGATCACAGAGTCTGCTAACAAACACCGCCAGGATCCCAGGTCACTGTTTCTTTTTCCCTTTTCTTTCTTTTTTTCCCCTCTTCTTCAAGCTATCATCAAACACTCAGCAACCCCTTGTTTCCTAGAACAAAGCTGGAAGTAAGTTAGTCAATTAATCGATGGCCTCTTTGGTCACTGCTACCCAGCTAGTCTGGCTCCAGATAACAAGATTCTTATTTCCATTTCCTAGGTCTGCCCAGCCTTGATTGCAATTCTGCTCAATGTATCTTTGAAGAGAGATGAAGGAGAAAGTTGAGCATGTGAGTTAATCATAATTCATGTTTAAAGATCCAGAACCTTCTCCACCTAAGCCCATTAGAAAGCAAATACTCCCACGGGAGCAAACATTAGGCTCCATATGTTCAAAAAAAAAAAAAGAGTCCATCCCATCTCTTTTCACTTGAGCTGTTTGTAAATACATGATGGCACGGAAGCTTCTGGGTTCTCTGGCACTTACTCTCCAGCCTAGAACCATCATGGTAGCACATCAGCCCAAGTCATCAATCTAGTTAGCTCACATTCTGGGGACGCATTGCTTGAGAACTCCTGACTTTATTGTCCCTCCTCAACCGAGGCTTAGCTATCCTCCCAGAACCCGCAAGGGCAGCTCTTTCTCCATTCACCTGCCTTTCACAGGACTGCTGGGAAATTAACTGTGGTCTTCACCCTTAGAGGATACCATTTTACAGACTGAGTCGAAAATTGGATTTTTTTTGGGGGGGGGTGGGGAACAGGCTTTATATAGACTCTGCCTGTCCTGAAACTATGTAGATCAGACTGGTCTTGAACCTATGGATTCACCTGCCTTTTTCTCCCTGGTGCTGGGATTAAAGGTGTGTGCTACTATGCCTGGTATAAACTGGATGTTTTAAAAATAAAATTACCACATAGGTTTGTATTTAACTATTTCCAATTATGTATTACCTTTTCCAATTATGTGTATATCTTTTATTTCCATCAATAAACTCTAAATTTCAAGTGTAAAAGAAAACCTGTTACTTCACTAAGCATATTAACTATATTCTGGGACACAAAAGCCACTGTGGTAGCACACACTGGTATCCCAGTCTAGGAAGATCTCTAGGGCTTGCTGGCCCATCAGTCTGTAGTTCTAGGCTGGAGATAGACTGTCTCAAAGGAGATGGGCAACGTTTATGACCCCTGATGTTGTCCTCTGGTGTGCACTGCACATATGAACATGGACACACATACACACATTTTTAAAAAGATACAAAATGTGATTGGGAGGTCATCATGGTTTCCGTTCTCCGTATGTGTACATGCATGTGAAGCTTGATGGTGGAATTGTCTTCAATCAGTTCTCTACCTTATCCCCCGCAGCAGGGGCTCTTAATCAAACCCAGAGCTGTGATACAGCTAGTCTCACTATCTAGTCTGCTCTGAAATAGTCTCTGCCCGAGGTTGAAATTATACATAGGCTGGCTGCTAGCCCACCTGGCATTTACGTGTGTTCTCAGAAGTCAAACTTTGGCCTTCACACTTAGCCAGCAATTGCTTAATCCAAGGCCTCTCCCCAGCCTAGCCATCTTGTGTGTTTGTGTGTTCTGATTATGTATACTGTCTATTAGTCTATTGTCTTCTAAGGAGTTTTTCTCTGCCTTAGGTTTGTTTTTTAGACTTGAGTTTAAGACTAAATCTCAAAAATCTGCACAAGGTCACACAAATGGAATTTGAGAGTTTTGTAATGGTTTGTATACAGAAGTCTGTGTGAAATTTTAATACCTTTACACAGCTTGTTGCCTTACCTGGTAAGGGTGATCTTCTTTGTATAATAAACTGGCTTTAGACTCAATTGCCTGTGGGCAGTTGGGTCCATGTGAAAAAATGAAAAATGCAGAGGTAAGTCCAGTCAGGATCAACTGACAAGGGCAAGGAAGGGGTGGGACTGAATCCAGATGGCACTGCGTGGCCTGTGTGCCTCCTGGCTATGTCAAGGAGTCAATGTTTACTTTTTAAAAACTGACTAAGACAGGACCACGTGTGTGCAGGTGCCCACGAAGGCCAGATGGGGGTGTCAGATCCCCTGGAGCTGGAGTTAGATGGAAATAAGCCACCTGTTTTGGTTCCTGGGAACAGCACCCCAGTCCTTGGGAAAGGCAACACATGTTCTTAAGCTGGGCCGTCTCTCCAGCCCCACAGGAGCCGATTTCTAACAAGGCTTAGAGTACAGTTATCATAGGAGAATCTTTCTCATTTCTAAAAGGCTTAACTAAAATATATTCCGCAGTATTGATCATTTTCTGTTAAATGTCTTACTAAGCTTTTCAGCCAGTGTGACCCAGAATGTTTGAAAACTAAAGCACTATCCCAAGAATAAGTGAAATTACATCTACACCTCAAAATACAGAAAATGCCAAAGGCAGTCAGTCTTCTAAATGAACCACTTCCTAAGTGTGCCACAAAAACGGACAGTGGAATCTCATCATTCATGAATGGAAAAACAGCAAAATGTGTCATTCCACCTGTAATATACCAAAAACTGCAGTTTAAACTGCAGTTTTTTATTAAAAAAAAAAAAAAAGATAGGGTCTCACTATATACCTGGCTGGCCAGGAACTTACTATGTAGACCAGGCTAGCTGTAAACTCAAGAGCTCTGCCTGCCTCAGCTTCCCAAGTTCCAGGATTAGAGCCCTGAGATCAAAGTGTGTGCTACCATGCCCCCATCACTGCTTAAAAACCAGGGACAAAGCTCAGTCATTACCAGGGCAATGTCGACTGCTCACACTACAGTAGAGGTTTACACTTCACAGGGATTGGAAGACTAGTCTCACCAGCAATGAGACCTAAGCAGCAGGAAGGCCAGGAGAGTCACTGCTAGGGAGATTACTGACTCCTTGTCTACTTACTAACTTGGTAGCCAGGTGTGGTGGTGATCACCTGCAATCTCAGCACTTGGGAGGTGTAGTCGGGGAAGAGCTCAAGGCCAGCCTGCGGTGAGACCCTATCTCAAAAAAAAAAACAACTTACAGAAGACAAATAGGAATATATGCAAATAAAAAGTCACACTCAGTTCTTTTAAGCTTATTTAATATTTGAATTCTTATTTTCTATTTTCCCAGACCCCAGAAAACAGAAAGTTTTAGATGACCCAATATTTTGTTCCAGAAACATACAGCCTTATCAGCTAATTCATAAAAGAGCTTTTTACAAAGGTGCATCTGGATAATTAGAGCAATAAAAGTCTTTTAGGCATTTCAAAATGTGATCAGTAAAAATACATGATTATTAATAAGGTTTTTTTTTTAAAGATAGTTCCAGATTTCTCTTAAAAGCAATTTCTGTTAAAGAGTACATGATTGTATGGTGAACAAGGAAAGTGAGACGTCCTAGTGGGAAGAGGCTCATTAAAAAACAACCAACTGTGTGCACGCTACGGTCACCATGCTGTCATACGTCTGCTAAGCGGGTGGCACCTGGGAATGGCTGGGAGGGACTGGTTTCTGAGAAGCCCCCTTTTTCCTGATCAGTGTATTACCCAAACCCTCAGTACCCACGGGGAAGGCAACCAGACAGAACAAGAGTGCTCCTTTAAATAAAGAACAATTTTACAGATCACACTAAATGGGGGTGAAATGTGAAAAAAAAAAAAAAAGAAAGAAAGAAACCCTGATCTACAAAACAGAAACTTCTGCTAGGTACTTAAGGACCCATGGTGCCTTCTGCACCGTGGAGGGAAGTAAGCACAGAGCAAGCTCACGCGGCTGCAGAGAAGGCTGCGTGGGCAGAGCCCAGCCTCGGGCCGCCGCCGCCAGTGCCTGGGACTGGGAGGTAAGCCACTGCACCAGAGGCAGCATACTGAAAAGTCTTTAGCTTCCAAAATTCTGGCAACAAGGACTTTTCTTCTCCCCCCCAAAAGACAAAGAAACAAAATACTTTCTAAAAGAGGGCTTGTTCTTTCTAGAGGTCATTACAAGTTGTTTGGGGAAAACAAAGGAAAAAATATCCACGGGACAACCTGCCATGTGAAACAATAAATAGTTACGATTTAGGTTGTGAAAGCAGCTGAACGCGACAGTCCGGTTAACTGCTATGAAACTATAGAGGTGGAGAAGGTCAACGCCATCCTTTAAATTACAGTACTTGGAGGGTTTGCTGGTTTGGCTTGATTAGGTCTTTTCTCTGAAAAGGTGACAGTCCACACAGAACCCGCCCCTTAGTGACAGAAGAGCCACGAAGCTCACAGGGAGCAGGGTCACAGGCTGCACCCATGGCACACGTGGCTTTCGTTTGCCTAGTGTTCTTCAGGGCAGAACTGTACACTGCACCTTCTTGTCACCCACCTTTAAGAGGACTAAGACAATGACCATCTCATTCCAGAACAGGAGGAATACCTGCTGTCACCACCACGGAAGGGAGACGTAATGTCAAAGTCAAATGGATGTGATTCTAATGGCCAAAATGAAACGGAAGGCACGGGAGGCCAGAGAGGGAGGGAACAGGCAAGAAGTAAGGCTGGTAGATTAAAAAAAAACTTACAAAAGTGGTTTGTTGCTGTTTTTCAGAATTCACTTCATCTTGAGGTTTCATCTGAAGGTGTAATGATATGCATTTATTTGGAAGTACTGGAGCAAAGTACCTTTCCAGTAAGCCCTGCTGTAACTGAGAGGCTGAGATTCAGAAAGAGGAAAGTAAACAGCCAGAACAGAGCTCCGGGCTGAGCTAGAGAACCATGGAGGAAGTGTAGTGTCTGAAGTCGGAACACTGCTGTCTGATTCTCTCCTCAAGAGCCACCCAGATAGTGTAGTGTAAGAGGCTGCCTGGAAGACAACGGAACCATTCGGTCTCTACTTGCTTCTCCTAAGAGATACAGGGAGGTCCAAATCCCAAACTTCACTTATATATTAGGTTCTACTTCAAAATTTCAAAGCCCCATTATGAATTATGGTTGACTATGACTCAAAATATGATTCCAATTTATAGATGAGGTACAGGGATCCTAGCCGATCGACCTAAGAACTTAGAGGTGTTCTCAAGAACAGAAACGAAAATCTGGACCCAGACAGATGAGCTTGTTAAGTTGTAGAGGTGTTCATAAAAGCAGCTGGGGGACATCCTTGGCAACAATGAGCTTCCTTTGTGTGTGAGGGGCATTAAGGGGGAATAAAATTATATCCTCACTGCCCCCCAGAGTTCAGAGGCCCCCTCCTACAAGATGTAAGCAACATGGGAACTCCTTCTTAACAGCATTTAGATTTGACAACTGATTTTTTTTTTAAACAGAACACTCCAAAAACATTTACCAAATGCACAGAGAAAGTCACTGAACACCGTCAGAATTAAGGAGTGGTCAGGCCGCAGTTCTGACAGCGTGCCCTCCACAGGAGCTGCCCACACTGCAGCTGGTATCAGCACCTTGGCGACTGAGCTGCTCACCGCTGGTCCCCGTTCCCAAGGCCAGTCCTGGCACCAGACAAACAGGGCTACGGCAGTGAGGTCAGAGAAAGCTCTCTGAAGGGATACGATACGAGAAACTCCCCTTCCCTCCTTCCTCTGCCCTCCCTTGGCTCTGAGTGTGACTTAGAGCCCTTTGGCACCATCAGTGCAAAACCTTAGAGTCAAACGTCCAGGTACTAATTTTCTTACTGGCCTTATAATCAGCAGTACCCGTGGCTAGTGACAGCCATGGTTCAACTCAGTAGTGATTCAGTTTCGAAAACCTCCTCAGACTCCTCTCCCACCCCACCCCCCTCTGCAGCACCCCCACCACCACTGAAGCATTCCATTTCTTTGTTCCTATTTCCTGCTCACTCTGCAGGGAATATTTCATACAAGTGCCAGTCAATGTATAATTATACAAATGCAACAATACCAAGAATAACAAATTTATAATCAAGAAAATAAAAATTTGTTTTCTTCTCTCCCAAATCCCAACTATCAATAGAAAAGACAATGACAAGGGAAATACACCCATTTTCAAGTGCCCACCATTTAGTGTACTGAGGATTCGTTTTCTGGGACGGAACCCAGAAGGAGATGCCTTGGGCTGGGAGGAGGTCCTCCTGCTCCGAGGACCCAGGCACACAAGCTCACGGCATCCACACAGGGGAGTCATGCAGCACCTCCGAGATGATCCTCAGAAAGGCAGCCTTCTGGACAGGAGGGCCAGGTGGCCTTCCCCCCTCTTCTGCATTGCCTGTCTGCTAACCTTCCCATCCCCACCTGACCTCGGCTTCAGGAACAATTGATCGTTGGGTGTGCTAAATACAAAGGGCTAAACTCTCACTACTCAATTAAAAACAAAACAAGGCAAAGTAAAAATTAAAGTGTGCTTTCAAATACGGAATGAAGTCAAATAAATACATCTGATTTTCTCTTTTTCTTACCTACGTACAATTTTATATCCTACACCCAAAGCTCTATACATTTGGTTTTTATTCTGAATCAAAATGCATTTCTGATAGTGAGGAGAGGAGAGAGAGACCTGGCACCCCTCACTGACAGATGTGCGCAGCTGCCAGAATGAAGAGCCAGTCCCACATGGGGTGCCCAGGGCACGGCTGAGCCCAGGTGGCTCCAGGCAGATTCTCTGTCACACCCTCTCTGTGTCCACACTGGAGCCGGGATGTGGTTGATACAGGGCCGACACTCAAAATCCAACAACCTGCAGTCACCTCCAGGACACGGGGCTCTAACTTTTATCTGAGAAAGAAGAAGATATGTGGAAACTCAATTAAGAGCAAATTAACATTGTGAAGAACATGTATGCAACCTGCAAACACAGTTTTGTTCACTTCTAAATCACAAATATAAACTCAAAGCACACAGGCAAGCGGGTATGAACTGGCGCACAGAGTACAGCTTAGCCACAGCCAGGGCTACAAGGGCCTTAGTGTCAGGAGAGCAGAGGGCAGCAGGGCTCCTCCAAGGGGAGTGGGAGTGGGAGCAGTAGTGGCACTGGGTTGGGGTTTACCAGGCTTCCCTCCACTCTGCCTTCAGCTTGGAAAGGTGGGGAGAGAGAGAGAGATGAGGGTTGGCACAGGGACTGACAGCCACAGCTCTTCAGAGCGAGCAGAGCAGAGTCAGTAAACTTGATACACAGTGCTTAGAAACAAGTGGGTTTTTAATGACAGGAATAAAATCACAGGTTCTCATGCTGAGGAAGAATAAATGATTTCCCAGTGTCCTGCTAGCCAGGGTAACCCCCAGCCCCATACCTGAGAGCCTGCCGGGGGCCGAGCCAGCCAGCCTTTGGCAAAGAAGAGCGTAACTTTCCTCCACCTTCTGTAACGGCAAAGATTTTTCATAGGGATGGCACAAGAAAAATAAAATTTAGTTGATAATAGGAATGAAAGTACTCCTTGTTAAAGCCGCATGACCCCCAATTTCAACATTAACAATGACCACTAAGATGCTGCTGGCTAGAAAGGAAGCCAGTTTCTTTAAATGAATAAGCTACCTCTCCGCGAAAGGGGGGAGAAGTAAAGGTGATCTGCCCATAGCGAAAGTCACCCAGAAAAGGCATCATGTGACAGATGAACACAGAGGCCGTCTAGAGACCCTGCCTTGCTGGCCACATAGTGACATACGTGAAATTAAATGAAAAAACCTATTCCATGGAGCTGAAAGAAAAGTTAAAGGAGATAAGCCCTGTGCTAATGGGCTTCCTTACACTACCTGTCCCACCTAAAGGACGTCATTGAGAAGTGTGAGCTCTAGCATTGTGTCACCAGGGCCTATTATCTCGCCTTACTGTCCCTTGCTTCTACATGATGGTTTCCAACTTTGTGTTGTGTTTGATTTTCTCTCTCTGTGTGTGTGTGTGTGTGTGTGTGTGTGTGTGTCTCTCATGCTTTTTCTTTTTTGTTGTTGTTATTGTTTGATTTTCTGATTTATTTGTCTTCTTTAATTTGCCTGCATGTTTAGTAAAGAGAGAGAGAAAAACCACAGAGCTGAATAGGTGGCAAGGTGGGAAGGATCTGGGAGAAATTGGGAGAAGAGGAACCAAGATCAGAAAATACTGTATGAAAATAGTTTATTTTCCATAAAAAATAGAGTCCCTTTCATAGAAACCAGCACAGTAATGTCTTTTATTACCAGTTTCCAAAAGCTCCATTTGGGCTTCTGGTTCTTGGTAACAAAGGCCACTGGAGTGGCTACCCGACACGGCCTCCAGGAAGCTGCCCACACTATCTGAGGCACATGTAACTGACAGGCTACAGCAGCTCACGGCACTTCCTGGCCGTGATTGATAGCCGTGAAAGCCCTCTGCATCATTCAGCACAACAGAAACCAACTGACCCAGTATTTAGGGTCTTAAAACTTAGAAACCCAAAAACAGGTAACTAGCTACAGACCTACAGTTTTCTTGTTCTTCTAATTTGTCACAGACAAACAGTGTCAACACCAGCTTTGATCCAGGCCTACTCATGATTAATGGTTAAAGAAAATAAAAATGGGCAGACACAGAACCTGGACCACCTCTGGACATCAGGATTCCATCATTCCAAACTTGCACTTTGCCAACCGTGTTCTTAGGACCAAGTGCTACGGAGGCTGAACTGGGACATACCTTTAAGTGTTCCAGGTCAGCCTCTATTTTATGAATGTACTCCAGGATTTGGCTTTGTGAATCTGTACAAGAAGAGGGACTCTGGATCTCAAAACACGCATCCTCCATAGCTCTCCAGCGTCGCTGGACCAGGAATTCTGGTGTGAATGGTGAAGCTGTCCCCTCAGAATGAGCATTCTGAGGGGAATGCTGCTGGTGGTGGCTGGAGTCCACAGAAGGGATGCCTGTGACAGGCTGCAGGGTAAATGAGGAGGCAACCTCCTCATCTGTGGAGCTCTCCTGCACGGCATCATAGCCATCAAGGATCAAACAGTTTCCTGTTGGTGACACAGGACAGTTTGATGAGATTAGCACTGCGACGAGAACGAGGTCATAATGACAACTTGAAAATCTACCATGGTGGAGGAATCACCAACTTCCAATTTAGTTTGAACTCTACCAGAATTTATTTCAGATTAAATCCAACCTTAGCAAACTTTCACAATAATTTCCGAATAACTTTGTATTAATCAGAATTTTAAGAGTTTAACGCTTTAGCTACAAAGACCTTACATGACAGCCTGAACACCACTCCCCTGCCAAGCACCCTTTCCTGGGCTCTGCTGCCTTCTCCTGCCCCTCACTCCCTAACTACAGAAGCACACTCTGCCAGAGCTCGCTGCCGAACACCGTACCCACATGGCCTTTCCCTGCACTTCGGTTCCCGCTTAGCCCAATCACCACGTCTGCTCTCACTGTTCTGCCCTGGCTGTAGCTGGCCTTATTTGCTTCCAGTGCTTCTGACTATCCTACGTTTATCACCCACTTTTTTATTTACCATTACTCTTTCCCTGCGGGCACTGAAGCTTCTTAGGAACAATGAAGTTTCTGGCATTTTTCACTGTCCAATCTCCGAGACCCTGTGTCAATTTCTGGCAAAGAACAGACTATTTGTTGTATAAACACACACACACACACACACACACCCCACAGATACTGAAACAACATCCATTCCAGCATATAAGACAGTTTAATCACAATCAAAGTTGAAATGTGAAAGCCACTTGCCTGAGATGCGTAAGTTAACATCCTTCTCTTCCTTTTTAACTGCTCCATCACCTTCTGATGGATTATCATCACTATGTGCTTCACGGGCATCAAAAAAGTGCTCCCCACTGTCATCCAGACCCCCTTCTGGCTCTGCAGGAGGCATCTCTGGGGCCAGGATCATGTGGTCCATTACTAAAATGTTACTTGCCTGGCAGTCTTGGGATGCCAGTATCACTGAATCCTGTGCAGCACAAGACTCAGTTGAAGTCCGTGGACTGTCACAAGTTGCATTGTCTCCAGTTCCAGTTTTAAAAGACACCTGTCCTTCCCCGGCATGACAAGCCTTAACATTTTCCAAGTCCCGGCTGCCACTGTCTGCCTGTACCTCTTCAGCAGCTGGCGCGTATCTTGAGAAGGACCGCCAGTCTTCCTGAGTGCTCTTCTCGGTGAGACCTAACTGCTGTACCAGCAACTGCTTCAACAAGCCCACTGGAGATTTAGGGCAGGAAGAGGAGAACAGAGGGGGAAACTGATTACCACAGCCTCACTGCCAGGCGAAATCTGGCAGCTGAGTTTCCAATCCCCTCTAAAACTAAGGATACAACCAAAATATTAATACTACACAATCATTCTTGTCTTGAAACATGCAATCAAAAATATATCTTCTACATAACAGTGAACATTAAAACACTGGAGTTACGCATTTTGAATAGGAAGCCTCCTATTCAGAAGTCCTAAATACACTTGACACCAAGCATCTCCTATGCTTCAGCTAGGCCAGCAAATGCTTTTCTTCTCAAGAGCAGACTCTATATTTATAGGCATTATTTTTTTTCTAACAATTTTCCTAAATGGTGAAGGCAATAAAATTGTATAGAAAACTTAAATTCCAGTGATTTGGTAGTAGTATATGTAAGTTCCAAAGTAAGTAGTCATTAGGTTTTGTTTGTTTAAATTACCTTACGAGTGACACGGCTTCTTTAGGATTTACCCTTGGGCTAGTCTTATGCCAAACTTCTACAGGTGATGTCAGTTCTAGGATCAAGCCATCGAACTACCAGACATCACTAAGTCTGTCGCCTCAGGAGAATGCAGAATAAAGGAGTTTTTAAATAACTGCAACTTCCTGATGCCACCACAGGCTGACCCTCTGCTTCTCCAATAAAGAGCTCAGGTCTAAGAAAACCTCCCCCTGTCTCAAGCACCTTAATCTCTCCCCAAAATGCCAGCCCATGTCCCACTACCACTCCCCTGAGATAGCTTGCCATTCCTTGTCTGGACGATGACATTTTGAGGTGGAGCTCCTACTCCACACTGTATAAGAAAAGCCGTGATGGAGGCATGGAGTCACGGTGGTCTGCACAGCTCTTATTTCCCAGGAGAGTACTGCAAGTGTCACCAGACGTTCCCTTTCCTTTGCCCTAACATCCACAGAAGTCAACTGCGCTAAGAATGGAGTGACTCCTTGTTTAGTGCTTGTTCTATTCTAAATCCTTCAGCCTTGAGCCTAACAACTGTAATAGCTGCCTGTGGAAGGGTGCTACTCCAAGCCTCTTTCCATTCAAATCCCTGAGCAGCTCTCTTTCTCAGCCAGATTTAACACACTTCTGTCCTTCATAGATAGCTTTAAAACCTCACACGGTTCTCTGTAGCTGGAGCAACTATTCTTGGACTTTCTCCATCTCACTGTACCTGAGAGATGTGCTATCCTCCTCTCTATAATAGTGGTTCCCAACAAGGTTGGAAGAGCTAGGGAAGGGGCAGCAAACATGGCAGTGCATGCGTGCATGTGTGTGTGTGCACGCGTGTGTGTGCATGTTAGAAGCTGTTATGGAGAATATTAAATCTCCATACAAAATGTAGAGCATGTGTAACATACAACAGCTCCTAAAATTCTATGATGTTTCTGTCTATCAAATATGGAAGATATAACTTGGTATTTAAAATTCACAACAGTGAGACTTCTCAGACCACCTTCTTGATTTCTACATTCGTCTCCTATGCTCGTCCAGCTTCCAGGGTGCACAGGCCAGCGGCTCTGCTCACTGCTCCCGGAGCATGCTACGGTTCCTGCATGTACTCCGGCTCCTACTGACATTTTTGTCTGAATGGTTCTCTTCTACACGTTTGTTTTGATCGTAATCATTCTCATATAACATATTCTATCTGCTGCTTCCCTTCTCTGACCACACCAACCCAGATCTCTCTCTCTCTCTCTCTCTCTCTCTCTCTCTTACACACGCGCACGTGCACACAGAGCCTTATTATTCCTGGAATATCTGCTTTTAAAAGTGGCAATGGGGTCCTATTATCTTCCCAACTAGACCATAAATTTCTTGGAAAAAAAAAATCATAGGTTAGACTTTTGTTTTCCACAATAACGCATTGCTTTTTCTCTCTGAAGGCTTCCCAACACATTTTATAACTCTGGTACTTAGTACCTCCACAAGTTATGAAAAACACTTACAATTTCTCAGTGCGTCCAAAGCCCACCGCTCCTCTGACACAGGCAAGTGTGGACCTGGGATTGTGACCAGATACCCGCCATCACCTTCCTTGAGTGTCCCATTTGCATGCTGTTCCTTTGCAAACTGTGTTGCCGTCACAAAGAGATGTTCTGCCTCTGATTTGCCAGGAGTATTCAGTGAATGAGACTGAGGTTTTGATGAAATTAAGGGAGATTCTAATCCCAAAACTCTGTCTGTTCAGTGGAACAGAAAAGGTAGATTATACCTAAACAGACATTTCATTTTCAACACAGAACATTTATGTTGGGAGGGGAGCAGTGCTGTGCTGGCACACGGGAGCTCAGAGGCAGCATCTACTGACACGCACGGTTGGGGCCAGCACAGTCTTCGTTTTAATAGGTAACATGGCACATCTGACATACTTGTCCATGCGGCTTACCTGGACTCTGCAGACCAGCCGCTGAAAGATCATGGTGCTCCACTTTTAACTTGGCTGGTTCTTCTTCATCATTGTCTCCTCTATAGAAACAGGAAAAAGAAAAGAAACAATCCTTGAACTTCAGAAGATGCCCAAATGTCGTGGCATTCAAGTGAAGCACTGCTCACGTCCCCTGGAACGGAGCGCAATGGCACTCACTCGCAAGGTGGCGGCTGGGGGAGGGGAATCGGCTTTGTGGACTGCTCCTTCACTGACGCGGCCATTCGACAGATGAGGTCTTGCCAGCTTCAGGGGGTGCGAAAGAGATCCAGACCACAGGAGGAAAGCAGAAACACCCCGTAAATACACTCACAACAAAAAGGAGAAAACAAACCCAAACACGCCTTGCTGCCAGAGAACATCTTTATTTTGGCACACTCTGGTAGAGATTCTAAGATATACTTTAAAGAAAATCCTAACATAAGCACATTACCCCTTTAAAAGATTAACTTGGAACTTCTAAAAATTGTTCTCTTTACAAAATCTACTTTCAGTAGAATAAAATAAAAATGAAAACTTCAATTTCTTTTTGGTTTTTTGAAGCAGGGTTTCTCTGTATATCCCTGACTGTCCTAGAACTCACTCTGTAGACCAGGCTGGCCTCGAACTCACAAAACTTCAATCTCAAAAGAAACAAATTCTTAAGAGGAATGTTCCCAAAAGAATACAAGAGGAAATACTTGATTTCTATAGCGTCTTTCAGAATCTTATTATAAAAGAAAGTCTGTGGGCTGAACGGATGGCTCAGCAGTTAAGAGTCTGTTGCTCTTCCAGAGGACAGTCGTTGAGTTCCCAGCACCCACCCAGTGAGCTCACAACTACCTGTAATGTCAGTTCCAGAGGACCTGATACCCTCCTCTTCTGGCTTCTGCAGGTACCTGTACACACACATACACACACACACACACACACACACACACACACACACACACACACACACACATACACACACTCTGAAATAAATCTTAATTTATACTTTGGATAATATAATATCAATAAGAAAAAGGTAATTAAATCTGATACATACACCGTCTTTTCCGAAACCGTCTGTGCTACCAATTCATAAATTTGGGCTCCATTATCTGACATGGAAATGACGAATAAAGCTTTGTTATCTAGAAAAGAAGAAAACAAAATTTACTCTACTACTATGGCCAAGCCATGAGATACTCCCAGATGCAGGTATTAACATTCTGCATCTTAATTTAGATAAAAATGACATATGTTCACTTTGAAAAACTTTATGAAGTATATAAATTTAAATTTTGTGCAACTTACTGTAAGTTACATTATAACTTAAATAAATAATGTTTATAAAAGTCAACATAGAACTTAATTAAAAACAAAAATAAGTCAAAGTTCAAATTCCTTGGACTCTGGTGATTGAAATAAAGAGCACATTTAAGTTGGGACAAAAAAGTAAGGGAGGGGGTTAAGGGAGGAAATCAGGGATGGAAATAGAAAGTGAATCTAACCAAACCTTTCCATTATATACATAACATATACAAGAAACATAACTGACTTCATAAAAGTTCTGTCCTGCAAAGGATCTGTCCTGCCCAGGTATGTGCTTTGGAGTTCTAATGAGCCTATAATTCTGAAATGAAAATGCTTATATGAATACATGCACACACACACACACACACACACACACACACACACACACACACACACACACAGAGGCATGTGCACACACAGGCACGCACACACACCTATACTACTGAACCCAATGCTACTCCTTTTGCATTTGTTTTAAACTGCTATATTTCTAAGTTGTTAAGAATGTTTGGGAAATATTGCAGGAAAGAGTTTGCAAATTTTGCTGTCATGAAATTAAATTATATAAAGGAGCTTACCATAATACAGTTAAACTGTAGCTTACCAACTTAGACTGATATTTAAAACATCAAAAAACAAATTCAGGGCTGGAGAAACGGTCCAGTAGTTAAGAGCTCTAGGTTCTAACACCCACATGGAAGCTCTGTCACCTCCAGTTCTAGGGGATCCCACATCTTCTTCTGGCCTCGAAGGGCATCAGACTCACACATGGTACATAGATACACAGGCAGCCAAAACACCCATATATAAAATACGATTAAATTTAAAAAAATAAATAAATTCACCTACCTCCTCAATTTTCACTTTTTTCCAACACACAAACACACCATTTTAATGACAGTCATCTCGCTGGAGTTACCCTCAAAGCACTCACCTTTCCTGGTATTTATCACCAATTTGAACATAAAATAAACACCAAAGTAAATGTATTTAAAAATTTCAAATGCAGAAAACCAGGGAGACAACCTTGCTGTCTCAAATAATTTGGAGGTACAAAGTTTCAGTCCAGTGTCTAGACAATAGACATATTTCATTCACATTTTCACACACTTAAACATAACAAATCCACGGTGTCGGCTGTGCTGCTCACACAAGTGGACTCCTGCACAGCTTCACACCAAGTCCCCAAGTTCGCATCCCGCAGCCGACGCGCTCACCTGTTGCCACCTGTCGAACCAACACTGTGCTCAGCTTAATGACGGGGCTGAAGGTGTGTTTGCTGTCAGCTGTGGATGCCAGAATCTTGCTGTGACACCTGAGCACCAGTCTGTCATCCTGCTTTTGTAACAGCACAAGGATGTCTTCCAGCAGCAGTGTATAAAGATCTAGAAATAAAAATGCAGAGAAACTGCTAAGTACAGAAATTCAAAGTAATCTGGCAAAGGAAATCATTTCTGGAAAACCTAGCTAATTTAAAAAAAAAAACAGATTTGCAAAGTATCTTCTTTAAATTTCATTTTAAATAGTTCATTTTAGTATGTTTCCTGGGAACATCATCTGAGAGTTGCAAGAATTAAAAAATAACGCTCCCTCACTCCAAGAACCTGAAAGATACTAGCTGATAGAAAACTCAAAGATTTGCCAGTAGATAGATGATGGAAACACGGCTGAAGCGTGGCAGTCTTCTGCTGAGTTCCTAAATGAACATAGCATGCTTTACACTTAACAACAAACACACAAGCAGGTCTCCTTCAATGTTCGGATATTGCAGAACAGCGCTGCCCTCTCTGTGAAACCTGATGACTGCACTCCCCACTGGCAGGCTCTCCTGTTCTCTTCTCCACCCTCTCACCTGACAGCAACACGAGACTCACCGATGCTTTTATCTCTATTCACCTTCCAGACCAACGGCCCTTCGTGAATCATCTTTCTTTTTGTTAAATCCAAATTCTGCCGAAGTAAAAAGAATTATACGTGAATTACTTCTAAGAACCCTTCATCAGTGGAGCCCCAGCCACTCTAACTGTATCTTCTCAGAGCAGTCTTAACAGAAAAGGCATCATTCACGAGCAATCATGGAACCGTCTGCATTAAAGCAGCCTGCACAAAACCTTCTAGAGGAGAAGCATGTCACAGAGCAGCGTCCATGAGTATTCTCTTCAAGCCTCCCTCCAGATGAGCACTGGCTTATGAACAGCATTACTAAGAGCCACTACAAATCCTCACTCCTTAGCTTCAATAAACCGTATGCTGGACATATGTGTCCAGATATGTCCATCACGTGGACAGATGATGTGTGCTGGACATGCACATCAGAACAAGGTTTCTGAGTCTAGAAATCAAACTCTTAGCATGTTTACCTGCTGAACTGTTTCTCCAGCCTCCCAAAGACAGTTTTAGCGGACAGCATTTCTTATGAGAATGCCAAGTACTGTCACTGCCAGCAACTTACTTGTTAGTAAAAGTCATGTCTTAGCACTAGCATCTTGAGGGGAACTTGCATTTTTGGAAGGTAAGAGAATACACACATTAGCGTGCTTTTTGATAAAACCATTGTGTATAATATACAAGTCTATTTTACATAGATATCAAGTAGCCAAAACAACCACCAATGAACTGATATTTTTAAAAAAGAAACTTCATATCCTAAAAAGGTTATTAATATTAAAGTCTAGGCATCAGAAGTTGCAGTTAATGAATACTTAGCTATTCCTATATTGACTTCAACCCTCATGCTTTTCAAAAGTGTCAGAGAAAAATTATGTTTACGCGGTGATCTGAAAAGTCCTTGTTGTAAACAGTAAAAGTAGAGAGCAAATTAAAATATTCTAGTAACTTGAACAATTCTTGCCACATAGTCACAGCTTCTCACAAAATAACTCCCGTAACAAACGTGAATGCACCCTTGACACGGAGCAGACATTCAACAAGGAGAATGAGAATGTCACAAATGCAGACAATCTACTGGCAGACCTCCTTCAGCGATGGCTGCCCCCACTGAGGTGTTAACTGCCTGCCAGCTCTTTAGTACACATTCCTTTGTGTTTTTAAGTATGATTAGACCATCTCTCACCCTGAGCTCATCAACATTTGGGTACTCAGACAACTTGAGACTGGAGGTGTCAAGGCGACGCTGATAGTCTTCTAAGCGCTGAAAATTAAACAGGATGGAGCCAAGGTTAGACTTGGGCATCAGTGACCTCTTTGTTTCTGAATCACATCGTAATTTGTAAATTGTAATTTGTAAATCTGCATTTTACAAACTGCAATACCAGCTGTGACAGACAAGACCCTCCTTCTTAACACACCTTTCCCCTCATCACTGGAGAAATTCACTTTCCTAGTTCCCCTTCTGATTTTATTAAACCTGGTTACTACTAAGTAAGCTTATACCTATTTCCTGAACGTATAAACCATGTACACAGTACAAAATTCAGAAGGTACTATAATACATATAACAAAAAGCTTTCTCATCCACCCCTGACACCCTCCTGTTTTCTCTAAAGAAGCAATCCTGATGTTCATATCTTGGGTGACTTTTGAGAAATTCCTATGCAAACAGAATGCACATGTGTATGAGTCTGTTTATGTGTGCTGTGTGTCTATATTCAGCCTTTTAAAAACAAAATGTTTAAGAGCACAATATTGGCATTCCTTTAGCATTCCAGTACATATACCTTTTATCTGTTCATATGTACGCTGACTGCTGTTTTTTTCAATTTGACACATCTGGAAGAGGGAACCTCAACTGAGTATATGCCTCCATCGGACCGTAGGCAAGTCTGTGGGGTATCGTTTTAATTAATGATAGATGTGGGAGGGCCTGGACCACTGCAGGCAGGTGGCCCTGAGCTGTATACCAAGGCAGGCTGAACAAGCCATGGGGAGCAAGCCCGTAGGCTGCCTCCATGGGTCTCTTCTGCTCCAGTTCCTGCCACCAGGCTCCTGCCTGCGCTTCCCAAGGACGGACTATAAGAAGGAAATGTAAGCCAGATAAACCTTTCTCCTCTCCAAGTTGATTCTTGTGTTTTATCAAAGCAAGAGAGAAGCAAACTAAGACACATTCCTTATCAGTATACTTCAGAGATTGCTTTATGGTAGCACACAGAGAGATGTGTTGTCTTAAACAACCACATAGCGTTCATGCTTCAAACTCTGTGAATCGATTGCAAGTACACCTTATTAATGGGCATTGAAGTTACTTACAATGTCTGACATTAACAATGATACAGTAATAAAATAGGTTTTTAGTCATGTGCATTGTACCCCTATTAAAATATGTTGCAGGATAAATGTCTAATCATGCATGCTGCACACCTATATAGATAGGTCTGTATGATAAATTTCTAAGAATGACTGCTTCAAAGGGTTTGAACATCCCCTTAACATAAATACAAAAAGGCTCTTGTATGTACGCATGTGCACAGAGCACTCCACAATCAGCGCTCACTGTGCCTATCAGACTGTCTATCTCTCCACCTCCTACAGTTGGTTTTGCCTTCTGCTCTACAGGCATTTCTAAGTAATCTCGGAGAAGTACACACCCCACTGAATACTGTAGTATGTATACCAATACAGAGTGCATATTATTAAGTTCAGTATTGACGAGTGGCTTCTTTTTAAAGGTTTGTGTATGCATAAGTGAGCGTGCATATGCATGCTTATGTGTAGGTGCCTCAGGTGGAGGTCAGGGAAAGCTTGTGGGCGAGTCAGTTCTCTCCTTCCACCATGTGGGTGCTAGAGACTGAACCCAGGTTGTCGGCTTGGCAGCAGGGGCGTTCATCTGCTAAGCCATCTTGCCAGCCCCCTTGGTTCCTTTTTTAAAACTTTACCCACAGTAAGATGCATGCATTTTAAGTGTATTTTTTTTCATGAATTCTGACAAACAATACACTTGCACAACTCAATCTTCTACCAAGACATGAAGTATTAGTATGGCTTCCTTAGAAAGGTTCCTTATATTTCCGCCCGATTAGATCTCTATACTATGTCCTCAGTGGCAATTGTCTTTCTTATTTGTTTTCCTACCACAAATCAGTTTAGTATCTTACAAGTTCACACAAATAAAATTATGTGTATGTGCTCTTTTGGGTCTGGTTTCTTTTTATTTTTTTTTATTTTCCGAGACAGGGTTTCTCTGCGTAGTCCTGGCTGTCCTGGAACTTGCTCTGTAGACCAGGCTGGCCTCAAACTCAGAAATCCGCCTGCCTCTGCCTCCCAAGTGCTGGGATTAAAGGCGTGCACCACCACCACCCGGCTTGTGTCTGGTTTCTTTCAGTCATTACAATGTTAATTAGATCCATTCTGTCTGTCTCTGGCAGCCTGAGTGCACCACACTGGTTTACCTGCTCTCATGCTGAATTCCTGAGCTGTTGCCAGCCTATAACGACCATGAATAACTTCTTTTCACTTCTCTTCAGTAAATCACTACACACAGAACTACCCAGTCACAGGACCAAAGTCCAGGCACAGGCCATTTAATTTAGTAGACAGCGCCAAACGTCCTCCTGGGCCTTCATCACTGTGACTCAAACAATACTTCTGAGCAGCAAGCAATGTCCTGCTCATCAGCTGTGTGAAGATCCTCTGTGTTATTTCAGATTCCACATAGGCACATTTAATGGTCCCCAGTGCTGCCCTCTATCTTGTTTTTCCTTCTTACCTGCTTGTTTTCTGCCTCCCTGACAGCCTGATTTACATAATTTAAGATTTGACGACAATGATCTGCAGCCTTCTTCACCTTTTCCCTTTCTGGAGGCCATTCTAATACAGGGATGAAACAGAAAATTAGGGAAAAAAGAAAATGTACACACACACACACACACGACCTCATTTTATTCAAATGAGTGTAAGAAGACATATACGAATACCTTTACCATTTTTATACCATGTTAAAACCTATGGCACAGTCTCTATCCAGGTAGTCTTTACACAGGTCAGACTTCTGATTATCATAACTTAAAACATACATTCTCATTAAAAAAAATTTTTTAAAGATTTATTTATTTATGTTATGTATATGAGTACACTGTAGCTGTATTGATGGTTGTGAGCCATCATGTGGTTGCTGGGAATTTGAATTCAGGACCTCTGCAAGCTCGGTTCAGCCTAAAGGTTTATTTATTATTCTATCTAAGTACACTGTAGCTATCTTCAGACACACCAGAAGAGGGCATCAGACCTCTTTACGGATGGTTGTGAGCCACTGTGTGGCTGCTAGGATTTGAACTCAGGATCTTCGGAAGAACAGTCAGTGCTCTTAACCGCTGAGCCATCTCTCAGCCCTGTTTTTTTTTTTTTTTTTTTTTTTTTAAAGAGCCAAGTATGGAGTTGCATGCTACTTACAAAGCTGAGGCAGGAGGATCACAAGCTTACAGATAGCCTTATCTACAAGCTAAGATTTGTCTTGAAATACATTTGTTTTGTTTTTCAAGACAGGGTTTCTCTGTGTATCCTTGCCTCTCCTGGAACTCACTCTATAGACCAGACTGGTTTCAAACTCACATTCGCCGGTCTCTGCCTCCCAAGTGCTGGGATTAAAGGTGTGTGCCACCACTGCCTGGCTTGAAATACTGTTTCAAGGGACTGGCAATGCAGCTAATTGATAGAGCTCTTGCCTAACACGTGCAAACATGTCAATCTCAGTACTAAAAGGATGAAAAAGGAAAGAAGAAATCACAATACAGAGCCTACACACAAGAGTAATGCACTATATTAAACCCACTGTTAGGCACTCGCAAGGGAGGCCTCTGTAAGCTGTACAAATAGGACCCCCTCTCCTACTTCTGAAACTGCAGTGTATAACCTAGATAACTAGGACCACTGGGTCTCTTATGCAGTTTCCTTCGTGTAGTAAGTTTGAAGAATTCCAGAATAAGTTTGCATTTGAGACCACATTTAAAGGGAGAACAAGTACAAAACTAGCAGTGCTAAAAGATGAAGTTCACCAAAATCACACTGTCACCCCTGATCTGAAGAGAGCCACCAGATTAGAGTGTAAACTGCAATCTTCAAACAGTGTGACGGCCCCACTGGACAGATACATTAAGAGTAAGATGTAAAGTCACATTTATGCCAGGTACCATAGTCTGTGATATGCATTCCTAGTCTCAAGAGTAAGAACCAGGAGTTTGTGGCATAAAACTCAGAATCATTTCTTGTCTCAAGATGAGAAAGTTAGAATGATAATGTAGTCATTCAGCTTTCTACAAGTACTTTCATAGACACATAACATCTCTCTGTCCTAGTATAAAGCCTTTGCAAAGCAATGAGCAATGTCAAAACAAAGATGGGTAAATTATTCCTAGGGTCAGGTAACAATTACTTTACACTTTGTAGGCCAAATGACCTGTGCTCCAAATATTCAGTTCTGCTGCTGAGTGCTCTCAGTAAAGGCATACAAACAGACGGCCTCCATGTGCTGTCTCCAATAGACATTTACTGACAAAAACAGGCAGTGAGATGCAGGTGTGGAGGTGCGTGCCTACAATCCCACCACCTAGGACAGCAGTGCTCAACCTCCCTAAAGCTGCGACCCTTTAATACAGTTCCTCATGTTGTGATGACCCCAGCCGTAAAGTTATTTTCATTGCTACTTCATAACTCCAATTTTGTTACTGTGATGAATCATAATGTAAATACTTTTAAAGGTAGAGGTTTGCCAAAGGAGTTTTGACGCACAAGTTGTGAACCACTGACCTAGGAGGTAAGAGCAAGGGTTCAAGACCACCCTCAGCTACATATGGAGTTCATGATGAACCAGGTTCTGTGATACTTTGTCTTTAAAAAATAATTTTGAAATAAAAACCAGGGAGAGACCTTAATGTGACCCTTGCACCACAGTAGGCCAAACTCTGTGTCTGAACTATACTATTAGAGGGCACAATCCAAACAGGCTGAAGACTCCACTATGTCTTCTCAGGAAATGTTTACCATACAGCCAGCAGAAAACAATTCTATGCATCAGAATGCTATGAAAGATTATTTATCAGGAAATATTCTTGGGTTCTGTTCTTAACTTTAAAAGAAAGTACATGTATACATTATCTGTATAAGAATCTATGTATGTGGGTGCTCACAGAGCCCCAAAGGGTGTTAGTTATCATGGAGTTGGGAGTTACAGTGGTTGTGAGCTACCAGGTGTGGCTGCTGGGATCCCAACTCTGTTCGTTGCAAGAGCACTTAACCACTAGCCCATTTCTCCAGTTCCCAACTTTTGTTTCAGCCAAAATGCTGTACCTGTGTATTTGGCAATATTATCCAAAAGAAGCGGGTACTTAGTGAGCCTCTGCATTTGGGTGGGAATGATATCCTTCAGCTGAAGACGACGGCACAGGGGATTACTCTCAGCATCCTAAAATTAAAGTGGAAGAAGTCAACTAACAAAGCATATTAGGACAAATAATTACAAAACATGTATCATGTATTTACTAGAAATGCCACTGTATCAGAGGCCTGATTATTAGACAAAGATGCTTCTAAAACGAGAGAAAAATTGCACGCACATCCTACTTCTATTCAAGGACAGTCAAGGCTACACAGAAAATCCCTGTCTTGAAAAAACGATAAAGAAAAAAAGTACATTTACTAATTTATTATCCACCATTCTAAGTAGATACTCTGGATCACTAGTCTGGATGTGCTAGCTTATATGCAACAGAGGTCTACAAACCTTAAAATAATATAACAACACACACTTCAGACTCTATAGGCCAGTTTTTCAAACAACTGAGTCTGCTGTTTTAACAAACAGTGATAGATGAATGGACATGGCTTTATGTAATAAAAATATAAACCTTTAAAGTATCCTTATGTAATAAAAATATTCCCGAGATTCCCATTCTCGGGTATATGTGATTCAATTCCCTGGAGTATGGGTAGAATCTATTCTATAGTTTCACTATCACTTGATTTTGATTTAATCAAAAAGAGACCCAGCCTATCTTGATCAGAAGTGGCTGGGACCCCAATTCTAGTCCTTGTGAGAGCAGCAAGTGCTCTTATCCACCAAGCCATCTCTCAGCCCCTAACTTTAAAAGCAATCTGGACCAGAGAAAAGCATTCCTACTGGCTTGGAAAGAAAGCAAAAATCCACCTATGTTGACTGCTCAGAGGCCACAGGAAGAGAGATGGGTGTCCCGAGGAGCTGGGACTAGTTCCTGGCCAATGATATATATATCATTGAGAGAGAGAGAGAGAGAGAAAGAGAGAGAGAGAGAGAGAGAGAGAGAGAGAGAGAGAGAGAGAGAGAGAGAGAGAGATCAGCCATTGGCTTAACCAAGCTTCATACTCTTAAACCACAAAAGCTGTAACGCAGCAACAGGGAACAGATGCATGGTGTCCAAATAACTTTATTTATAACACAGCAGGTGGCTAGAGACAGCCTAGGGCTACATTTCCAGACTCTTATCTACTCCATCCCTACCCCAGTACTATTATAATCCTCCCAAGCCTGATAAAAAAGTCTCAAACTTAAACAATATGCTTTTCATAAGTGAATACGAGCCAGGCCTAGTAGCACAGGTCTGTAAACTCATGGCTAGCATGAAGTACAGACGGACCAACAAGCCTCGGCAATTTAGTAAGACCTTACTGCAAAAGGCTATAAAAAGGGCCAGGCCTGTAGCTCAGTGGAGAATGCTTGCTGAGACCCCAGAACAACTCAATATGGCTTTTTCCTCATCAAAGCTGCTATGGAAACGTGGACAGCTATGTCAAAGGTTTCAATTTTCATGTGTACTTTTTATTATTTATCATTCCAAAAACTTCTTTATTCCTTCCAGTAATTTAAAATGCAATATAAAGCTCTTTTAAGATGCTGACATATTGGGTGGGACTGAAGAGATGGCTCAGTGGTTACAAGCACTGGCTGCTCTTCCAGAGGAGCCAGGTTCAATTCCCAGCACCCATGTGGCAGCAGCTGGCATCTATCTGTAACTCCAGCCCCAGGGGTTCAATAGCCTCTCAGGACCAAGCACATACTTAGTACACAAACATACATTCAGGCAAAACACCCATATTCATAAAATAAAAAACATAAATGAGAGGGAAAATTAATGTTAACATAGATGAAAATTGTAAGTCACAATTCCTCAAGTTTACTCTATAATTAATACAAAACTTGTTGGGGGTCATATAACTTGCTTAACTCACTTGCACAAAAGTCTGGAATCGAGAATCCTTTTTCTGGCGAGACTTGATCATTTCCAGGGCAAAAGGCTGGTTACTGCAGAATGTGGCCGCGGCGTGTTTCAGCTTCTCCTCCCCTGGTCCACTGAACTGTGCCAAGAACGCAGAGAGAAAGAAAGAAACACTGAGCATCTGTGAGGCCAAGGAAGATGAAGGCAGCCACAGTCCTTCGACATCCCAGGAAGCAGTCCAAATGTAGGAGCAATGGTGCACCACTAAGGACTCACCCTGACCTCACAGGCCACAGGCCGACCTTTGTGTGCCAGTAGCCTATAATGTATTACCTTTCAGTCTACACAGTTTCCAAGTTAGAAAGGTTGACATCTGGGGAGTATGAGACACAAAATGCTTGGAGACTGTGATTCCTATTTCATTTTCATAGACTCTGACTCCTTTACAACTTCCTTTACCCCTACTGCTCTATGAGGAAGTACATGTGTTAGGAGCTTCCCTTCCTACTCATGAGGAAGTGCACTACGATCACTCGAGTGCAAACAGAAGGACAGTTCCCACTGTGTCAGCTGTGCAGGGGCTAAGGGGCCGGGCATAGAGCCATGGACTTGTAAATCTCTTTTGCAAATATATATTATATATGCATATATATTATGCCTCTTACTAGTATTTTCTCTTGTAAATTTGTTTGTCATAATTAATCTGTAGGTTTACTCATACCCCAACTTGAAAGTTTTCAATGAAATGCTTAGCAACTACTTTACTCATGAGGCAGTCATATAAGTCAAAAAACCTTTTTTGTTAAATACTATCACCTCTACTTTGTTTATTTTTGCTTTAGAGTGGTTCTTAACCTTCCTCATGCTTCGACCCTTTAATACAATTCCTCCTGTTGCAGTGACCCCCCAACCATAAAATTATCTTCATTGCTACTTCATAACTGTAATCTTGCTACTGTTATGAATGGTAATGTACATATCTGTGTTTTCTGATAGTCTTAGGCGACCTCTGCAAAAGAGTCAGTCCATTCCCCAAAGGGGTCATGACCTACAGGCTAAGAACCCAGCTGTTCTGCCTGTGTCTTGAGTGTGGGTATTGCACATATAACATTGAAGGTAGCTTTCCTACCACTTTTACACTTGCAAACAAGTGCTCTGGACTTAGCTAAGAGGTTTTTCCATACAATATTCCACATTTCCAAAAGTCTATCATATAGGAAGTCTATCTGTAAAATGTTCTTTTGTAGCATATCTGTAGATGAATTATTTTCTTCAAGTAGGTTACATAAAATAGTATTCTAACTGGTTGGTCAAAGTTTGTACTTTTCCTCTCTTATGGACAGGATGCTCAGGCTAAGAATGTGGTTCAGTGGTTGAATACTTGTGTAAGACCCACAAGGCCTTGTGTTCAATCACCAGCACTGAAAAATAAATGCTGAAGGATGAGGTTATCCCTCAGGGACTAGGAACACGAGTGACAGATGGGTTTATAAAGAAAATGCTGGGGTCCCAGCAGCTCTGCAGTCACCTCAGGATCAAGACTGGGAAAAATTCTCTAAACATTCTCTCTTTTCCCTGCCCCGACCCCCTCAAGTCAGTGCTCAGGCAGGTCAGGGTGAGTCTCACTGCTGAGACCCTGTCTAAAACAAAACAACCAACCTCCCAGAGTTTCCCACCATACACTGTGTGACAACAGAAGTTATGTGCCTGAAATGCCACCACCTCTAGAACTATACAGTTTTGTTCACTGTAAGTTGACGATCAGAGGCTGCATAGACGGCTGAGTGATTAGAAGCGCTTGTTGCCCCTGTAGAGGATTTGGATCAATTGCCAACAATCTCTAGCTACAGTTCCAGGGAACACAAACTGGATCGAATGCCTCCTCTCACCTCTGTGGGCATGAGTCATACATAACATGGTGCAGACACACAATACAGGAAAAACAATCATAGACATAACAAAATAAATCTGTACAGACAGTTAGACAGAAAGACAGGCAGAAGTTGCAGTTACTATAGCCTATGGATTCTTTCCTTATACTAGAAATAAGTTTAAGTCATTTTCACTACTGACACGTATGAAGTATAATTACCTAATATCATACAGTACATGTTTAAGATCTGAACAACAGAAGATGGTAGACATTCTGTGTCACCTAAACTGACAGGATGCATTACTCTTTCTCCTTTAAGAAAAGGAACCAGTGTACCTGCATCTCAATGAGATGGAGCACTGAGTCTGACTGCATACTGATTACAACAAACTAAACAATAAAATGATACACAGAACTCTTTTCAACTTTGCATATTAACTCTGCAAAAGGGATGTGTTTAGTTTGGACACATTTATTACTTACCCCAGAATCTGATCAAATGTCTATAAAAATATTTAAAAGACAATCTCAATTTCCTTACCCAAATGAGCAGATCTTCCCCAATATGGTCAATAACAGAAGTCTCATTCCTTTTTCGGACAGCTTTCATTTGCTCATTCAACCCAACTAAGGGAGGAAAAAGAAAAAAAAGATTAAGTCCAGACTTATTTCAATTTGAACTACTGGTAGTACAAAGCAGGTAACTAGGGCTGGAGAGATGGCTCAGGGGTTAAGCAGAGGACTGCTCTTCTGAAGGTCTTGAGTTCAAATCCCAGTAAGCACATGGAGGCTTACAACCATCTGTAACAAGATCTGACGCCCTCTTCTGGAGCATCTAAAGACAGCTACAGTGTACTTACAGATAATAAATAAACAAACAAATAAATAAGTCTTTTAAAAATAAACAAACAAAGCAGTTAACTATCGTCTTTATTCCGTTTTCAGAGTAGTATAGCTGCTCCCAATCTCCATTAATGTAATCTGCACACAGCACTGAGACAGCGAGATCCCAACAGCTCTTCCTGGACACAGGTCCTAACACTTTAAGCTCTGTTGTTAGAAACTAGCACACTGCCTATATAGTGTGGCTACACTAGATATGGATTCACCCTCAAGGTCTCACTCTGTAGCCCAGCTCGGAAAGACTCTGGATGTGAACAACACACTGCATATCAATCAAATCTGACATGGCCACAAAAAGAATTGCTTTGGCTGACAGACTGGTAATTCCTTTCACCCAGAAAGACTGAAAATTAAGGTCACAGAGAAAACAGTGGCTTACAGAGAGAGGAACACCCTACACTCCCTCAGAAGTCCAGGTGAGGTGACTGGAGCAAGACACACAATGTGCCTAAGCATAGAACAGTGAAACCTGCTGAAAATTATCTAACCATTCATTTAATGTTACTATTTATAAAATATATTTACATGCATATTATTATATGCGATATACATTTTAAAACTACATACATACACATAGTAATTGATAAGGTTATTATCAAGAGTAATTTTCATTATTCATGTTTTTCATTTTAAGTACTAACTCTTCATTTTAAGTACTAACTTTAGATCAGAAAAGCCCATATGTATATAAAAGGCCACTTATATACAAAAAGTTAAAACTAGTAGAAAATTATAGGGAAAATATTTAGTCAATATTAAAGAAATCATCTTTCTTTGCTAGATCGTTAATAAACTTTGCTAGGTATTCAACTCTGTGTAATGTGTTGTAGAGATGCTTTTACATAGTCTTTTCTCTACTAGAAATGTAGACACAATGATCACAAGCCAACTTTTCTTACCATGAAGTTGAAGGATATCTTCCAAGTTGGAAAAAATTTTGCGTAGTTCTGAAGGTGATAGAATCCCTTCTCTGGACACTCGCTGATAGAATACTTGGTCAAGAACCTTCAGTGTTCGGACATGAGCTCTCTCAGTGTAGAACAGTTCTAGGCAGAAGAGGGAAAGAGGTACAGAGTGTTGCTTTATTTAGACTCATTCCATGAGACCAAATACAGTCATCCATTGTTATTAGGTAGCAAATGCATTATGTAATAAATTTAATGCCTAGAAAGGATGGTATGTCTCTAGAACCAAACTGATCCATGAAATTTTCCTACACAGCAGAATAATGAAAAGTATCATTCGAAAGTATTTTATATTAGAAAGTTAATTAACAGATACTCCCAAACTCATTTACAATATGAACTTATAACACCAGAATACAGTAAAATCTAATAAGATAGCCTTAAGAACTCTTCCAAAGTTATAGCAGATTTAAATTTCTGTATTTGCCCATAAAACCTCATTTCTGGAGTCATTCTGTAAACTTTACTAAATCTCATTGTCATCAAAAATAAGATATTTATTGAAATCAAGTCACAGTGATAGCAGAGGGTACAGCATACATGTCACATACTTGTTACGTACATGTTAGGGTAACTGTGATGTCAACTTGCCACAACTTAGAATCACCTGGGGAAAGAGTCTCAGTTGAGTAAATGCCTGTAACAGGTTGTTCTGTGGGCAGATCTGGAGGGGGCTGTCCTGCTAATGGACCTATGGTAGGACCCAGCACATCATGGGCAGCACTATTCCCTAGGCCCCAGGTCTGGGACCCCATAGGGCAGAAGAAGGCCCGATGAGCACAAGAGGAAGGACATAGGAGCCCCACCCTCTCTGCTCTGCTGCTGTAGGTGTGATGGAACTGACTGAATGAGCTCCTGCTTTGATCCCCCTCCACAGTGGCCTGTGACCGGTACATGGGTGGCCCAAGTCCTGCCTGTGCTCTCATTATGCACTCCCTGTTGCTCAGCTAGTCTCCTTAAGCTTAGCTCATTCTTGATAATCTATGCCTACAACATAACCTGAAAGTGTCCCACTGACTTTTTTCAAATTTCATACCTATAATGCTATGGATCTCCAGCATCCTGAAAGCTAAATGCAAATTGTACCATCCCTTGTACTGTTTCTATTGGAAGGCTCAAAAATTACCTATCTAGTCTAATTTTGTCTTTGTTTAAAACAAAAGGTCAATAGAAAATAAAGCAAATTCCAAGGCTGAGAAATTTGCTTCATTCTGGTAAATCTCAATTTATACGGCCAACAACAGATTGATTAAACTTACCATTAATCACTTCCTGTCTTTTGATCTCAGAAGGTTTCAGTCCCAGTAACACTTCTCTGCTAACAAGCTGCTGCCAGTTGGGTGGATCTGTTTCCAGGTCATTTTCAAACTGCTCATCCTCACTCTGACTTTCTCCAAAGGCGATGCTGTCAAACCTAATAAATCAACAAACAAGTGGGAAATTCTGTTGAGGGCTTCGGGTGGATGACGGAGACTCACAAATCTTCTGTGCATGTTCATGTGTGTATGGATGCATGTATGTAAGTATGCACATGCATGTGGAGGGCAGGTTGGCTTCCGGTGTCTTCCTTGACTGCCCTTTCACTTTATTCCTTGTGACAGTCTTGTCATGTCTGGCTTCTTACCTGGGCATTCACCATCTGAACTGAGGTCCTCGCACTTTTTAACAGCTGAGCTATCACCCCAACCTCATGAGCATACACTTACTGTAAACCAGTTAGACTTCTGCATCTGATTCAGCACTGAGCCTAAGACCCTCTCCTCTCCTAATGGCTTCTTCCTGGATGCACACTTGTTTATGGCCCTTGGATGGTCTGAGCTTACTAAGAGCTTTCCCTTATACTCACATACTATGAATAGGGTTTCTTTCCTTTACAATTGGGACTTTATAGGGGAGAGGCTCTATTTATATGAAAGTTACTCAAGATTTACTTACTTCCGAAAGGGTTTTGGGGTTCCATGTTCTGCCACCCTAAAACAACAGAGAATAAGGAATTACAGGAAAGCAAACTGGAGACCAAGAAAGACAGACCCAGCCAGACAGTGGCAGTGCATGCCTTTAATCCCAGCACTCAGGAGGCAGAAGCAGGTGGATTTTGAGTATGGCAATTTGAGGCCAGTCTGGTCTACAGAGCAAGTTCCAGGGTAGCCAGGGCTACACAAAGAAACCATGTCTCAGAAAACAAAAACAACAACAAACAAAAAACAAAAAAGAAAGATATACCCAAGATACAGAAGTTATTTAACATAAAAAGTTTCAGTAGGATTTAATATTTACTACCAACTAGACTTCTATAAAACATTATAAAAGAAAGTGCTGCCATATATTAAAAGTGATAGGTCAAAGGACTTAAGCAATGCACAAAGCTCTATGAATTACCTCTCTACTTCACATTCCTCCTCCTGCACTTGATCTAACAGAGGAGGAGGGAAGTCAAAAACAGTATTGGGGATGCGAGGTGTGCTGTCCATGCAGTCTCCAGGTGCCAATGCTTCTCCCACTTGTTTTGCTCCTAAGATGACAAAAGTCAGAGTCACTAACTGTTTAAAGTAAAACAGCAATAGCAATAACCAAAAAACCTGATCAATTCCCAGGAGAACTTTAGCCTAAATCATAGCAACATTCTATTTAAATAGGCTAGTTAGAATAAAAAAAATTTAGTATATAAAACTCTCCAATGCACTAAAACACAAATGGGGAAAACTTTAATTTCTTTTCTGTCTTTCCTTTCTTCCTTCTTTCTTTCTTTTTGAGATACTATATAGCTTGTGGCTGGCCTTAATTCCCAGAGATCTGTCAGCTTCTATGTCCTGAGAGATGAGATTAGAAGCATACATCACCACACCTGACAAGAAAATCAGTTTTAAAGTATTCTCTTCAAAACTAAGGGAGGAGCTGCTGACGTGGTGCGGAAGGTTAAATGCTTGCACATAAGCCTCATGACCTGAGTCTGACCCTTGAATGAAGAGAATCCTTGAATTCCACACATGCCCTCTACCTCTGAACTGCTGCCTATACACAGATTTGGGAAGAGGTGTCTTTAGCTGTATATTCTCTGCTGAGCCCCCTAGGTTCCAAAGATAGCTCTAAACCCAAGGTCACATAGATAGCCCTGGTTAAGTTCAGTGAGTCACAAAAAATGACTAAACATGGAGAGAGATGTGGGGTGAGCGGAGATAAGAGGCAGAAAGGTAGGAAGAGAGAGGGTCAATATGCAAGGTGCACATAAATGAAACTATGAAAATTAATTTTTAAAAAGGCAAAACCAGTGCCATGTCTTGTGATGAGGAGCAGCCTCTTCCCACCTCCTCCTTGGTCCCCTGAAGTACAGATGACTTGGTGACTTGCCTCTAGCTAGCTGAGGTGACAGCAGAGCTCTGTCCTCACCCCCTCCTTACATCATTCTACGGAGTCAGCTAGAGCATCCTGAGGCATTGGAGCAACTCTTGAAAGAGTGCACACGAGGGGCCTCAAGTCAGAACCACTTAGCCAAGTCGCTATGTTCTTCACTCACAAAAAGATGAGAATACTCTCTGTATTATCACACAGCAATTAATAACAATACTTACTCTATATTTAACTTTTTAAAGTTTATCTCTGAAATATTTTTATAGGATCCTATTCTTAATCATTTCTTTAATGTATTTTAGAGGCAATTTTAAAGTTCTTATGCATTATCAAAATTAAGCTGTTCCTCTAGGGCTGGCTTTTCTATGTCACGGTCTACATGTATGGAGCTGTGTTGCCTTATGCCTTAACTCTACGAAGCAAGTGTTTCCAGGAATGAGGAATGATGTTCATATTTAAGAATGAAAAACTGTATAGCTGACTTAGCTTTTTTTTCTTTTTTTTCCTTTTCTACCATGTGGAAATAGCTCTGGTCCAAATACTTGACCTCTTCTTGCGACTGAATTATCATTAATGTAAAAGAAAAAAATCTCTAGGGTCTCGGGTTTATTTTTTTTTTTAAATTTATCTGGGGCCTGTCATGATGAAAGAAAGGTGTTTGATGACCTGAGTTCGACTCTGGAACTCACGAGGTGGAGGATACATCTGGCCAGCGAGGTGACACAACTCCAGGTCCCCTGCACTCAGTGCACCTTCCTTTCTGAGCATCTTTCTTCTCTATCCATCCCATAAGTCTGTATCAAGTGTTTTTTGTAAACCCCAACTCTGCTTCCTTTAGAAAACAGAACGTTTATTTGCCAATAACAACTAGCCAGTTTCCTCAATCCCCCTTATCTTTCTTTCCTAGAATGAAAAAATTTTCCAACTTTTACTGGTGTTGGGTCTTCTCTACTTATTTATGAACAGTCTCCCTGAGTGTGCCTGGATGGCCTTGAACCTTTGATCCCTCTGCTTCTGCCTCTTGAAGATGACTCTGGCTGTAAAACCTTACCCAGAGGCTCCAATATAAATTTTTAATTTTGTGACTTTCCTCGTGCATCTTATATGCTTCTAATGGCAGGCATCTGTGCATAGTTAACACCTCAAGAGTTCAGGCAGTGGTTTGGAGTTTTGCTTTTTTAGGAAAATAAAAAACGATCATTCAGCATATGTCCATTGTAAACTGTAGAATACTAAAATATTTAGATCACACTACGCTGGGATTCATTTTCAACTAAAATCCTCCATTTCTCCCCTGTTTACTCAGACGAATGACTCACCTGTATCATTCTCTCTCCCTCCCTCTTGGGAAAGAGCAGCCCCTGAGGTGGCAGAGGACGTGGAACTGGCAGGCAGGTATCCAGTGTCCGTTCCTTCAGTGGCTACTCCACTCTGGCGCATCTTGGCAGGGTCCTGAGGCTCAGGACTCACAGACGAGGGTGTGGATGAGTGCTTCGGGTGACGTAGCTTCTGTATCTCCATGGCCCTGCCAACTGAACAGAAAGCGATGGTCAGTAGCATGTGCTGCAAAGTGGCTGTAGAAGAGGGAAAGGAGAGGATGGAAATATCTGAATCTAAAGTTATTACACACAACAAGAAACGGGGGTGAGGGTAAGGAAGGAGAGAGCAGATAAGGAGGGTTAAGAGGGATGGAGCAGAAGAAAGCACCAGAAAGAGAAGCTGGTGAGGGCAGCGGCCGTGAAGGCAGCGGGAATGCTGGGAGACAGTTTTATCTTCTGTAAAAATAAAGATGCAGCCTTTATCTGTGAGTGCTATCCCCTCCACTTTCCCCTGTATATTCACAATGTTACTGCTGTACCACAGACTGTCCCGCTCCTTACTCTTGCTCACATCAAGGTCTTTCAGGTCATCCCCTCCACTGCCTTACACATCCTCACACGGCTCTGTACAGCCCGAATCTAAGTCCATCTTCTCCTTCTCTAGAGACTCCCTCTGCCTGTCACAACCTCTGACCTGTGCTACTGGCGCTCACAGGAGGACTCCCCATGTCCTGGAGATGCAGCATCACTGCCATCACTGCTCTCCAACCGAACTGTCACCCCAGCATGCCAGAACCTCATGTGAGAAGCACAGCCCAGCTACCTTCCCAGTATAACATCTATCTCTGCTGCCACCCTGTGGTGGAGTGATCCATGACCAGGAGCACAAGCCCGCATGAGAGAGAGCGAGAGAGAGAGAGAGAGAGAGAGAGAGAGAGAGAGAGAGAGAGAGAGAGAGAGAGAGAGAGAGAGCGAGAGAGAGAGAGAGAGAGAGAGAGAGAGAGAGAGAGAGAGAGAGAGAAAGAGAGAAAGAGAGAGAGAGAGAGAGAATATGAGAATGAGAATATGAATGAATGAAAACGTGTGTGTGGTGCAGGGGGGGATGGGTGGGGGCGGTGCAGGTCTGAATGAGACAACTCTGAGTAACATTTCCATTCCTCAGCCAAAGTCCACATTCTTTTTTAAGACAAACCTCCCTGCTCACCTGGAACTCAGTAAGTAGGTCAAGCTAGCAGGTCAGGGATCCACCTGTCTCTGACTTCCCAGATTCAAGCTACCACATTAGGAATTTTCCCCCGTCCACAAGGGTTCTACAGATTAAATGTCTCTTCTAAGAGCTTTACCAACTGAGCTAGCTCCCTGGCCCAAAGCTTTTTTTTAATTGAGCAAACATAAATTGAATAGGCATGCATTAAATCAGAGATAAGAAGCCATGACAGGCATGTGATGACACACATTATCAATGAAGATGTTCATAACAGTTGATACAGCACCGTAGGTGAGCACTGTTCAGAACAGCACTGGAGAAACAAGGCACAGTGCAGCATCAGCAACATCAGCTGCATAGCAGCTGCCTCCAGCAACGCATCCCTGACAAACAAACTTCTGAGGAAAGGCTGCAAGAGCAGCACCTCAAGCTCCAACATACTTGCACTGTTGTCATGGCGACTCGGTCTTCTTGGCGGACCCAAGATGCTGGGGAATCCTCTTCGCTTCCCTTTCTCCTCGCCCTCTCTGTCTTTCTTCATGCTTTGCTAAATTCAAGGTACGATTACAGTAAGATAAGAGACATCAAGCAGTAGGTCTTGTTGCTTTCAAATACAGCCATGTGATTCTAATGGCCAGTTGAAAGGAAATGGCGAAATATACATAAAAGAACCATGGCACCCACGGAGTCAATCTGTGTGTGAACCTCAAGCTCAGCATGACTTATTTTTATTTTTGCATTTTTTGGTGTGAGACAGCATCTGATGTAGTCCTGGCTTTCCTTAAGCCCACTCTCTAGACAGGGTGACCGTGAGTTCTGCATCTTCCTGCTTGTAACTCCCACGTACTGTTGGTTCAGGCCTGCACTACCACGGTCAGCTTTTGACAGAAACGATACTCTTAGAAAATAAAAAGCCAATTCTATCAGCAGCTTGCTGACAAACATTTGCATATTTGTCAAGAGACTGTTTTACAGCATCATCCATCCATCCATCCAACACTTTCACAGCATGTGAAGGCACCGTGCTGAAAGCTATGGACGTAGTAATGAGGGACGTGCGGTCTTCACGCACCTTTACACTCTAACAAACAATAAATTAAACCTAATAATTACTGAGACAGGCACCCTGAAGTGAAAGTCTAAGGAGCTGGTTTGCAGATGGCAGGCATAAAAACACCTAATAATAAGCTTGCTGTGTGTGGATTTCTTGCTAGATGTTGAGTTTCTTGGTAAGAGAGACCAAGTCAGACCTATCATGATGCCCAGTGCTGATGTGCTTAGTAAATGCTGGGAAGGAAAACGTTGTCTGCAGAAGTGCAGAGTGGACAGGCAGCCCCTCTACCATTGCCGCAGTCGCACCTTGATCTTTGGAAGGAAGCCAATCCGACCCCGCTTGTGCTCCAAGTTTCGAGGTTCTTTCACTTTTACTCCCAAATGCTTCATATACATGAGAATTACGTATTGCATTGTGGAACTGGAGGAGAAACGATTAAATAGTGTAAGAGTTCTGATGTCGGAAGGATGGTCACAATAAAGAGATCAAGTGATTTCTAGAGGCCCAATGATGGGAATTAATCAAGGCAGAAACTAAAAAAACGTATACAAACCAATTCTATCCACAGAGACACTAGAGTTATGAGTCAAATAAAAAACAGGCCACCAGAGGGAGCCTACAGTCTATATATGAAGTTAAAAGAAACTGTCATTTTAAAGCAGATAGAAAATATAGCTCTAGTTTGGGTAAAGAACACTATATTACCTCCTTTCTTCTTCTACAGCCTGAGCAGTCATCCTAAAAATAAAAATATTTAAGATGAAATACATACAACTGGAGATGGTCTAACTATAAGTCAGTGGTACATTTGGAAATGATCTAGCTGTACAAGGCCCTGGGTTCAATCCAAGATACCATCAAAAAAGATCAAAGAAACATACACATTTAATCAGAGATTTGCTGTTTAAGCTCAGACACCTGAAACAACAGAAAAGAACTAAATGATTTGGGCCCCGTCTACATCCAGAATAAAATACTCAAGGAACTCTACTCCACGAAGGGCCCCCGCCATTTCACAGCCGTGCCATTAGGTGAGGGTGTTCTACTGCAGCAAGTGGTTCCTGAGGCCTGTAAATCAGGCCGTGAAAGTGTTCACCTGACGCTTATCACTTATTACAAGTTTTGGAGTTACTCATTAACCAACACTCAGAAAGGAGAAGGCAAGAACTTTAACAGGAAAAGTTCATTTTCCAAGTGCCATGACAAGTAATTCTACATGTACAATCTGACTGCTCTGCCACATCTGCTAAAAAGCACTCCAAGCAAAAGTAGCATTTCTATATGCGGTTCTGACTTACAATACTTCTTCAATTTTGGTAACAATCTGTTCCGCACATGCTCGCTCCTTCTCCAGAGTTCCCCGGTCCTTGTCTCTCTCTGCATCAAGTTTAGTTAGCTCACTCTCAGCCAAGGTCAGTCCCATGCTGCGTTTCTGTCTAAAAGAGTTAGGAAAAAAAATCTCAGCAGAGAGCACACTATCTCCCTCTAGACGTCTAGACCAGCCCTACCTACAACTGAGTATGAACAGGCAGGATGTCCTGTTTCCTTCTTTGACCCAGCAAGCCGAGGGTCTAGTGGTGGTCGATGCTTTCGACACATTTCTGGAACACACTCAGTACAGATGGCGCACCGAGCCACCTCTGTGTGAAAGGGTCTGAATGGAGACTATGGACTCTTACCCCCCGCACCCCGACTTCAGGTGCCCATTATGTTTAATAACAGGGCTAAGGCCATATAGTTTACATAGTGAGAAGTATTTCATATGTAGCTTTTTCCTATTTAAAAATATAAGACAAATAACTCACAATGAGCATACCAAGTTCTCTCTAACAGCAAACTTACCGAAAATCCTCCAAGTGCCTCTGAACTTCAGGGTGGACTCTCTCCTGCATTGTTTGAATGTAGTGGCGATGCAGATCCTCAGGAATGAGCTCAGGTCTTCTCTTTTCTACATAAAGAGAAGGAATGAAGTGATCTAAAGATCTGGTTTATGCAACCTGACACTAGCAACACTAGGACACTGCACAGTACACACTGAACTCACTACACCAAGAACTTACTGAGTGTAGTCACTGCACTTCCTATCAGAATCCAGATCTCAGCCTTTCAATGCAGTAGACTCTCTTTCAGCTGCGAGTCACATGACTAAAGTAGCCTGACTAAACTAACATAAAACAGCAGAACTGAGGCAAGCCACATTTTGATGGAGATGCTAATCTTCATGCTTCAACTTACCTAGATCCACAGAGATTTCCTCAGGAACAGAAACTTTCAGGTGCTGAAACAATGCAAAGAAAGTTAGAACTGCACCACTGGCTTCTGGGACAGACTGAGGAAAGTGTGTAAGTTTTTCCTAAAGGTGTTTCATAATCCAGCCATTCTTGCCCATCCAAGTGTCACAGCCCTGGACTGGTCTATTGCTTAGACATGGAAAGAAACTCTTTTCCCAGAGTTCTGCTGTGAAGAAATAACTACTTTTACCGGGCAGAAGAATAAATGCTTCCATACCACTCCTCGTAAATATGCGACATCCGCTTACTATAACTCTGGTCAACATAATCAGTTCTGCATTACTTGAAATAATACAAGTACACCCAAGCTATGCATACATTACATATGAGACCTGACTCGTGTTTAAGCACAATTCTCACATCTGAATCTGAGATACTCATCCTAAAGACCATGTGACTTGCAGTCATGTTTTAGGTGAATTTTTAAAAATCTCAATGGTATATTCCCGATGAAAATGTACTGGAGGTCATGTTGAATTTTTGAGTCTTAAAATCTCTAATAATAATCATTAGTTCCTGCAGTAGAAGTAAAGCAACTATCTTAGGATAAACTTCTTTCTATCCAGGATTTCTCCCCATAAGCATGTAGACTTTGGTCATTATCAGACTATAATGCTCTTTACCTAACAACTAAACAGAAAATCTTATTATTCTGTATTCAGAGGGAATATCTTGGTTCTTATACAAATCTCATACTGTTCACTTATTAAAGTCATACTATTTCCTAAATGTACAATCCGTATAAAGATCTAAAGTTCTAAATCTGAAAATAAGTCAGTGTTAAAATATTATGAGACCATTACATGACTTATTTTGGTGTGTGTATGTGATGTGTGCACACGTGTAAGTGTGTACACTTGCCCATGCATGATCTGTGAAGGCCAATGTTGGCTTCCTCTCTCACTCTCTACCTTATTCTTTTACGATGGGGTTTCTCACTGGACCTGGTATTCACTGACTCTATTAGCCTGGCTGGCTGGAGAGTCCCTAGAATCCTTGTCTCCCTGTTTTCCCTCCTAGTGCTGGGATTACAAGTGTGCACAGCCACGCCTGGCTTCTTATGTGGGTGCAAACATCTAATTCAAGTACTCATACTCGCACAACAAGCTCTTTACCGCTGAGCAAGTCATCTCTGGCCCCTAAGAAGAGTGAAATGGCAAGACATGTTCATACATGTCTGTAATCCCAACACTTGGAAACCAGAGAAGGGAGAATCTTAAGCCAAAGGCCTGCTTGGGCTAAAAGACTCTGTTTCAAGGAAATGGAAAAAGGAAAGATGAGAGAAACAAAATAAAGAAATATTCTTTTAGCACAAGTACAAAAAAATACATGTGGGGTAACAGTGCAGCTCAATAGTACAGCCTTGCTGAGTGCATCAAGACAGGGATGTGATTCCAGCACCACAGAGAAATCAAATAAAACCTAACTCATTATGTATGGACATGAGTGATATAACTTTGGTCACATGAAAGAAGAATCAATGCATTAATATGGATTCTCCTAAAACTTTGCTGCTGACACAGATAATGAGCAGCTGACAGGCAGGTGCGCAGTTTACACTCTTTCCAGGAAAACAGCAAGGTCAGAGCTGGGATGATGAAGAGATGGCTCCGTGGTTAGGAGCATGTGCTGATCTTGCAGAGTTCAGGTAGGACCTGACCCTGTCCTTTGTCATCCAGTCACTGACACACACACAGGTGGTGCATTACCCTCACAGACAACAAACGTACATGTAAATTAAAAAAAATCAGTAAAATAAAAAACAAAGTCTTCAGTTGAGGAATCTTAGAGAGAAGAGATGAAGACTAGAGTCTAAAGCAGTCAACTGAGAGAAGGAGTGTGAACAGACAAGGGCTGGAAATGTGGCAGAGTGTTTGCATAGCACTTATGAACTATGGGTGTCACCCAGCACCTTATAAAGCACCTCATAAAAATAGATGTGGTCAGTCCCCATGCCTTTAATCTCTGCAGTTAGGAAACAGTGGCAAGACAGTAAGTTTAAGGTCATTTTCAATGACCTGCTGGATTCATGGCTGGCGTGAAGCCCTGTACAAAACTAGAGAGATAAAGAATAGGGGGAGGGGTGGGACGACTGGAGATGTTCCTACAGAGTGCTCACTAGATAAGCATGAGGACCGAGGGCCTGAACTCAGGTCCTCAGCACCCACAGAGAAAACAGGGCACAGTGGTGTATGGCCATAACCGAGCAATGGGGAGGTGGACACGGGAGGATCCCTGGAGCGCACTGGTCAGCTAGTCTAAGTTAATCGCTGAGCTCAGATTCAGTGAAAGGCCTGGTCTCAGCATAATAACATGGATGGCCATGGAGATGGCTATGCAGGTAAGGAATTGGTTATCAAGCCTAAACCCTGATTTCAATCCCTGGGACCCACACGGTGAAAGAACTGACTTCTACCAGTTGCCCTCTGCATCTTAGCACAAGTATACATGAAACCACACCAATAAAAAAGCTAATTATAGTAAAAAAAATAAGATGAGAAAGACACCTGGTGTTGACCTCTGGCCTACATGTGTATATCAAGATGTGTGTATGCACATATATACACTAAGGAAACAATTTTTTTAAAGATAAACCAAACAAAAAAAGGTGACAGGAAAAAGGGCCAAGCAACAAGATCATCCAAGGACGTACTATAGGCTATTATTTACCCTTATTTAGCAATGCTCATGATAAAAGACTTAAACAAGTATGTGTGGTGTGTATGTGTATTGTGCTTGTAAGCGGATGCCGGAAGACAATGCAGTATCTTCTTCCTTCACTGCCCACCTTACTATCTGTGATGGGATCCCGCAGCAAACCTCAAGCTCAATGACTGGCTAGACTTCCTGGACAGCAAACCCCCAAGATCCTCCTGTCTCTGCCTTCCCAGGATAAGGCGTTTCACATGGATGCTGGGGATCAAACGTGGGTCTTCATGCCTGTGTGATAAGCACTCTGTCAACTGAGCCACTTCCCTAGCACTAGCATTGGTAAAACTAGTGCTGCAATTCGCTGGTTTCAGTGTGCAACCTTTTAGTCAAATTTGTATTTCTAATGTCCAAAGGGGCCACTCAGAATTCAATTATCCAAGTATTATTCTTTGGATCCTCATATATATGTCTATCATCTATATTATGATATTCATTTCCCAATCTAATCATGTATATATGAATTTCCAAATATACACATAAACTCCCTAAAATGTATTATAAAAATTCATATAGACAAAATTAATTTAGAAATTATTTTTAAGCCAAGTATAATCAAGAACTGAGATTTGATATGTACGTCCAAAAGCGTGGTATGCTTCAATAGCATGGCTAGGGCACAGGAAGTCAAGGTCAATAAGGCACCAGATGCACTGAAGGAAAGACCCAGTATTAACTCAACTTACTGCAGATCGGTCCAAGAAGAACTGATGAAACTCCAGGAAGACCCGCCGAGTCTCCTTGGAGTTCGTCTGCTTATACAGGTCTGAATAGAGATAACAGAGCTGTCATGGGGAAAGAAATGGAAAAGACATGGTGAAAACACACAAAAGGTAATAATTTAGTTAATAACATGTGAAATGCCTATCCTTATAAATTTAGAAAATAAGTCTGTCTACTTATTTTTCAGATTAAAAAGCTCTCTGGCATATGAATCAATATGTGGACATTCAATCAGGTAAATGATAAGATATATTACCAATGCTGCAGGGTCAAACTGTGAGACCACATGGTGTAGGAACACAGCCAAGTGAGCAGGGCGGGACTTCAGCAGCTCAATGCCCTGGAAACAGCTGCACTGACCATTGATCTAGAGGAAAATACGATTATATGTCAGTAACTCTTAAAAACTTGAGTTAAAACTGTACGTGTGAGGCCAACTGAACACAGTCACCAGAGTTTCACATTGACCTTCTTTAATGGTTTCTGTCTGGAATGTCACCCACAGGCTTGTGGCTGAGGGCTTAGCTGAAAGTGGCGGGAACTTGAGGTGGCCTTGGTGGAGGACAAGGATATTGGCGAGTGCTTTTGAAGGGTCTGTTTCATCAATGGCACCTTCCTGTTTCTGTCTCTCTCTTTTGGGGGGGAGGTAGGGGTTGTCATTTGTTTGTTTGTTGCTGTTTCCTGTCTTGTTCTGTTTATTTTGGTCTTGCTATGTACCCTTGGCTAGCCTGAACTCACTATGCAGTCCAAGCTAACGAGCCTCCTCATACCTCTGCCTCCCAAGAGCTGAGCTTACAGGCTTATCAACTTCCTGATATTTTTATTTTTTATTTGTAAAAATTCAGATATGAGGGCTAGAGCTGACCCAGCAGTTAAGAGCACTTGTTGCTCTTACAAAGGACCTGGGTTAGGCTGCTCTGCTAACTCTAGTTCCAGGGATTCCGGAGCCCTCTTCTGGCCTCTGCAGCACTAGTCACACACAAAGTATACAAACACAAAACCAGCCCAAACACTGGTATACATCAACAAAAAAGTTAATGAATAATTTACAATCTCCAGCTGGGTGGCTCTCATCCGTCAGAAGGCCAGCACTCCTACGGCTGGATGGGAGGCAGGACATGGAGAATTAGCCAAAAGTGGACAAGCAGCATGGTGCCAGACAGAAGAGTGGTTCTGCCTCAAGACAAGGTGCAGAGAGAGAGCCAACTCCAAAAGTTTCCCTGACCTACACATGTGTACTGTGTCATGTGTGCATATGTGAGCACACACTTGCACATCCACATATATACTAAATAAATGCTAAATAAAACTTAAAGGGCTGACCTGTCTGTCATGACTGGTTGGGGGGTCATCCCAGTAATGCAAGACCAATTCAATACTCTAATATTAATCAATGCAATTTGTCTTACTAAGAGAGTAAATAAGAAAAACCAATCACCCTGAGTCATTCTACACAATAGAACATTCAGTCAAGATTTAAAGAAGGAAAGAAAGAAAAAAGAAAATTCCCATTAAGCTAGGACTACTTTTTAGCTTATAACTTTTAACCTAATTAGGAGCATCTACAAAAACAGCTGTCAGTCACATACTTAAGCAAGAAAAACTCAGTGTTTTCTGAATAAGAGGGCTCTATAAAGCAAGAGATCCTCCAGACTGACTCAGCCTCATGCTGGGAGTCCTAGTCACACAATGCAGGCAAGAACAAGAAATAAGAGATACATACCGTAGAAAGAAGGAAACAAAGGGCACGTCACCAAGAAGCAATATGACTCTTTTATTTAAAAATTATAAAAGTATTCCTTGTTATTTTTGTTTTTGGAACTAAAGCGAGCCAGGGTCTCACAATGTAGCCAGCACAGGCCAGCGTCAGACTCACGCTCCTCCTGCCTCCTAAGGGCCTCAAACACCTCTGTTAAAAACTAGACCCTAAGAGTGGTGGCACACAACAGTAACCCCAGCACTTGGGGGATGTAGGAAACATTTAGGTTCAATCAAGGTCAGCCTCAGCTACACTGAGAGTTTTAGGTTAGCCTGGGCTACGTGAGGCCATGTCTCAAAAATCTTTCTAATACTAAAAAAAGTTCCTAAAAATAATCATTAGATTTAGCAAGACCACAGGTTAAAAAGACTGGGCTAATGACATTCCTCCCATCACTGACTAACTGGGATTTGTAAACTTTATTTTTAAGTATCATATTCAGTAACTCCCACCCCAATAAAATGAAACTCTCAAGTACCCATAAAATAAGCCCACGTCTATAGTCCTCAATGTTAGTTTCCACTGTTCAAAGCTAAATAAAAACAGCCGGCCCAAGATGCTGCGATGTTAAGATTCGTCTTTGCACCCTTAACAAGTTTATCCCAACTTCCAAAGAATATTTACTGAATCAGACATCTTAGAGAGCTGACAGTTTGTCTGACACCAAGGTCTTACCTGCTCATGTTCAGTACCAAAGTCGTCATCCTCTGCTCCGATGATGTGAGGGGCGCCCCGGGTGGAGGGACTGCCGACCAGTGACTGTGTCTCCTGGAAACGACAGAGACAAGGTCTGAGCTCACAGGCAGGGACAGAATGAAACCCAACTACAGAACCGGGTATGGCAGTTGACACCTATAATCCTACACTGGGAGGCAGAGAAAGGAGACTGCTTCAAACAAAGATGCACATCTCGCTTCATCCCTGGACTTCCATTTTATTATCATCTTTTTTATTTTTTTAGTTTAAAATCAACACATAACACAACCACTGGGCTCGGAATCTATCATCCTAAACTCATCAGCTATTCTGATGGATTCCACCATCAGATCCAACAGCCGCCCCCCCCCCCGCCCCCGGTCTACATTTTGTCTGCTTTCGCTCCCACCCTACCATCCAAAAGGAAGTGCCTTATTATCGTCTTTGAAGTGCTTTATTTTCAAAGTATTGGTTCTCAAATATTCAACGCCCGTGTACAGAAGAGCACTGGCTATTCTCAGAACAGGAAGTGGGGGAGGAGGGAGCATGGATTTCCCTGAGACTAATAAACCGCCTTTGCTCACTGCACCTTTTTTTTTTAATACTTAATTCATTCACTCACTCACTCCATTCATTCACACATACTCACACCTAGTAACAAAAGGACATAAAACTGGCTTAAGTTCTCTTTCTGTTTTGTGATGCTAGAACTAGACCACAGGGCCTTGGTCATGCTAGGCAAGGGTCTGCCGATAACCTAGAGCCCCATCCCTGTTCTATCTCTCCTTTTAAATTGCTTTTATTTTCTTTAACCTTAAATTTTTTTAGAATTTTAAAAACTAGATGAAGCAACGGACATTTATTCTCAACAACGGTCACATTTTCATTTTGTAACTGGATGTCTCTGACTATTCAAAAGAGACGGGTCAGCAGCAGTTAATGAGCCCTTTCTGCTCTGACAGAGGACCTGCACTCAGGTTCTAGCTCCCACAGTGTGGTATGTAACCATCCAGGGGACCTGATGCCCCCTCTTCTGGCTACTGCACACATGCACACTGGTATACATATAGGCAAAACACCCAAACATTTTAAATACCAAATCAAATCATAATGCTAAGGCATTCTATTAAGCGTATGTAAATGCCAGGGTCACTGAGAGCTCAGCGGTCAGCACACTTGCCACACAGCCTGGAGACTTCAGCGGAAAGATAGAACCAACTCCACATCACATACACACACAATGAAAATGAACTTTTTTTTTTTTTTTAAAAAAATCTTATTTAAAAGTATAAAAATCCAGCAATTGGACTTCTAAATAGATACTCAAAAGGACTAAAGTATCCCAGTGGGGCATAAGCATGTATATACATGGGGAAGGTTTAAGTTTATTACATATTTAAAACGACTAAATATGTACGTTATATTCTGCTTAATATATGCATGGGAGGAGAAGAGGAGGGAGAAGAGTATTAATCAGTCCTAAAAGGGAAGAAAATTCCAGCAAATAGTAAAACATGGACAAACTTGAAGACATTATGCTACTTGATATAATCCAGTCACAAAGAAAAGATATTGCGTGATTCTGTTTTTGTGAACAGATCAAAATAGTCCACCCATAAAAACAGAAAGCACACACTGCTGGTGGCCCGTGCCATTAATCTCAGCACTTAAAAGGCAGAGGCAGGAGGATCTAAACAAGTTCTAGGACAGCCAGGGCTACACAGAGAAACCTATCTCAAAAAATAAAAAAATGAAGAAACAAGTTAATAGGAACTATTATGGCAGATTTTGCTATAATAATCCGCTAATGATGCTATGGACTACCTATTCAAATCTTTCTTACCTTCTTCTAATAATTAGGTTTTGTTTTGTCCCACACCCTCTCTCCCAGACAGTATGCGAGATCCTCCTAGCACATCCTGAATACAAGAATAGGTAGAGGAGTCGGAGCTCCCGCTGTGAAGCACTTGCCGGCACTGTGCCACACTGGGTTCATGCTCACTCACTGCATGACGTCATACTCACAGCATCCTGAGCTGCGTCACTCCTCTCTGGGGTTTCCTCGAGATAAATCCTTTCTTTCAGGCTATTCTTGGGACTCTAATGAAAAGAAAGCACACACACACACAGGTATTAATTCATTTTGGTAAGGACCAGATGAAAATGGGGAAAATCAGTGTACAAGGGACAAAGTCCTATTTCTTATGTGTATTAAAAACTAAATACCCTTCACATTCTAAGTGGCATCAATCTTATTCCTACCACTGGTCACTTACTCTCTCAACTTTCCCACACCACACTGAAAAAAATACAGAATCAATGAAACCGCTTCATCTAAGCTTCAGCTTGACACACCTTTCCCTTTTCATAACTAGGAACAGATATACAACATACCTCAAACTCGTTATTTCAAAAAAAAAACCCTGTAACTTTGTCATCTCTCTTAGCCTATACCTTATCAAACTATCTCTTCCCTTCTGCTAGTGACCAAAACCAAATTATGCACATTACAACTGATGGCTTACATTAGCACCTGTGAGTTCAAAAATATTACAAACACACTTACACCATACCCCATTTGGAGTTTTTTAAGAATATAGACTCTCCTAGCATTAGGGAGGCAGAGGCAGGCAGATCTGAGTGAGAAGCAGCCTGGTCTACAGAGTGAGTCCCAGGACAGCCAGGACTAAGCAGAGAAACCTGTCTCAAACAAACAAGAAAACACACACACATACACACAGAATACAGACTCTCACAGAAACATGTATTCTGCGTGTGATGCAGCCACTTCCCCAAACAGAAACCTCCCTCCTGGAGGGAGCAGAACACTAAGGAGCTCGAGAAACTCAGAAGGAATTTACAGGATTCCGAGAGTCTTCATGTGAGGATATTATGAGTAAAAAACAAATTGCTGGGACATAGGCATGACTCTTTGTGGTGTCGCTGTTTGCAAGCTGTGCAGAAGACTGCCATAATGCAGCTTTCTTTGAGTCATCAGGCAGGCAGAGGCAGGCTGTGTTGGTGATGTAACCGCCTGAGTCACCCATCATCCTGTAAGCAGACTCAATAAACTGATTCACTGAACAGGTCTCAGATGGAACCATCTCTGGTTTGTCACTGTCCTCTCTGTAGGAGTGAATAGAAACAATGTCCCCAGGAAAAATGTCACAATGTTGCATTTCCTAAGCAAGCTATGTTTTATGGTGAACTAATGGCTAATAAAGGGAAGTCTTTCAAGATAGATAGATAGATAGATAGATAGATAGATAGATAGATAGATAGATAGATAGATAGATAGATAGATAGATAGATGGATAGCTAGCTAGCTAGCTAGCTTTTGGAACCCCTAACCGAATAAAGGATCTAGGCATTTTGACCCTGAGAGGGATGTAAAAGACTTCTATAACAAACTGATAGAGATCTTTATAATGGAAAAAAAAAAAAACAAGCATTAACACCTTACACAACTACACTTCCTGCCATGACAGGAGGAGATGTACCCAGTATTATCCTTGAATTGTTCTTGCCAACAATAACTATCAAACCTTAATCTCATCAATGCTCTAGATCAAACTTTAAGTTTTCAGGAAATAAAGATAAGGGAATGAGTTATACAACACCATGAAAAGACAGTCAGGAAGTGGGTTGTTTAACTGGACATATGACCTGATATTTTCCAAACAAAAAAATATCACGGGGGGGGGGGGGGGCGAGAGGAGGGAAGTGAAGGGAAGGAGAGAGAAGGGGAGGGAGGGGAAGGGAATGCTATAAAGACCTTGCCTGAATCTTGACTCAAATAAACAAACTAGGACTGGGATGCATTAGTGAGGGACTCTCACATCATAGCCCTGAGTCTGCTCCCCAGAAACATAAAACAAATCAAGTAAGCAAAATGCAAAAAAATCCCTGTAAGACAATTATGGTCATCAAACTGTGTGTTAGGAAAATTATTAATTCATAAGGTTTGACTAAAGTTCCACTTAGAGATCTCACCTCTTAAAGTCACATTAATGAAACAAAAGTCTCAGACTTGAGGAACAGGAGTCACAGACAAGTCTGAGCTAAGACTGGGTTAGGAGAGGTGTGATGGGACCCATGACCAACCTACCTACCTTTCTCCCTCTCTCCCTCCCCCTCCCCCCTTATAATATTTGATAATTATTTTATATTTACTAAAATTTTGCTATAAAAAACTTGCAATAAAAAATCATAGAATAGGATTAACTGAACCCAAAGCCTATCCATCTTGATGAACTTCTATACAGTTAGAGTAGCCATTCTGAAGAACTTTCAAAATAAATTTAAAACAATGAAAATGAGAAAACCTGAATTGAAGATGACATGTAAGCCACTTCTGAGAAAACTGGCTTGTGTCATTCTTTTAAGTTTTCAACAAACTGAGCAAAATAGTGTATTCTTTAACTCACAAATACTAGAAGATTGTTTTATAAAATTGAGAGGGGAGAGGCTCAGTGAGCAAAGTGCTTGTTCCAGAGCCACAGAAGTTGAGTATGAATCCCAGAGCCCAGCCCAGTATCCGTGTAAAAGTTGGCCACAGGTTACTTGTAAGCCATGTTCTAGGAGGCAAGACAAACAGATCCTGGGAGCCCCGTGACTGGCCAGAATAACCAGTTGGTAAGGTTCAGTGAAAAACTGTCTCAAAAAAATAAAATTGACAGCAATAGAAGAAAGACCCCCAGTGATGATTTCTGGCTTTTATCACCCACATGCACACATAAATATGTGAGTCTACCAGACAGACATATACACACAGACAACAAATTTTAAAAGCAAAAAAGTGCTAACTCAGAAGAAGACTGATCCTTCCAAACTCACTGCAGTACAGTTCAAAGAAATATGGAAATTCATAAGCTACTTTTACCTCAAACTGATACTTGTGGGAATTAAACAAGTTTGCTATGTGTTCAGTAAATAAATCTGGACTATGTTATTTCACAGGGTTTCACTATATTTAGTTATTTGGTCTTAGTTTATCTATATAATGGTAATGCTACTTAAGAAACTTTGAGAATAAAAAAGAGTATCTCAAGGCAGCAGTCTAACCTCTGGCACAGAGTGAGCATTCACTAGACAGTAACTGTTAACCATTCAACATACATCTTTAAATTCCTAATCAGACACTCCTTCTAGTTTGATATCCCTGTCTCTTTATTTCAATTTGTCTTCTACACTGGTACGTTTCTAATGGTGCTCCTTATTTATGTACATGTCAGAGCCTAAATACTGTGCTCAGTCATTTTACTATTTGTCTTGCCTACTTTTATGTCAATTTGACACAAGCTAGAGTCATCTGAGAGGAGGGAACTTCAATTGAGAAAATGCCTCCATAAGACCACACTGCAGGCAACTCTGTGGAGCATTTTCTCAATTAGTGATTGATGTGGGAGGCCCAGGCCATTGTGGGTGGGTCTATCCCTGGGCTGGAGGTCCTGGGCTCTGTAACAAAACAGGCTGAGCAAACCATGGACAGCAAGACAGGAAGCAGTACCCTCCATGGCCTCTGCATCAGGTCCTATCTCCAGGTTCCAGCCCTGCTTGAGTTCCTGTCCTGACTTCCTCCAGTGATGGACTATGATGTAAGTATAAGCCAACTGGTGTTGCATCACAGCAAGAGAAACTAGGAAACTATTTACTCTAATTCTTACCAATTACATGACAGAATTAATTTGCTCTAATGCCTAATTCTGAATGCATCAATTAACTCCATTTTATATAGCAGTATTTGGAAAGCACAGATTTTGGTTCTAACATTTCCTTAAATACAAAAGAAAATTCTAATTTCCCATCCACACAATTTGTTCTGAATGTTGATACTCTAGAAATGTAATGGCAGATAATATACATAGGGCAGAAGGCAGACTGTTCTTGAAGCAGTGCTGTTAGTACCAGTGGGAGAGCCTTCACACAGCTGGGAGAGCCCTCACACAGCTGGGAGAGCCTTCACACAGCTGGGAGAGCCCTCACACAGCTGGGAGAGCCTTCACACAGCTGGGAGAGCCCTCACACAGCTGGGAGAGCCTTCACACAGCTGGGAGAGCCTTCACACAGCTGGGAGAGCCCTCACACAGCTGGGAGAGCCTTCACACAGCTGGGAGAGCCCTCACACAGCTGGGAGAGCCTTCACACAGCTGGGAGAGCCTTCACACCTGCCCTCTAGTCTGTCTCATTTCATCTCTAGCTTTTCACTCTCGGTTCTGACTTTCCATGTTACTCTAAAACCTTCATTCTCTTAAAAGATGCCATGTTCTCCTGTGTCAGTTCCTTTGTGCATATTTAGAGGATCAGTCCCATGGAGCTAGGTAGAGGCAAATCATTGAGTGCCTGAATAAGGTGGGCAAGCCAGCAACCTCCCTTTGCCCTCAGCCCTCAGAACTTCTTTTATAATGTGACAGTGGCAGTACTCCACAAAGCTGCCTTCAGAATTAACTAACAAAAATTGTACCGGCATTATTATAATGCCTGAACAATATTAGCTATTATAACTTTCCTCGAAAATTGAACTTTTAAAATCTGGTCATCATCATCTTTCAAAAAAAAAGTTCTCTAATTTTCCTTGCTTTAGAAACTGAACCAGGTCTCAAAGGTAGCCTAGATAACGGCTTAGAGCACGGGCCTCAGTTTCCCTTCATCTTAAACAACTCAAGAGTTCATGTGTGCCCACAAGTTACAAGCTATAACAACACCTCTTCTACACACCACACATCTAATGTCCTGTGCTTGTCTTAAAAACCTCACCAGTCACAACTTACTAACTTGATTGCAGAGCCTACAGATACAAAACATTACCTCAGACTATGACCTCATTGTCCTTAAAGGAGACGACCTATTTCTTGTCTATTACCAGAATTATGCATAAAATAATGCTGCATAAGCAATGCTGATAGCCTCAGTCTCACTCTGTAGCCCTGGCTAGCCTGGAATTCTCTATTTAGACCAGGGTACCCTCTAACTCACAGAGATCCTCCTGCCTCTGCCTTCCAAGTACTAAAGTTAAAGCTTATGTGCTACTTAGCCTGGTTTAGCTTTTAGTATTCATAAAACTATGGCTCTACATCATATTCAACCTACCATGTTTTTATGAACAAATAAGTCCGTCTGATAGTCTCTGTGTGAATCAGGACAGACCTGTCAGTAAAAGCAGGCTAGTAACTAGGTCTAACAGGATAAAGGCTGCTTCTCTTTGTAATGGCAAAGTGCCTCATGATTCAAGACTGAGTCATTCTGACCACAATTGGAATATTAACATGCTTTAAAGACACCAACAGGCCTCTCATTTGAGCTAAAAGGCACAAGTATTGGCCTCTCTATCTACAAACAAGAAGCCTTCTGGGAAATTCCATCCCTACAAGAAACACTTCTCAGTGAATGCCTGGGGAGAAGGTGAACTCTGGAATTAAAAGCTCACACAGAACAGTGTTCAGAACTTCTGTTCACCAAATTACAATATAAAAACTTTTACTATAAAAGACAACATTGGAAACCCACATAGCTTAAGAAAGGGGCTATAAGGAGAATACAAGAAGATGTGATTTAAAAGATTAAAGCTTACATCTGCACTGTCACTACTGGGTCGAGATGCATCTCCACTGCTCCAGTCAGTCCTACACAGGCCATCTCCAGGATCTGTTTCTGCCTCGCTGAGTGTTAGAGCGTCACCTAATGGCCTGGAGAGTGCAATTACAGCTCCATCCTAAAACAGATTAAAGAATCATATAGATCGATCATAGGAGAGAATGGTGATTACTGACTGTATAAGGGAACAGTGCCCATACATTCTACATGGATACAGCTGAAGGCTGGCTACTGATGTGACCAAAAATACTTAAGGTCAAAGTACTTACAGTAATCATAAAAAAAAATAATTAAAAAAAAGTACTTACAGTAAAAAGGATAAACAACTATGAGTTCTAGAAACCTAAAGTGAACAACCATGAAGATAGGGAAAACAATATTTTAACAGAGAATACAAGTTCTAATAGTAACTATCACCACAAACATACATACAAGAGCATTAACTTACAGCATTTAGATTATCTGCCATTAGTAAAGACTACTACTATTTATTTATTTAATTAATTATTTATTTATACTACTTCTATTTAAATGTCTTCCCACTGCTTCTGAGTTTCATTAAATGTCCAATATCTGTCCACAAGCTATTAAGGTACATTACTAAAGCTACATTTTTATTGTTCGTATTGGATAAATACCTTGTTTTTATTCAATAATAAAAACATAAAGGACTCCTAATATAGCTCAGTGGTATAGCACAACTAATATTCACAAGGCTCAGTCCCAGTGCTACCAAATGTATGTATGTATGTGCATACAAGGACATATGCATGCACGCACACACAAACACAGATACCATTACTGGAGCATAATAATCAAAATGCAAAAGAATGTGTGATGAAGTACACTAAACCAGGAGACCTCTCCCATCATTTCATCTCAGCAATGTCAGCATTCCCAACCACAACACTGTATTTCACTTTAAAATTAGCAAATTAAAATAATGGTCTCCAAATACTCTTTTCAGTTCTGTAAAGATATGACTTTTACTAATTCAAAAACAGTAACAACTCATCAGCTTTTACCCATTTTAAATGCATAGGCAAAGGGTAAGTAATTCTACAGGCAAGTTCTCCACCTTCCTTTGAAATAAAGTATAGGAAGCTTTGTGGATCTCAAATAGGAACATTACAGGATGTCCAGCTGACATTAAGGCTGAGCTCTTTAACCACTAATACAAAACCACCATAACTTTGCCTTTATAGCAAGTTCTATTAAAACATGGCTTAAAGTTACAATAAAAATTAGGGTCATTAAGACCAGAAATATGAAATTGGGCATGGTGGCACATGCCTGTGATTCCAGCTCTCTGGAGACTAAGACTGGAGGATTATGCTAAGTTCAAGGCCAGCCTGGGTTACATAGCCAAGTGTGAGGCTAGTCAGAAAGATACAGTTAGACTCTGCATCTGTAAAGAAGAACAAAGATTATGAAAATGTTCACTTATGATAGGGCACAGCTGTAATCCTGGCATTGGGAAGGATAAGGCTGGACGCATTGTTAAAGTGACACCTGCCTATACAAGATAAATACATAGTGAAGCTTGGAGATCTTAAATGAATTTGGATTTCAGGTTTTCTTTGTCTCTCTCTTTTTCCTTTCCTAGAGTCATTCTCTTACCTTGTAGCCCAGGCTGGCCTCCAAGGTGTAATCCTCTGGCCTCAGTGCTATGCCATGCCTGGTCTTAAACTCAAGTCTTATTGCTTTTGTGCAATCAGTCTAAGTCTTACGCACATTTGCAAAATAGAAGAGAACAACAGTATCTAGCTTCAGAATGCTAAAGAATGTCTGCCCATGTATTTGCCACAGTGCCCTTTAGTGTGCAAAAGCTTCACATCCCTCCTTAAAAAACATTGGCAGTTGACACTGTGACAGTGTCAACCACAAAAGTGCAACTACTTTCAACTACATTTCTGGTATGTCACAGCAAATCAAAAGTACTCAATTCTCCTAAATTTCAATGAAACTGAAGCAAGCAAAGGATCGGAAGCCCACACTTACTTCTGTTAATCATTACATCCATAGCATCCTACACAGAACACTCTGTTATCCTTTGCTAAAAATACCACTTTCAAAAGGAAACTACGGCATACTCTAACACAGTCCCAGACATTCTGCAAACGCTGGGCAGAGCTTTCAGTAGTGCACTACCTGGGCAGAGCCGGTGGCTTTGGACAACTGCTCCTGCAGCTGCGGGATGTGCTTCTTGGCCTCCTGGATCTCCTTGAGCAGTCTTTGGGTACCCGTTCGGTTGTAATCTTCCTGCAGTAACTGAAAGTTATAACAACATCTTAGAAATTAATTACTTATGTCAAGTGGAGAAAAAGCCACTGCTAGCACAATAGTTGCTGGCACTAGTAGAGTTCTCTTCACTGGTTATAGGCAACAGTAACTCCCAGGTTCTCCAGCCTGCAAAGAGCCCAGGCTACTTCCGTACCTGCAGCCGTTCCTGTTCCTTCTGTAACATTTTTCTCAGAATCTCTACTTTCTGGTTATGGACCACATTGTTTTCCTCCTAGAAAAGGATAAGAACACAGTATAGGAGAGATGAGGCTGAAACTGAAAGGGAAGAGAGATGCTGCTCTGTGTCAGCCGGGAGCTCTCACTCCTGCAGGGATGACAGAAGATGGCTCACAACAGTAAGAAAGGCACAGGAACAGTTCTGCCTTTTCCATTCGCCTTCACTAAACTATGTTCAAGAGAACAGTAAATGTGGGTATCAGCTGAAGAACTGGAATTACAGAAGGTCAAATCTGTTGATTCTACTCTCCCAGTTGAGAGATTACTATCAAACATGCGTTCATGCATGCATGCATCCATCCATCCATCCCTCTCAATGCATCCCCCAATCCCATGTTTCATCCTAATTTCCCACTCCAGCTTGCAGGAAATCTGAGATAACTCCCAACTCATCACTCTTGTTTTACAAATTTCTGTGTCTTCCTATACTCCTGTAACAATCTCATCCCTCTCCTAATTAAATGGATTCTCAGTTACTTGTAAATTTGCTCACCAACTATGAATACACAGATGACCTTTTGTTAAGCCACCTCCCACCATGTACCTCCTTAACTGGCACTAGCTAAACAAGTCTTGCTTTTCTGAACGTTCTGGTACTTTCTTGGCTCTCAGCTGTGTTTATTCTATCTTTTCCACCTGCCTGCCTTCCTCACCATGGCTACCATCGTCCCCCATTATAAACTGCTAAATTCAAACACAGCCATCCTTTGATGATCCTCAACATCACAATTGGATGTGCTTTCTCCTCCTTGAAAGCCTCACAGAACGTAGTATTTTCCCCCTTGTGTCTACATTCTGTCTCTTTCTTATGGTTATTTATAGAGTCTTAACCTCGTTCAATAAAGGTTTATTAAACACCTCCAATATGTTGAGCAATATTTCAGGCATTAGGAACACAATGGTAAACAAAACAAACACACTCCTATCTTCAAAAAGCAGACCCTGTCAGATGATTAACAACTTTGAGCACAGGCTAAAAATATAACCATATCTCTGTGGGTTGTACACTGTTTTATACATGGTAGGTATCTTAATAGTTCAACTAAATTTGCTACAACAATAATTATTCCAGATAATTATGTAATTTCTATAAGTAAGTATATTGTAGAATCTTGAATGGAAGTTTACTAATAAGTTTAATACACAAAATTCTTAACACAAAGCAAAGACATCTTTACATGACTGAGCATCTACTAAGATGTTCTGATCTTACCCCCATGAGCACAGGACTAGTGATTCTCTCCATATTCCCAGCCGCTCCAGGGGAATGAGGGGATGTCATAATGGGAGACATATGTCCAATGACTGATGGTTCTACTTCAGAATCAGCAAGTGGAATCTGGGGCGACCCAGGTGGGCGTCCCTGGACAGTGAGAGCTACATAGGAACCAGCTTGAGGTGGAGAGAAAAAGAAGAAAAGAAAGTGACACTGTTGAGAAACTTTGTAAAAATTGTTTTTCTCTTTATCTGAGGTAGTGAGGACTGTACCCAGGAAATGTATGCTTGTCAAGTAACTTATTCCCGAAGTAAATCTGCACCCTTTAAGATGCTTTTTATCTTGAGATAACCTCTCTAAGTTGCCCAAAGTGACCTTGAGCTCATTCTGTAGCAAGGTAACCTTTGAACTTGTGATGCTCCTGCCTCAGTCTCCCAAGTGCTGGTATCACAACTATGTACCACAATGCCCAGCAAGTATACTGTGAAATAAGGCTTTCCGTTTTAATAGTCTTTGGGAGAAAGCCATTTATTCCGTCTTACTAGCCCATATGCTCACCTCGTACTAGCTCTTTCTATTTTTTAACTGTTTCAAAAGAAACCGAAAGTCGATCACTCTGATGGTGTTTGGAGTGGGCATTAAAAAGTAGGCCACAAGTAACCGGGATTACATAAGCAATAAGGAGGCAATGAAAGAACCAGGATACAGCTTTTAAAAGAGGTCATCCACTCCCGGAGGATCTGGCTATACCACTCCTGGGCATATACCCAGAGGCTTTACCTGCATGCAATAAGGACACATGCTCCGCTATGTTCATAGCAGCCTTATTTATAATAGCCAGAAGCTGGAAAGAACCCAGATGTCCCTCAACGGAGGAATGGATTCAGAAGATGTGGTATATCTACACAATGGAATACTACTCTGCAAATAAAAACAATGAATTCACGAAATTCCTACGCAAATGTTCAGAACTTGAAAATATCATCCTTAGTGAGGTAACCCAATCACAAAAGAACACACATGGTATGCAGTCACTGATAAGGGGATATTAACCCAGAATCTCGGAATACCCTAGACACAATTCGCATATCAATAGATTTCTAAGAAGATGGAAGGAGAGACCCCTGGTCCTGGAAAGACTGGATGTAGGGGAACGCCAGGACAGAGAAACGAGAGGGGGTTGAATGGGGAAAAGAGGGAGGGAAGAGGGCTTATGGGACTTTCGGGGAGGGAGGAAACGGGAAAGGGGAAATGATTTGGAATGTAAATAAAAAAAAAACTTAGAAAATAAAAAAAAAGAGGTCATCATTAGGGCTGGGGTATAGTTACATCTGTAGAGAACGTGCCTATCACGTGTGATGCCTTGGGTTCCGACCCTGGCACTGTATAAATCAGGTATGAGGTTATGAGGTTTGCGCTTATAATATCAGCACTAGGAAGATAATGACAATAGCATCAAAATTTCAAGGCCAGTCTTAGCTATACAATGGGTTCGAGGCTACCCTAGGCTACACACAACTCAGTTTGAACCCCTACTCCAATCCTCATCCCTTGAAAAAGGCCTTCAAGGAACTTAGTTTATTAAGGCAGACATGACATGTAACACACATGTAACTCTCATCACTCAAGAGGCTGAGGCAGGTCTCAAGCTCAAAGCCAAGCTGCTTAGAGTATCCAGGGCGTACTAGGCAAGCCTAACCTACACAGCAGAGCCCAGTTCACTGACCATATAAAAGTCTGTCCTCAGTAAGAAAAATGAAGTGATTCTGCTTGGCTATAAATAGCTCTCTTTTTTTAGACTGTACTTACTATGAAATGACCTGACACAATCACGCATTCCTTTTCTGCTACATTCCATTTATTTTCAGCTTTCTCTTTGCACTTTTATATTTCTTTAAAAACATGACAAATACCTAACACCCAAGCCAGGCTAGAACGAAGAAACAGAAGCTGTTTAGATGGTGAGACATAAAAATGCCTTTCTCTACTTCTGGAGCAACTGTCATGCTATCATCCATGCAAAGAATGAAGTCATCACAAACCCTCGACTTCTTTTCCAGAGGGGGTGGAGCTAGAAAGTAACCCCAAACCACAGCAGGGTGGGGGTGGAGGGCTTCAGGAATTCATTGAGTCCCAATATCCCAAATATCCACCATTATCAATAGAAGCAAAACTCACAAAATCCACTGAATCTTCGCTTGAACCTGTAAATATAGAGAAACTGAGGCCCTGCTGGTACTGGAACTTGGTGCCAACCTCTACCTTGCTGTCCGCTTTGCAACGCACCACCCACTTTCAACCCTACTGTTGTAAGGTACAGACCTGAACGCTGTAAATCCAGAGCCCACACTTCTCTAAGAGATTGGCTTGGATTTCCCAACCACTTAACTGAGCTGAGGTAAAGTGACAGCACCACATGATTTCTAAAGTTCTTCTCAGGACACTGTATCTGATTCTCAAGCTCCTTGATTGTCAGGATTTATATGCTTTCAAATAGATGTACTGAAGCAGGGAGTTGACACAAAATAACTAGTAAATTTTTAGACTTTCCAATGGGGGTGGGGGTGAAAAACACTGAGCTACAGTGCTAAACCTAGATCACAGACCTTTTGCCAAATGTTTTGTTGGAACTAAGCCAAACCCACTCAATTACATGTTGTCCACATATGCTTTTGTGCTGAAATAACAAGCTCCAGTAGTAACTATGTAGTTCACAAAGCCTAAAATATTTGGTATTTGACCAGTTACAGAAAAATGCTTGGTGACCCTTGTTTTAATGGTTTGAGAAAACAAATTAAAAAATAACATTCACCTACATCTGATTAGTTTCACCACCTCCAGATGATTTGAATGAGTCACCAGAGTACCATTCACCTGTAAGAAAATGTAAAGAATCTGCATCAAATAGAGCTAATTAGAACAACAGACACAGAGTGACTTCAGGACTTACTGTGTACAATTATAGTAAACACTTGGTCCAAAATTTATTTTTCCACTATATATTCAGCAACAAAACAAGAACTTCATTTAAAGGTGGTATATCTAACCTGTGGCCACCTGGCTATAGCATCCTAGGATAGCTGAGAAGACAAGCCCAATATATTTATAGATGACAATGGCATATTGCAATGTAAAAGAGTCAAACATCCATAATTTAAAAGGAACTGCAACTTAATCAACATGATAAATACAAAATATTCTTGAAAACAGATTTACAAATCTTGATATTGTTGCTAGAGAGAGATGGCTCAGCAATTAAAGACTACATTGCTCTTCCAGAGGATCCAGGTTTGATTCCCAGCACCCACATGGTGGTCCACAACCATCTATGTAACTCCAGTTCCAGGGAATCCAATGCTCTCTTCTGGTCTCCACAGGCATTAGGCACAGATGTGGTCCACAGCATAAGCGGAGCAAAGCATCCATATAGATTTTTTAAAATTTAAGTTAAAAAAAAGCCAACAACAAACGCTTCACAGATTTGTTAAACTACTCCAATTTAAAAATGTCTTTTGGTCTGGGAATGTAGCTCAGCGGGCAGAGCACTGGCTTGCACGCAGGGGGCCCTGGGTTCTATTCCCAGCACTGCATAAACTGGGCATTGATGGTAAATGGCTGTCCCTCAGTACTGAGGAGGAGGAGGCAGAGGATCAAAAGCACAAGGCTACCACAACCTGTACAGGAGCCTATCAAAAAGCAAGCAAGAATCTTTCCTTTAATTATTAAGAGTTGAATGATTTTTCAAAACAACAATCAAAAATAATAGTATTGAGTAATAATACTCAATTTACTTTTATTCTTTCAAACATGATGTAATCTTTACAAAGAAACTTAATTTTCAGAAAAAAAATAGGTATAAAAATGTTAGTTAAGGTCTGCACTAAACGAACAAATTAAGGTAAAATTATCAAACACAGATTTTTTTTATTGCATATTTTATTTATTTAAATTTCAGATGTTATCCCCTATCCCAGTTTCCCGTCTAGAAATCCCCTATCCCATCCCCATCCCCTGCTTCTATGAGGGTGCTCCCCCACCCACCTGCTCCTGCCTTACTGCTCTGGCATTCCCCTACACTGGGGCATCGAGTCTCCACATCAAACACAGATTTAACATTAATTTTATACTTTTTCTCATGCAAGTAACACCAACTTAAAGTTGAAATCCATGAGTGTAGGGAGCTGTGGAGATAGCTCAGTCCATAAAGTGCTTGCTGGGTCAATCAAGCATGTGGACCTGAGCTGGATCCCCAGAACTCACATGAAAATGCTAGGCAGTGTGAGGAACTTACAGCCAGTCCCGCTGCTGGGAAGGCAGAGACAGAACGAGCCCTGGACCGCTGGCTAGTCGGCCCAGTCTAATAAGCAAGCAGACCATTGAAAGCCTGTCTCAAAATCAGGTTAAAAGCACCGGAGGAACAGCGCTGGAGTGGTGCTCTGGGCTGAACATACACGTGTACACATGTGCTCATGTACGCACACATATACAACATATGTACAATACATACAAGGAAAAATACAGCAATATGCTCACCAGGTCTCTCAGAGTTGTTGCTGCTAACTTTGACATTTAACATTTTCAGTAACCTTTAGCATGCAAACATGGTTGCAGACAGTAACTGCTTTCTTTATCATACTGTCTGTCATCTCTCAACACAGTCACCCAGGGACCCAATGAATCCAGCCTTCCTAACTGGTGCTCTGTGACACAGTCCTACAACACAGACAGCCATGAGCTCCTGCCTCTCCCTGACTGTCCTGAGTGCTGGGATTACAGGCAGGTATTCTGCTGCTTTAATCTATTCTTTCTTAAAGAGACTGGGTTTTTGCTTTACCCTCAGTTCATGCACACTTAGATGGTAGACTGAGTTTTCAGTGTCCGACAGATCTTGTGTGGCACATTTGTATATGATATTTCCTTAAATAAATCCCTAAAAACAAACTGGCTGAACAAGGCTATATACTCAGAAACTTGAATACATCACATATTTACAATTTCTAGTAAACAGATTGTTCATAGCTGATGCTGAAGCCCTCGAAAGAAGCCTGCGTCTGGTTCATGTCAGCCATCCAGCTTCCTGCTGATGAAAAGCGTTTCTCACGGACCACTTCAATCTCTACTCCACTGCATCAGTGGCAATGACCATCAGCAATTTAGTTACTTCAAATTACTCTGAAGAGTTTTCTGGTGAAATTATTTGCTTATTTTTCTGTAAGAACTACTGTTTTTCTTAATTTATTGGCCTAATTTGTTTTTTTTCAGAGAGGGCCTGCAGTTCTGGAACCTACTATGTAGATTAGGCTGGCCTCACATCTGTAGGTGATGCCCCGCCTGCTTTCCCAGTGCTGAATTGCACATGTGCCCCACCAAACTACTTAATTTTTGTTTGTAATTAAACAGTGCCCTTGGGCTGGGAAGATGGCACAGTGGATAGAAGTGCTTGCTGCACAAGTCTGGAGCCCCGGCATCCAGGTAAGAAAAGCCTGGGGTGGCTTCCCAGGTCTGTATCCCACCACCAGGTAGAGTTTGGAGGAGTTCAGAGAGGAGGATGGGAGGTAGAAAAGGAGGATTTCTGGGGCTTCATAACTGTAAGCCTAGTGGAGAGGGTAGGAGCACAGTGGGCAGCAAGTAAAGGATTTGGTCAGGGAATGGGCGGGCATTGATAGAGGACTCCTCTAGTCTTCACGCATGTACATATACACATATCTGCAACATATAGGCCTATATGTATACACCATACACATACACACAAACACGAGTGTTCTTTACAATAAAGATTATCATGCTCTTACTATTTTTAAATACTTTCAAGAATGTTCTCTTTACCTATATAATTACTTTTAGGTAATCAAATTATTCAACTGTTTCAACAGAAATTACTGGGAAATCTACTCTTCTTCTAATACTCAGAGTTCACAGGGCTTGGGCTGGAGACACAGCTCAGCTGGGAGAGTGCCTGGCTATCAGGCATGAAGCCCAAGGCTTGCTCCCCAGGGCCATCCAAATTACATATGGTGATGAGCATCTGGAATACCAACACTTAGGAGGCAGGAAAATCAGAAGTTTCTGCCCAGCCTGGGGTACATGAAACCTTATCTCAAAACCTGAGTCCTCAAGGCCTGCTTCTGGTCTCCGTTAAAACTAACTCAGTTTAACTCAGCTAAAACTAACCTCTGTCATCTCCCCTCACACACGACATTTCTTTCCTCAGCTACTTGTCTTTTGCTTTTTTACTCTTTGCTGTTTTCCTGGTGCTGGATATTAAACACAGAGCCTGATTTATACTAGGGACTCTATATCAGCTTCTTTAAAAAGTTCATCTGCAACAATAATCAATTTGCAAGTAACGACTCGCCAGCACAAGCCTATCTGTATGAGTATTTCTTGCTAATAGATTAATCTGTATAGAAATGAGTTTTTAAAAATGAGTTACTTTCCTACTCAAGAACAAAGGTGACTTCATTTAAACAAGCCTTTTATTGTACCTTTCAGTAAGGGGTAATGTTAACTTTAAAACAGATGGAGAAAGTCTGTATGAAAGGCAGAGAGCTGCTCTTTATGAAACCCCAGGTGGAAAAAGGAATCTAGGTGATCCATGCTCTGCAGTCCCACCGTGACTTCCACAACACTGGTTGCTTTACCTTGATGATTCGATCACCTGTTTGTACTCCAGCACGCATGGCTGCTCCATCTGTGTAAGAAATGAATTGCTTAACATGTGGTTTACTGATAAGTCTTCTTTAAAGAGAAGTAATATAACACAGTTAAAACATAGGCTATAAAGTATGGCGGACCTGGGTTCAAATCCTGCTTCTACTACCCACCATTGTGTGAGTCAGACTTGGTTTATGATTTGTTTGCTTGAAGACTCAATCTCATCTATAAAGTGTTATCTCCTTTAATATAATATTATCTACCTGAAATTACAGAACTCAAAACAAAAGAATCCACTGTATGATAACAGCAAAAGATATGATAGTCATTTGGGACAAGTGTCCGTATCTCTTTAATCTATCTCTATTAAAACATCTCTTTAATACTACAAAGAAATCAAATTGTAGAAATGTCTATTAAGTGATAGCATGGAAAACACCCAGAAATCATGTGGTTTCAATAGCTATAGATGAACTGTGTACTTTCTATAGAGAAAGTCACCTGGGCAAATTAATTTTATAACCCCATAGACAGACATAGCACAGGGCCACATCATGCTGCCTTTATAAGTCTATTCTAGGCAAGAACCGTCATGTCAGCTTTGTCATGCTTACTCTACTGGCTTCTCGGAGACAAAACTGGTTTTGTTTTTAAGACAGGGTCTCACTATGCAGCCCCAGGTAGCCTGAAACTCATTATGTAGACCAGGCTGGCAGAAAAGTCAGAGATCAGAGACCCACGTGCCTTTGCCTTCCAAGTGCAGAGATTAAAGGCATATGCAACTATGCCTAGCAACAAAACTTTTTTAAATGCCTTGCCTTCTTTGACAGATTGTACGAAGACTGGATTGTCTCCACTGACTGTCAGCCCGAATCCATTGTCATCTTTCTGGATGATCACACAGCGTTGAACAAGACCTGCAGAACAACCACAGAGTAAAGGAAGGAGGGAAAAAAACAAAATGAATGAATGATTATGATGATGAACTGTTTTCTGTCTGGAGAAATAAAAGGTAACTCATGAAGCCCCTATGAACACTAATCCCATAAAACAAATATAAGAACATGATAAAGCACCGTGGGTGCCAGTGTCTTGTGGAGCAGAGTAGACTATCGCAGACAGCTACAACAAACTGGAGAGGATGGATTTGAGAGATTAGACAATTAAAAGGAAAGCCAGTTCTAAGCTATGCCATTAATTATAGTATAAAATCCTTCCCCTAACTATGTGGTTTAACTGGTACATAACCTAAGAAAATCAAATATTATAGGCTTTTTGGTTAGAGACATCATATGGAAAATTCCAGAGAAATCCAATGTTAATCTCAGAAAAATATACTCAGCAAAAGAGGCTGTGCAAAGACAGGAGGTATGCACAGAACACATGCATGGGGGTGGGGGGAGAAGAATAAAGAGACAGTTCTACTCACGAGAAAGAAAAAAGCAGAGGCAAGAGAGTATGTACAAACTCAACTACTCCTCTCTCTCCAGCATGTGCTTGGCTGATTCACTCTATCTAAACAACAAATGCTAACTGTGATGGGGAGATAAGAGAAAGGGGAGCCCTGCAGGCTAGAGAACCGGCTGGGCGGTCAAGAGTGCTTCCTGCTGTTCCCAGCTCTACTGTCACAATGCCTGGAACAGCAGCTCCAGGGGATCTAACATCCTCTTCTGGCCTCCACACGCATGTGACATACACTTATACAGACATGCACACATATACAGAAGAAAAATACTTTAAAAAGAGAGAAAGAGGAACTCAAAAATAAAAGAGTACTGTCCCAGAGCAGAGCCTCGTTCGTTCTCTTGTTAGAGATGGCACCTGAAGGCCCTGACCTGAGTCTGCAGAGACTGGGTGGATGCTTTCAGCTTTACAGACAGAGCAGCTCATCAAAAGCCAAAGTGTAGGGATGTAAAATAACACAAAGATAATGATGGTTAGAAAACAAAAGCTTCTGATGCATGAAAGATGTGGGAAGCTGCATTCTTGTCTCTCTATACGCTTCTAATACCAAACAGTGGAAAAACCAAATCTCCACATAGAAAGCATGAGTCTGAGCAAGAACCCTACACAAAACGAACTTTAAAATACTCAGCCGGCTGAGACTGCTTGCCCTACATGCACAATCCCTGGGCTTGACCTCCAGCATTTGGGCAGGAATCAGGCAGGAATCACAAAAACAGGCCAAAGGTCTAAATATAAGACCACGGTGGCAACCACCTTTAATCCAGCCTCTGTCTGGACACAGAAGCAGGAAAATCTAATGAGTTCAAGGCTAGCCTGGTCTATATAGGAGTCTCAAGCCTTCTCAAAAAACAAAAACTGTTTTTAAAAACTAAAAATATGAGCAGTGGTGGCGCACGCCTTTAATCCCAGCACTCAGGAAGCTGAGGCAGCAGATCTGAGTTCAAGGCCAGCCTGGTCTACAGAGTGAGCTCCAGGACAGCCTGGTCTACAGAGTAAGTTCCAGGACAGCCAGGGCTACAGAGAGAAACCCTGTCTCAAAACAAAACAAACAAACAAACAAAAAGTCTAAAAATATTTAGAAGAAATAGAAAAATGTCAAAACCTGTGGACAGTTGCTCTCAACCTTCCTGATGCTGAGACCCTGTATACAATTCCTCCTGTCCTGGTGACCCCCAACCAGAAGATTATTTTCGTTGCTATTTTATAAGTGTGATTTTACTGCTGTTATGAATTCATAAATCATAACGTAATATCTGATATTCAGGATATCTGATATGAAACCTCTGTGGGGGTTGTAACCCACAGGTTGAAAACCATTGCCTTAGGGGGTAAGCAAATATTTTTAAGACACAAAGAAAAAAAATTCTAAAAAAACTGTAGCAATAAAAAAATAAGCCATACGCAATGGAGTATAAAATCTAGTAAAAACTCTGCATCCAGATAATACTTTAAAAGCAACTCCAGGGGCTGCAGAGATCGCTCAGCAGTCTAGAGCCGCGGCTATTCTTGCAGAAGACCTGGGTTCAGTTCCCAGCACCCACCTGGCAGCTCCCAGCCTCCTGTAACTCTAGTTCTAGAGGCTCAGACACCCTCTTCTGGCCTCCAAGAGCACCAGGAATAAATGTGGTAGACATATAAGCATGCAGGCAAAGAGTTCATTCACATAATATAAAATTAAATTTTTTGAAAATAAATATATTTCGGGGCTGGTGAGATGACTCAGCGGTTAAGAGCACTGACTGCTCTTCTGAAGGTCCTGAGTTCAAATCCCAGCAACCACATGGTGGCTCACAATCATCCGTAACGAGATCTGATGCCCTCTTATGGAATGTCTGAAGACAGCTACAGTGTACTTACATATAACAAATAAATAAATCTTTAAAAAATAAATATATTTCTTCTTAAAAATCTATTTCAATGAAAGCCATATTAAAATGAATATTTAAATGAGCATAGGAAATGATTAAAAGGCACATGCAAAGGTACTTAACATCTGCATCACTCATGAAAGCCTGAGTTCAAACCAGAATGGAACTACTATACAGCAATCGGATTGGCTAAAAATGAAAAGACTGAGCACACCAAGTGTCAGCAAAGATGAGGGGTGACTGGAATTCTCAACATTGTTGATGGAGTGTACTAAGTAAGTCTAGGGAAACAATGTGGAAACTTCCTATAAATGTAGGAAGACATTTACATATGAAAAACCTCAAATGCCCATCAACAGATGAAAGGGGAAATTGTGGCACAGTCATATAATGAGAAATGTTATCTTGGGAAAAGGGGCTGGGGAAGGAATACTTTCATACATACAGAAAACATGAATGGATAGCAGAAATATCATGCTGAATACAGGAGTCGCCACAGCATGAGAAGCAGATGAGTTATCTGTCACCCAGAGAAAAGCAGGGAGGAGAGCAGAGAGAGAGAGACGGGAACCTTCTGAGTGGGGCAAACGACCTGGGTCTAAGTTAACATGATGCTTACCTGAGGCTATTCAGGTGTCAAACTGCTTCACACCACATAGTTTAAAGAGTGTAGCCTTACTTTTATAATAATACCTCAACAAAACCAGCTTTCAGCATTAAGAAATGTTACAATCTTCCAATTCTCTTCACTACTAAGTAGTCAACAGTCTTTTCACAAACTCCCCAGTCATACAAAACACTAAACTGTAACAGGGCAGAATGAAAACCCGTCAGAATTCAATCAAATGTCTAAGCCAGTTTTGCCTGCATGCACATGTCTGTGTAACTCAAGCATGCCCAGTGCCTGCAGAGGTCAGAAAAACTCGAAGGTGGTCACTGAGCTGACATGTGAGTTTGGGAATCGAACCTGGGTCCTCTGGAAGAGCAGCAGGTTCTCTTAACCACTGAGCTCTCTCTCCAGTTCCCATGTTGTTGCAGACCAAGAGGTTGGGACGGGAAGATGAGCAAGCTCAGAGCCAGCCTGGAATACTAGCAAGACCTTCATTCCTGCTCCCAGTACCACAGGAAAAAGGGGGAAAGCGGGATGTGGAGGCCCCTCTAATAACCAGAAGCTAAGGCAGAAAGTCATTTTGAGTTGTTAGAGAAGAGGATGGGCTCAGCCTTTTTCACTTGTTGTGTTTGCAGAGGAACTGAGTTTGGTTCCCAGCACCCATGTGGTGGATCAAACCATATTTAATTATGGTTCAGGGGATCTATGATCTCTTATGATCCCTGATAGACATGAGGCACATATGTGTTAAACGCATGCAGGGAAAACACACATAAAATAAAATAAATCTAAAATGGCATAAAAAAGGAGTAAGCAGCATTTCATAGGAATTTTCTGAACCTCATGCTTGTTTTTAGAAATATATAAAGCTGTGGTCTCTTCAACAGTTCTCAAAATTTCAATATTGATCTTGTGACTTTAAAATAAAAATCAACTGCTTGCCTGTTTTAAAAGTCTTAAAACATCTGAAAACCCCGGGTATTTTCTTCAGCAGCTCTCTGCATTTCTTCAGTAATCTCTCACTGAACCCAGAGCTAACTATGCAGGCGACCAGCTGGTCTAGGAGGCCCAAGGGTTCTCCTGTCTCTGCCTCCACAGCTTACAAGTATGCTAATTTACTCCTGCTGTTAATGTAAATGATTCTCAAGGGGGAACTCCTTTACGTGTGTGTGTGTGTGTGTGTGTGTGTGTGTGTGTGTGTGTGTGTGTGTCTGTGTGTGTGTGTGTCTGTGTCTGTGTCTGGTGAACTGTGTAGCCAGACAAGGCTAGCCTTGAACTCCTGATCCTCCTGCCTCTACCTCCAGAGTGCTGGGATTTCAGGTATGTGTTACATGCTCCAGCTACCATTTGTTTAAACAGGGTTATTAGCTTTGAAGAGGTAAGAGAGAAGAAAATGGTCAAGGAGCAGGGCTTCTTATTACATAGGCAGTTTTAGAAAATGAGACAACAGGAAATCCCCAAGAAACAACTATCTTAAAGGTTTCTTAGCTGTCCTGCCCTGGAAGCTTTCCATGTTCCAGTTATAAGACAGTCTCTAGACTCCCACTGCACCTTCTGTTTACTCCTAAAACTCATTAGCGCTCCGCAGCTCCACACAGACGTATATTTGTTTTCGATGCCTCACTGCTACATGCCCCAAGGGTAGAGGAGGATATCTGGTTCTCCTTCCCTCAGAACATGGTGAACAATCTACATGGTGCAAGAATAAATTCTTTAAAATTTGATTTAATAATAAAATTCCAAAAAGCAGAAAAGTCTCAAGATGGACAGAATCTCAAAAATGACAGACGCTCAGAAAGGAAGGTAAACAGAGATGGGAAATAAACCAAAGTGCCCATTCACTGCGCACTTAAAGATGGCTAAGGTCCCTGTGTGCCAGGTTCTGCAGAAAATGCAAAGTCTGCTTCCTTCTGTTTAAGTGATTCTACCCGACAAACTCCCTTTTTTAATTTTTGTTTGGGTTTTTAAGTTGTCAGGGTTTGTGTGTGTCAGAGAGAGAGAGAGAGAAAGAGAGAGAGAGAGAGAGAGAGAGAGAGAGAGAGAGAGAGAGAGAGAGAAAGAGAGATCTGACGTTTCAAAAGAATCAAGCCAGTTGGGTCTCTCTTTAGATTATTTTTCTTAACTGAATTTAAGTTGGACATCTTATATACCAGGTAATGCTAGAATTCAGGAGACTGGATAGAAGGATTGCAAGTTCAAGATTTCCTCAAAGTGAGGAAATCTTGTCTAAAAACAACAACAAACAACAACAACCAAACCAAACAAACAAAAATCTACAAAATGAATAAAAATAAAAAATAGGGTTGAAAAGCAGGCTCAGTATATAAAGTTTCTTGCTCCAAGACTGACAATCTGAATTTGATCCCTGTAGCTCCTAGGAGCTGTCCTCTGACCTCTACACCCATACTGTGGCTACACACACACTTTTTTAAATTTACTATGGGGCTGAAGAGATAGATGGCTTAGAGGTAAAGCATCCTTATTGTTCATTCACGAAGAGCAGAGTTTGAATCCCAGCACCCCTATCACAACCACACATAATTACATTTTCAAGGAGTCCAATACTCTCTTCTGGCCCCTGTGAGCACCCTCACTTATGTGTATATACACTCACACAGACACAAACAAAATAAAGAAAAACCTTAGGGAAAAAAAAAAGAGTAATAAAAAAAATAAGTCTGAATTTATTTTCCATAGAGGAAATTTAAATACCACTCAATCATTTTCAGTAAGAAAAATCTTAGCCCTGAAGAATATTCACAGTAGAAAAATAACTTAAGGGCACATTAATGAACGATATGACTGGCAAAATTCCAACTATAACAATTTAGTTCCCTATCTGTCCCTAACTAAGACCTCTACTGACCAAGTTCTTCTCATTTCCTGTCCTGATACTTCCTCTCAAAGTTGATCAGCTGGTATGAGGCTTAGTCTCCCAATGAAGTATAGATGCTCTATTAAATTTTATATATATAAAATCCTTTCCTAAGTCGTACTCTGTCACAATAACAAAGAACATGGGTTTCCAACATAACGATGCAGATTAAAAATAATACTAATAAAGAGCTGCTTTTTGTTTGCGTGCTTGTTTTAAGGCTGGGCTTGCCTGGTGGCCCAGGACATGGGCTTCACCCCCCCACCCCCACCCCTGTCTGTAGTCCTCCTGAGCCTGAACTGCCAGAGCACACTGCTATGCCCCCCTCAGACTCCAGCTCACTCAACGGGTGACTAACAGTGAGAGCATTTTGAAAGTTGAAAAAAAGTAATGCTTTTCAGGGAAAAAAGAAGTAGCAGTAAGAGGTCTGAAAACTGTTGAGAAGGTTTCCTCACGTTTTACTATGAATATGCTCCTGAAAAGGACTACCTGCAGAGTCACAGAGTAAACGTACAGAAGACGAAGTGTTAAATATGCAAGGCAGTATGCTAAGCCTTCTATACTCCATTTGCTTTAAAAAGCATACATTAGTCTTTCTTCACCTTTTATTTTACTACATGACCAAACTTCTCTAAGTCTCACCTCTTAAGAATTAGCTGCGGGGAAGGGTGTGGAGAAAACCATGTGCGACCTAATAAAAACAGCTCAGTTTTAAACTGCTGCCAGACATACGTGTTTAATGAGTAAGACCTCAGATAATCCTTTGATTAAGAAGCTTCTGAATTCTTAATGCACAAGGCGTCCAACATTAGGAACCTCAAGCTCCAAGCACACTGACTTCATTCTTTTAGATGCCCACCAGAATCAAATCCCCTTTCTAAGTTCCATTTTCTCCTCTGTAGTCTTTTGGAAGGGAAGAGCCAATTAAGATGAGTGAAGATTTTATTCCATCAATCCTCTCTACTAAAATACATCATCTTGATTTCAACAATCATTCATTCAAAACTCACTTCCAGAGAATATGGCATCATGTGGTTTGCAAGCACGCAGAGTCAGATGCCAACGTTCAGAAGCAACAACCTCAGCTGGGCAATCCAAAAAAGCAATGTGAGGGAGCATTTTTTAATTGACAAAACTGTATGTTATTTTCTGTCTATAATGTTGTGAAGTAAACAAATAATGCAGCATGGCTAAATGAAACTGATTAATCAAAATTTTCCTTCCCATGGTTACTATTCTGATAATAGTTCTTAAACCACTCATCTTGCAAAGAATAGCACATCCTCCTAAAGCATGAAGGACAACAGCTATCTAGAACTTACTCCTTGTATCTAACTATGATGTCTCAATGCCTGAACTGAGCCTTAGAAGACAGACAGGACTGGAAAGTGCAGAAGGAAAACTTAAGGCGACAGGAAGTGAGCAAAGAGAGAGGAGGCTGGTACTCTAAGGAGGACAGACGATGGGGCAGGATGATAAAGTACAGTATATTTCCATAACTACGTGTGCTTTGCTAGCAAGTGAATAAGCACATCCATTATTTTAGTAATATTAATCTGACAAGTCAAAACAGACTATAGACAAATAGAAAAAAGGAAGTGAATCAACATGAAATTGAAGTGATACAAAGTTATGAATCTATGGCTGGATGTGTTGGGAGATCCCTTTAATCCCAGCACTTGGGAGGCAGAGACGGGCAGGTATGAGTTTGAAGGCCAGCCTGGTCTACAGAGCAAGTTTCAGGACAGCCAGGGCTACACAGAGAAGCCCTGTCTTGAAACAAAACAAAACAAAATTAAAAAAAAAAACAAACAAACAAAACCAAAGCTTTGAGTCTACTAAAATAGTGTAATGATGTGGCGAACACTAAAGAAGGAGGCAGGGCTGGAACCCCAGAAGGGAGAATAAAAACACAGTGAAAAAGGCTAGGCTAGGCAGTGCACAAGGAGGGCACAATGACAGGGTAAGGAATATAACGTCATCCTTAGCTACCCTGAGAGTTTAAAGGCAGCCTACACAAGACCCTCTGTAAGAAAATGGAGGGAGGGAAGGAGAGAAGTAGGGAAAGAGAGAGGGAGGGGGAGAGGGAAGAAGGAGGGAAGGGGAGGGAGGGGAGGAGGGAGGGGGAGGGAGGGGAACAAGGGAGGAGGGGAGGGAAGAAAGAAGGAGGGAGGGAAGGAAGGAGGGAGGGGAGGAAGGAGGGGGAGGGAAGGGAGGGGAATGAGGGAGGAGGGGAGGAAAGAAAGAAGGAGGGAGGGAAGGAAGGAGGGAGGGGAGGGGGGGAAGAAGCAAAGCTTATTGATGCTTATTTTCCCAGCACTGACTCAGAGACAGGAAAACTATACATTCTAGGCCAGCCTGAGCTACATACAAAGACTATGTCTCAAAAAACACAACTAGGCTGGCAATAGAGCTCACTTGCTAAAGTGCTTGTAATGCAAACATGAGGACCTGGTTTTGATCCCTAGCACCAACATAAGAGCTGAACACAGCACTATGGTGCACATCAGAAATTCCAGTGCAGTGGTATAGAGTCAGGAGGACCATAGGCTTGATTGGCCAAACAACCTAGCTGAGTTGGTGAGCTCCTGGTTCAATGAGACAACATCTCAAAAAATTAAGGTAAAAACCAAGCAAAGACAACACCCAACACCTACATGCACACACACACACAGGAGCATGAGTGCGCACACACAGATACACACATACACACACAGGAGCACAGACATAAACACACATGCACACACACAGGATGATGGGCACAAACACACATGCGCACACATAGAAACCTGTAGGGTTAAAGTGAACTGACATCAAATACACAGGAAACACAATAACCAGGAGGAAAAAGAAAAATCAGATCAAAGAAGTGTTACAGAAGACAAGAAAAGACATCAGCACCGCCTGAGTGGTTCAGGAGGCGTCCACAGACAGCAACAGGCTCTGAGCAGGCTATCTTGGGTCATCTTTAAGACACTGTGAGTTCAGGAGCCAGACTTTAAGTAAGAAGAGAAAAGAGTTATGAGAACATGGAAGGTTCATGCACAATGTTCTTTGCAAGGCTGGAGGACACAGAGAACAGTAAGCTGGTGGGAGTAAGCAAACAACAGTTCTCCTGTTAAAGATGGGAAAAACTTGAATGAGAGAAATGCATTAAATTTCAAAATTACTCTCTGAAATACATAAACCATATCTAAGTACAAGATGGCCATTCCTAATCAAAAAATTGAACTCTATAATACTCCAAAATCTGAAACATGTTGAATGCCAGCACGATGTCACAATAGAAAGCTCCACCTTGACATCATGTGATTAGCCTTAGTCAAACCAGCCAAAGTCATTAGAAATACCACACCCTCAGACTACAGATATTTACTACATATACTATGTATGAAATATAAGCAATGTTTATGACAGGACTCATTCCCTAAAAATCCACTGTATATTTTAAAATATTCTAGTATTTTAAAACCCAAAACACATCTAGTCTCAAGGATTTCAGAGAAAGGATACTTGTGCTAACAGTTTTATTCTAGTATGGTCACTTAGAACATTAAATATGGAACATTTAGAATGTTCATATCCCCTCAAAACCTGTACATTGCTGACCTAACTCCTAATGTGGTGATATCTGGAGGCAGGCCTTTGAAGGTAGCTAGTTAGAAGAGATGACGAGGGTGAGACTCTCAAGACAGAATTAGAAGTCAGTCTCTCCCCCCCCCCGTCCCTCCCTTCCTTTTCTTCTCTCCCTCCACCCCAGAAGGTCTATGTGAAGGAGAGGAAGAAGGCCACCATCTGCAACCTCACCAGCTTCTAGAACCCTCAGAAAATAACACTTCTGTCCTCTAGCCACACAGGTGGCATTTCGCTATGGCAGCACGTGTGGTCTAAGATGGCTTTTAAGGGATATGGCTTATTGTTACACAGATTCCCTCATACCCTAGAGTAACAGTTTTTCATTACAGTATTAGAGATATGCCTGTCATCCCAGTACTCAGGAAGTTGACACAGAATAGCTGGGTTGAGTTTAATGACAACCTGGACTACAAACTGAATTCAAGGCCAGCCAGAGTCACATACCAAGGCTGTCTCACAATAACAAGCCCAGGCATGATGGGGTATACTTGTAAGCCCAACACTCAAAGGCAGAAGCAGAGATCAGGAACTGGAGGTCAGACAGGAATGTATATATATATAAATGATGTATACCTGTCTCCAGAAAACCTATATGCAACAGGAAACTGAGCACACTAAAGTTACAGTGCAGAAAATATGCCCATAAAGGTACAGGGGACAAATACAATGTTAACTAGGCTACACTGACAAGTTGTGCAAGGAAGCAACCCTTTCGTTTTCCTCTTCAAACAAGCACAGTCAATCTAACCCTCATAGAAACTCTAAGAATGATAAAATAAGTTTGAAATTATTTGAATGACATCTGTACTGCGCACTCAACTAAAGAACTTATCAAGAACAGAGAATGTCCTCTCTCCACAGCCTGAAGTAGGCTGAAAACAAAACCCTTGCCGAGCAGAATGTCCCTGGTTGCTAGAACTCTACTCAGTCACGTACCATCTCCAAACTTCCCTTGGCTCCCTAGAGCATATTCTTCACCTAAGCTAACTACATAGTCTAAAGTAGCTCTCCACACACACATTCACAATGAGAGAGGCATGCTAGCTGTCATACTTAACTCATCCCTCTAATGAGGGCTTACTAGAAACTCCTAGTTCAATTCCTCCAACAACAACCAACCAAAAAAGGTGTTTCAAAGGTTCTCACCAGAGAGATACACTGAGAAGCAGCCTTGCTCCCTGAGCATACTTAGATGCTTCTATCTCTACCAAGCCATGTCTAGACTAGTATAAAGCTCCTCATTCTAAGAAAAATACTAGTATAGTATTTTCTGTCAGATTCCTAGATCATTAATCCTCATCCAACATGAACAAGCTCCTATACACAGCAAAATCTAGAAAATCAGTGAACAAGGTGAACCACAGCACTGAAATGGCTGCTAGGAAGGATGGAGATGCACAGATAATGTTCACATTCCTCAGCAAAGAAAAGACAGGAAGCGCCTTATTTACAACAGAAACACAGCCTATTAAGCACTACTTAAGCTCGGCCTGTCACAAGGCCTGGCAAACAATTCGTTTTGACCACACAACAGAGAAAAACATATGAGAATGTACCTAATGCAAGCATAACTGTTCAGAACCACGCACTAAGGCTTTGTGGTCCTAAGTCCTATTAGCAGGCATCAATTTCCAAATGTTCTCTGGAGGTATGGACAATTAATTCCATACATTTTCCTCCTCATACAGGGCCAAGGAACCAGACCCATCTGAGTAAACTTCCATCCAACAGACCTTGTTCTGTAAGAGAAGACTTCATCGGCTCAGTCTTCAGTGACAGTTTTCAGTCTGACTCCAGACAACGCCTTACTAAGCTAACTAGGTAGCAGGGTGTGCTGGTACAAACAAGTCATCCTAGCACTCAGGAAGCAGAGGCAGGAAGATACTGCAAGTTTGAGGTCAGCTGAACTACAAAGTGTGTCTAGGACAGTCTGGAGCTGCACAGTAAAACCATGTTCCAAAAAGCTTAAAAAAAAAAAGTAAAAAAAAAAAAAAAAAAAAGAGGAAAAGCTCTATGAACTTCATACACGTCTGCCGTATTTACGAAGCCAATGTGGAAATACTCTATTTTCATCATGTGCTAGAAAAGCTCATTGGTCAGGTTAAACTGTTTATGAAGATTATTTTTAAAGCTATTTTGAAATTTTCCTATTAAGAGTAAGTCTCAGTGAAACTTCCAGAAGGCACACATGTTTTAAGTCTAAAAATAAAATACTTAAAAAAATTTGCAATTAGGGATACATTTGATAAGAATGACTTTTACAGGTGATAAACCAATTAAAAATTAATAATTAAAAGATAAAACAAGAAATTTCAAAGAACTGCTAACACAGAGAAATGATGTCATTTCCTATAAGAATAGGAAATAACTGAGCTGCTTAAATTCTACTTTAATTCAAAGCCTGCAGATGAGACCAGAGAGGCAGCCAATAATTCAAAGCCCATCATTGCTATTCAGGGAGTCTGCCCCCACTTTGCTAAGATAAACAAGTAGGAAATAGGGGAACATGGCCTATTCTTAACCTACCATGTTAGTTTCTAGTCACCTTAAGCTTCCATTTCACAGCCACATGGAACCCCAGGCTCCCTTTCCCTGCAGGAGATCACGCCATGCAGAGCAGACAAGAAAGGCTGCAGTTACCAAAAACAAAATGAGACAGCATGAAGCAAGCTGCAGAGGTGCAAGGCCGCATTAGCTACATCAGCTTACCATAGATCTCGGATCTACTCTCCTCTGAACTAGATTTTGTCTTCTTGGAGGAGCTATCTGCACAAGAGCGGGAGAAAAGGAGAGATATAGAAAATATGGAGACCAATGTAAGGGGGAAATTTCATGGGGATAAAAGAACGAGTCATGATCAAGTTAAATCGTGCAAACATGGAGTATGAACATCACAGATGACAGCACTTAGAACAGTGATGAACAGCACAGGTAATGAATAACATATTTACAGATTATGAAAGAAAAGAGTGCAATTAAAAATACAAACAAAACAACAGGTGAATGGTCTACACCAGGAATCATCTGATAACTGTAGAGAAGAACACAGCACTGAGAGCTATACCTGGCTCCCTGAGAAGGGCGGTCTCTGTGGAAATGGCACTTCACAGACAAGCATACAGAATAGTTATCAAGACTATTAAGACTATGACAGTGAAATGTGGGGCCATTATAAAGACAATAAGTAGCTATGGAAATAACTAAAAGCCTCTAGCCCATGGCCTGGATCCTGGGTATCAGAAGTGCAGCACTCTCTCTTCATGGAGACCTGTGACATGTTACGGCTCCCACCACACCACCAAAGCCATCTAAACTATTAATTTCTTTACCATGACACAAGATGCAAAGCAAATTATTCATTGCTTACTTCCTAGTTTTTCCTTCTTAAATGCTTACAATACTTGTTCAAAGTTAAGAAAACTATTCTAAAAGTATGAAATATTCCAATTCACACAAAAATATTCTATCAAATATTTAAAATCACATTTCTAAGTAAAAATGTCTTTAAGAGACATAATTATCTATCTCAGATTGGTGTGTTGTTTATCTTTAGTCACAGTGACACACAACTAAACAAAATAATACTTGCTCAGAGAACATATGTAATATCTAATAAAAAACTATTAAGCACTACCTACAAAGCAAACACTGAGATTACATGGGGAAAGGAAAGGGCAGCAGAATTCAATCCTAAATTGTGGGCTGGAGAGATGGCGCAGTGGTTAAGAGCACTGACTGATCTTCTGAAAGTCCTGAGTTCAAATCCCAACAACCACATGGTGGCTCACAACCATCTGTAATGAGATCTGACGCCCTCTTCTGCTGTGTCTGAAGACAGCTACAGTGTACTTACATATAACAATAAATAAATCTTTGGGCTGGAGCAAGCAGGGCCAGAGCAAGCAGAGGTCCCGGGTTCAATTCCCAGCAACCACATGATGGCTCACAAGCATCTGTATAGCTACAGTGCACTCATATACATAAAATAAATAAGTAAATCTTTAAAAAACAAACGAATAAACAATAAAAGAAAATAAATTGTATTGGCTAACATGAAAATTCTCAGGACGATCAGTACCACGGAAGCTAAGTGACTACTGAGTTCAGAGTACTTGAAGAAAGGGAGGGTCTCTGCTAAGCACTGTGACACGGGGCTTACAATCCCAGCACTTGAGAAGCTGAAGCAGGAGGCCAGCCTGAGCTACAGAGGAAGACTCTGTCCCATCCCCCATTTAAAAAAAAAGGAAGGTGCATAGGGAAGATGAAATAGTGGTGCATTTACATTCGTTTGTTTATTCAAATGCAGTAAGCATAAATTTTTTAAGTTGCACTGCAGCTAATCAATTGACAACAATCACAGCTGAATTTTAAGTGAATGCAGAAGTTCCCAGTGGTCAATATCCTTCATTTAATGACACACTTGTCCTTGCACCATGATTCATCTTGATTCTAGGACCTCAGTGTTCCCTCAGTCTGCAATCAGGGTATCTCTGTCTCTCCGACTCTCATGAGTCAGTCCTACAGTGTTGCTTCACTGGGGCATCTACAATGCCGTGTTAAGTATGCATTCATTCCTGCTGGCTCCCGCAATACTATACAACTGCAAGTTTGAGAGGGGAGAAATAACCAATCCACATAAGGTCTATGATTCTGAACTTCTCTATTTGCAAAACAGTCTGGAAGAACAAGAGAATTTTACCTGTGGGGTCAAAATCATGTGATGAACTGCGTTCGACTTTCTGTTTCTTATCTGTTGGTGACTCTCGGTTCAAAATACTTCCATGCCTAAGTTAAAACAATCAAATATTTACTATATTAAAAAAAGCATAACAGTAAAACCTCATATAAAAATTACACAAATGAACCTGTTTACAGAGGTATGTGTGTACCTGTGTGTGCAGGTACCCATGAAGGTCAGACAGTATAAAGCCCCTTACAATTAGTGTTACAGGAGACTAAACTGCCCAAATGTGTATTATAGAGAACAAACTCTGCTCCTCTGTAAGAGCAGCAAGCACTCTTAACCACCGAGCCATCTCTCCAGGAACCAGAGAGACAAAAACAAAAACAAAAAAAGGAAATAAGTTTTTCTTCCATAGCATAAGTCTCTATTTTTTTCAAAGAGTTTTAAAATTCAACTTATGCCATACATACTATACAGTCTATGTTCTTGGTTATAAAAGGGCCTCAAGTAGTAAAATTTACTAATATTAAAGTTAATTTTATTCTTAAAATAACTGCCTAGAGTTTACTGATTTTAAAGTTCTAACAATAAGAAAACAGAATTCAACACACTCCCTGACATCATATACACTAGAGTCAAACTGAAATCACTACAGAAATACAGCATATGTAAAAACAAGTTATAAAAGCAGACCTACATAGGCAAGACTCACCTTCCTAAGGTTGAAGCCATAGCCAGCCACCTCTGGGCCCAAAATGACACCAGAATTATTGTTTTTTACTATGAATTAACCAATTTCAAGCATCAGATGATGGTTGGACAATTAAAAAAGAAGAAAGAAGCTGTGATACATACACTTCTACCTAACTGAAAGGTTAGAGTTATTAGGAATGGTATCTCAGCATTTTAAATAATATCTATGATAATTAAGGAGACAGAACAAAAAATGTTAAGACATGAGCTGTTAGGGACTCTCAGAATGTGTGTGATAGACACAGGCACAAAAAACCTAAATACTTTCTATACTTTTTTCCTTTATTGTCTTAAAATAACTAAGACTAAATCCACAACACAAAGTTCATTTAAAGGAGACAACAGGCAGTCACGTGACAAAACATACCCAAACTAAGCAATCTATTTGCACCTCCCCAAGCAACTCACAATTCAAAATAGTCACAGTTTTTAAAATTAAATTTCTTCATAGGGAGTGACCTTAAAGTGTCAATTTGAATAAACTTTTTAAATGCTTACATTAAAAACACTGAAAATATTATCAAAACAAGGCTGTGTTCCAGAAAAAATATGCAACACCTGTTGTATTTGAAATCTGTGAAGCATTATGAAAGTTTGTACTACTTATCCATGCTCTCAAAAACCACAAAAATCCCCATAATTTCAAAGGAATGCTTCTAATTAAAGTTTAACTCCAACTTCCGTATAGAAGCAACTGAACAACTTACCTTATAGGTTTTTTGAGGGGAAACCTGAAACAAAGGGAAAACAAAAACAGATATTCGTATTAATTTAACTTGTAAAGATTCTGTTACTTCAGCTACTGACTATGCTAAACCAAAAGGTATTACAATCTTATGCTAACTTTCCCAAAGCAAGACAACAATGGGGTCAGAGGTCTTGCTCTGTTCTTTAAAGCTCATTCTCATTTATTTTTAGCTTTCATAACAGAAACGCTGGAAAAAAATATCTTCAGAGTATTACCAGCTGCTAAAAATATGCTCCTCAAGTAGAAAACAATGTATACATTTTGCTTTGCTTTGTTCTTCTGGGGTTCCCCTGTGTTGGCCCCCGGTTGTCCTTTTTTAAGTATTGTAGCTGATCACAGTGACACAAGCCCTCCTTCAGCTTGGGAGGAAGAGCCAGGAAGTCTCCAAGTACAAGGCTAGTGTGGACCACAAAAGAAGTCCTAGGCCAGCCTGGGCTACAGAGTTGAGACCCTGTCTTAAGAAAAGGGGGTAGAAGGGGTGGATTTGATTTTTCTGTTTGGTGTTTATTTTGGCATAGAGGGAGCTGAGACAAGGGTCTCCTTACATAACCAGGCTATCCTCAAACTTGTAATTCTTTTGCTTTGGCCTCCATGGTGATGGGATAAAAGGCCTACACTACCACTCCTAGCTAGATAGGCTTCTTAGTAAGAACTAGATGCTATAAGAATATCTGAAACCCATTTACCACAGAGGCAATTTGACTGTCATATAAACCCTAATATACAAGTTGAATTAAAAATGCACTTTAACTCTTATTTAAATCAAACTGAAACTCAGAAAAAGCCAAAGCATCTATAAGCCTCCATGATAAGGGGATGGTATGATAACATGAAAGACAGCGGTAAGCGGGAAGGAGTCTGGAACAAGAAGATGCTCTTCTAGAAAACAGGTAATGTCAAAAGACAGCCAGGAGAAATGTTCCTGTCAGCTGATAATCTTTTAGGGGAAGAAGAGGGACTGGAATCAGCGTTTTCTTTATCAATGAATATAAACTAGCAGAGACAGACTCTGAAAACACTGCCTACTAAGGACAACACCTGCAGTCATTCACCCAAAGGAAACCCCAGAAGAACAAAACAAAGCAAAATACACCCTTTGTTTTTGCCTATCAGCCACAGTCACCCCAAGCAATGCTTACTGTTGAGAGTCTGCAGCACACAAGGGACTCTGGCAAAGAGTTCTAGAACTTTCCAGCAGCATGACTGTTACAATGATTCCTGGATTGTTTTCTCTTACAAGAAAATGGGACCAGTGGAAAGGGACAGAAATGAAGCTAAGAGCAGACGAGCAAAGGCAGCCACAGGGCGACCTCACCATCTGCGTCCTTACAGTCACACAGCACAGACAGAAACCCACACGTTCTTTTTAAATTTTTTTAAATCATTCATTTTCATTTTACGTGCACTGGTGTTTTGCCTACATGTGTATCTGTGTGAATGTGTCGGATCCACTGGAACTGTAGTTCCTGACAACGGTGAGCTGCCACGTGGGTGCTGGGAATGGAGCCCAGGTCCTCTGGAGGAACAGCCAGCACTCTTAAACAGAGTCATCTCTCCAGCTCCAAGAAACTCACAACTTCTAAAATCACAGTTTTTCTCTAATTACCAAATTCTATTTAAAGCAAACAAGGAACAGAAACCCTAAGACAATGTGTTTACCTTAACTGTTCTAAGTACCAAAAGAATCACAGGGAGTGAAGGAACCTTTACTTCTGAAAGGAGACAGAAAAGCAGTTCACTAGACTCCCTTTCAAAACAGGTCCTGTGTTAAGAAACCAGGTTGAGCAAACCGTGAGGACAAGGCAGTACGCAGCCCTCCAGCACGGCCTCTGCACAGCTGCCTTCATGCCCTGTTTGAGTTCCTGCCCTGACCATTGCCAGTGATAGACTACTATGATGTGGAACTCTACGCTGAAATAAACCCTTTTCTCTCCAAGTTGTTTATGGTCATGATATTTCACAAAAGGAACAGAAACCCTAAGACAATGTGTTTACCTTAACTGTTCTAAGTACCAAAAGAATCACAGGGAGTGAAGGAACCTTTACTTCTGAAAGGAGACAGAAAAGCAGTTCACTAGACTCCCTTTCAAATTCCAGAGCACTGAAAGATCCCCATTTATCAGTCCTGCTCTTAGCTTGCACTTACCACTTGAATACCTAGCCAGTTAACTGCACCATCCCTATACAAGCTCGAAAGACAAAGACTTCACCAAAACTCCCAGGAAAGGAACCCAGGGAGCCAGGAAACTACAAGCTCAGTTCCTATATGCTCTAAAAAAGTTTGCAATTTCCACAATTAAAGCAATGTGAATCTACCCATGTCTTACACAAAACCCTTTTTGTATGTAGAACTCTGTAAGTAGAACCCTAATGAAATAAAGATTGTACAAATTCCATGTTTATACTAACATTTTTTTAATTACAAAAGAAATACATTATAGATAAGACGTTTGCCTACATACCCCTTAATTTAGTTTTACCTTAGGTGGTTAAGTATATTTTTATAAATACATGAAATTTAAGAGACTATGTGAATATAAAAGATATCATTACAATTAAAAATGAGGGCAGGTGCACACAAAACTGTATGAGGACGCCTGTGCACAGAGCTCAGGATGAGGACGTCAGGTGTCCTGCTCCATGACTCTGTCTTATTCCTGAGATAGAACCTTTCATGGAACCTGAGCTGGACTGGCAGCTACCAGGCTCCCCAGTGATTTTCCTGTCTCTGTCCTAACCCAATATAGGCCAGGGATACAGGCGTGCTGGCCATACCAGTATTTTTACTTAACTGCTAGGATCTGAACTCAGAACACTCTCAATACGCCTTTTCTTCAGCTCAATTACATCTTTTACAAATACACTTCCCAAGTCCATAGAAAGCACTTTATTATTTTTTTACTAAGAAAACTATTTTTCATTAAAATACACTTAAAAGAGTGTTGGTTTTGTACTAAAAGGTTTGTCTTTGAGTCTAGTGTCAAATGTTAATAAGTTCTCAGTCAAAATTTAACTACTTTGTCACAAAACCATGTTTTTCTGTGAAATGTAAATGTCTCAGACTTTCAAAATACCAATGGGGAGATCCTCTAATTTTATGGGAAATGGAAGAAATTTCTTACATTATGAGAAATATAAGAAAATTAGTTTCTTACTAATCTTCATAATACTGTTTCATACTTGTTCCTACAAAGTTATTTGTTTAATTTCTCCATATACATGGAGAGCCAGACAGACAGACAGACAAGACAGACAGACAAACAGACAGACAGACACACACACACACACACACACACACACACACACACACAGGATGGGGGAGCACAAGTACGCTTTGGGTATCTCAATCACTCTCCATTTTATGTACTGAGACAGTGTCTCTCCCCAATTCCAGTTACTCTAGCTGACTAGCTTATTTGGGGGAATCCTTTGTCTTTGCCTCTGAAAATCAGGGATTACAGGGACTCTCTGCCTACCTGCCTTTTTATCTTATTCTGATAATTGGGGTTCCAGTTCTTCTACTCGCACAAGCTATCTCCCCAGATGTTTATGGTTTTGTTTTACTCTCAAAAGAGAAATTAAAAGTAGGGGAAGGAGACTTAAAAATACAAAATATACTAAAATACACCATCATCAGTAATAATGGCTCTACACACTAAATTAGTAGCATGCAAGGAAAAATGTTTTAACAATTCCAGTATTCCTCCTACAACATCCCAGATTGTGAACTGCTGCTGACAAAACTCAGTTCAGCAGGCATGTCTCATGCCTCTCATCTCAACACTCTGGGCCTGAGGAAGAAGGTTCACGCCATCTAAGGCCAGCCTAGACCTACAGTGAGAGTTCTCCGACCATGAAGACTACAGAGTGATTCTGTAGCAAAACAACAAAAACAAGATGCATTTGAAATGCACAGACCACTACTTCTATTTTCTCTTTCTTAGCTACAAAAAAAAGGAGCTTATTCTAATACACTTTATACATAACACTATGTAAGCTAACATAACTAAACAAATTACTATATTACATACTAATATCAAATAACAATCAAGAGACTCTTATTCCTAAGTCACTGAGGAATGAGACTGTCTCCTTCCCAAGATGTAAAGTCTCCTATGAAGAGAAGCCTTTCTACTCTGTAACACCATGAAATGATTTCTTGTTCTCTATATAAGGATTTTGCACATAGTACAAAAGTTCTTTTATGAAAATTAAAGCAACTAAACATATCACCTGGTAACTTTCATCAAGCTGGGTGTGGCGGCACACACCACCATAATCCCAGCTAATTGGGAGGCTGACTTGTATCATTTGAACCCAAGGAATTTAAGACCAGCCTGGGAACCACTGGCAGACTCTCTCTCTAAACAAACAAATAATACATTAACATATTTTACACCATTAAACATTTCATTACAGCCTATGCTATCTATATAAAACCCTGGGGCTCATAAGAGGTCGACCATGGATGCAAAGTAGGGAGAGGACTCTAAGCCATCAGAAATGGCTTGGCTTTTATTTCAGAAAGAGCTTCCAAAAAAATAAAAATCTGAAAAAGAAAGCTCTACTTTTTTTTCATTACTGGGGACTGAATCCCACATAATTCTTTGTAACTACAAAATATCTATTCTGTAATATGCTGCTTAACCAATTTCGTCAATTCCTTTTGTTAATATTTAGGCTAGGTATAGTTTTTCAGTCCAGGGACAACACTATTACAAATACTTAACTCCAGGCCTAAACTCCCCCTTGAAGTTTTAGGATGAACTCATTAACAGGAAGGAACCCACATGGGAGTTTAGACTAGAGATAAAGGCAGTCAGCTTGAGTACTAAATAAACAGAAAAGGAAGGACACAGCTCCTCTGGCTCCATTAATCCTATGTAGCCATTTGTGTCTAACCTTTGTGGAAGGGGACAACAGAAAGACCTTTTCTAACAATAGCTCTTATAAGACAAATGACCAGATAGCATCACTTTGCTGCCCAAGTGACTGTATATGGGTATGAGAGACTCCCTGCTTGTTTTAAGCAAAACAAAGCAAGGAAAGGCTCAACAGCAGTCACAAGTTAGATGATACACAAACTGGTAAGTAACAAAGAGCTGTGACAAGCATGGAACACTGTCAGATCAAAGTGCAATTTACTATCAATACAGGAGAGTAAATGATAATGTTTCTTATGAAATCTGTGAAAAGAATTAGGTGCAGTCTTTATTTGACTGAACTAAAGGTTTGAAATGATACAAAGTTTAAGAAGTTGTTACATTTGAAGTGGTTACATTTGTTATAGGTTGAAGGTGTGCTTCAAAGACCAACAGAACTAAGCCGTCTCTCTGAACATGCCCCAACTTAGAAGCTGGGTTACTTAACCCAAAGTCACGAAGGCTTTCTTTATATTTTTTTTCTGATAGTTCAATAATTTTGTTTTACTTTTAGATGTAGTGTGTTTTATAAATTTTTGCAGGAGATTATGAACAAATATTTATCTGTTTACAAGTGGACAGCCCACTCTTCTAGCACATTGCAGAAAAGTCTCTCTGCTGAATTGCATTTGGACTGCCACTGAAAATCAGTTACCCATCTATGTACTGAGTGTTTGTGGAAGATCGTGGCAGGGAAACATCCATTTTATCACCTAACAGATGAAGGTGCATTTCCTTACCTCCTAAGAAGTACAAGTTGCCAACAAGCTATGTCTATGAATAGTTATACTAGCTTTGGTCATTATGTTAAGGTGATATCGTCAAGGCTTCTCCCTGTAAGGCTACTGCTTTTAGCCTGCCATACTTTATGCTTTAAAAACATAAATCCTAACCCACTGGTGGCGGCACATGTCTTTAATCCCTGCTCTTGGGAGGCAGAGGCACACAGATATCTGTGAGTTTCCAGGCCAGCCTGCTCTACAGAGCAAATTCCAGGATAGCCAGCGTTTAAAATAAAATAAAAACCATTAAAAACTCCAACCTGGGTCAGTAAGGGGACTCGGAAGGTAAAGGAACTTGCAGCAAAAGCCTGGCAGCTTGAGTCTGATTCCAAGAATCCACATTAAGGTTGAAGGAGAGCCAATTCTACAAACTTGTCCTCTGACCTCCACACAGAACCCCATGACTCATCTATCTCTCTCTCTATCTCTCTCTCTCTCTCTCTCTCACACACACACACACACACACACACACACACACTACAATAATAATGTCTGAAATTTTTAAAGCCTTGGTTTTTTTTTAATCTAACTCCTATTAGGAGTTAAAGGCATTAAGCTCCAAAAGAGGAATCTACATGCTCTGGAATTTTCTGGAAGAGCTGTGTTTCTGTGTTCTCCCATCTACCAAATGTGGACTCTGAATGTTTACTTTATACTCTGAGATAAACTCCAATACTGCAATGTTTATTCCCATGTTCACGTTGCTCTAGCTTAAGCCACTGAGAGCCCTTTCGGGTTGGCACTTATGTTACTGGGACATGCCCCTCTCTTCTGTATTTTGAGTACTTCTTTGTTTCTGGCACTACATAGTACTCTAGGCTCTTTGGCACACCGGAAAATACAAGAACATCGTCCTCCACCAACTGTCTATGTTTCATATAGATGAAACATAGATGTTTTCTGCCTTTCTGTGTACTATAATTGTTACATGCTTTCACATTACATAATTACAATTTATAAAACCCAAACCACATCTCATTTAAGCTGACATCAAGCTATTCCTGATGTTCTTCCTGTCCTTTTCATAGCTATACAACTTGTGATGTCACCTTTCATTCCAGTTATTGGTAATGCTTGACATCTCTCTCTACTACTGATCCACCTAGCGGCTAGTCTAGCTAACTAAAGGTTTAGCATTTTAGTAGTCTTCTCAAAAGAACCAACTTGTAGGTTAATACTCTGTTGTTTAACTGTCTCGTCTTCATGAACCCCTGCTCCAATCATCATTTCTTTCCCTCTATGCTTAGTTTGGATTTGGCTTACTCTTCTTTGTCTAGTTTTTTTCTGGTTTCTTTTCTTTTCCTTTTTTTTTCTTTTTTCTTTTCCCCCGAGACAGGGTTTCTCTGTGTAGCCATGACTGTCCTAGAACTCACTCTGTAGACCAGGATGGCCTCGAACTCAGAAATCCACCTGCTTCTGCCTTCCAAGTGCTGGGATTAAAGGAGTGTGCCACCACTGCCCGGCTTTTCTAGTTTCTTAGTATGGAAGTTGATGCTATTGGTTTCAGAAGTCTCTTCTAATATCTTTAACGTCCATAAAGTTCTATGCTTCAGTGTTAACCTCCAAATTCTGATATGTTATGTTCACTTCTTCCTTCAACCAAAGCCCCTTCTCATTTCCCTCTTCATGTCTTTTTTGTCCTATGTGTTATATTTTAGAATTGTGCTGCTTAATCTCCAAATATTTGGAGATTTGAGTTCTCTTATTCATTTATAGTTTACTTATGATCAGACAGCACACTCGATATAGCCTGCATCCACTTACTTTACTGTGCTTCTACACTGAAATATGGTTTTAAACAGACTGACAAGAAGCTATGATTCACAATGATTAAAAGAAAAAAGAACAAAAACAAGTTAACATGTTGATTCTTCTAAAACTCAATTTATAAATTCAGTAAAATCTTTTTAAAAAGCATAGTTAGTTTTTTCATGATCTTGATAAACTAATTCTAATGACAGAAGTCAGTAAAACACATGTGAGCTCTAGGCTCAAAGGGAAGCGGAGTACACATGCATGTGTTTAAAATTACTTTTGTTTTAAAAAATTATATCATTTCCCTCTTTTCTCTCCTTTCTCCAAACCCTCCCATAGGCCCTGTCTTTGCTCTCTTTCAAATTTATGTTTTTTTCTACTGTTAGTACATGTATCTACATATATATACTTCTAAATGTAACCTGTTCAGCCTATATAATGTCACTCATATATATGTTTTCAGGGTTGACCATTTGGTATTGAATAACCAATTGGTGTATTTTTCCCTGGGGAAGACTATTTCTTCTGATCTCAGGATTCCTTAGTTGCCTGCAGTCCTTTATGTATAGTTGAGCTTCACGGTCTTTCCCTCATCCACATTGGCATGTCTCTTGTTGTTGTTCTGCTTATGTTTAGGCAGCCACGTGGTAAGAAATTACAGGTGTCGCTTCTAACATTCCTAGAAAACACCATCTCATAGCACACTCCCTGATCCTCTATTCTTACGATCTTTCTGCCCCTTCCTCCACAATGTTCTCTAAGTACTGGGTGCTGAAGCTGTTCTGTAGATGTAGCCATTGGGACTGTGTTCCACAACTCTGCATTTTGATAGGCTATGATTTTCTGCACTGGTCTCCATCTGTTGCAAAGAGAAGTTTTCTTGATAAGGGATGAGGATGACATTTATCAACTTCAGGTCCCTGGAAGCAACACAGTCTGAGAATGGTTGAGAATGGGCAAGCGTGCATGCAGGAAATGGTTTTCTTACACCAAGCATAGTAGCTTACATCAGTAATCTCAACACTCAGAAGGTAAAAGCAGAAGGATCAGGAATTCAAGGCTACCGGTGTAGTTCAAGGCCAGCCGTGGCTACAAAATACCCAATCTCATTTTCTTTAAAACAACAACAACAACAACAAAAACATTAGGAGCAGGGCAGCAGGAAGTTAATGCTTCAGTAAATTGCCTGCCACAAAAGCATGAGGACCTGGGTGAGAAAGTCAAGGTAGCACACATTTGTAATCCCAACAGTAGGGAGGCGAAAAAAGGCAGTTTCCTGGGACTCAACAATGAGTAAGCCTAGACTACTTGGCTAGTTCCAGGCCAATAGGAGACCGTCTCAAAAGACAAAGTAGATGGCACTTTAGGAAGGACACACAGGGTTGACCATTAGCTTTCATATACACAGTACACTTGTGTCATAGGAATAAACCTCAGCACACAGGGAGAGAGGCTCCTTTATCGTTACTAATATTCTATGTTCACAACCCTACTTTATAAGGGTATTATGTCATTTTAGCTTTATTTTTTTATTACACAGCACACTGTGCCTCTTTTTGTTCTTTTACTTCAAACCATGTGTAGTTAAAGATGTGTTTCTTAAAAGCAACACACAGTTGGGCTTTGCTCTTTCGTGTAAACTGTGACTTCTGCCTTAACCACTTTCTGGCTTTAGAGACTGAACACTGGGTCTCATACATGTTGAGCAAGCACCGTACCACAGAGCTAGTCTTAAGCCAACTTTTTGTTTAAAGATGGGATTTAACTCAGTAGCCCATGTTGATCTGAAATTCATGACCCACCTACCTCAGCCTCCACAATGTTCAAATTACAGGTATACACTACCACCTTCCTTTAACTGGTTTTGGTTTGGTTTGGCTTGGCTTGGCTTGGTTTGGTTTTTTGGAGATTGCTGATTTAAGGCAGATTTATGCCTATTCATCATCCTATTGGGTTTCTCAGTTGTTTCCAACTGTCTCTTCCTTCTATTGGAGTACATTATTTAAACCAATTTACTAACTTAAAATAATTTTATATTCTGTTATCTCATCTCTTCCCATACTTTAAATTATTTGAAAGATTACTTCATGTATTTGATTTTACAGAGTAATTAAATAGCATAGTTATAAGAACACACTTAACAATTTGACATTTTTTTCTATATGAATTTATTCATTCAATACATTTTCTTTGAGAACAGAGGATGTAAGTTTTTCTTGACCCTGGAAATCTTAGTCTTCCTTAGAAAGAACCTGAAGTTTATCCAGTGGTTTACCAGGATCCTCAAAGGTCAGTGACCAAGCGCAGCAGACCCAGCTGTAGCAACAACTTTTTGGCCTAATGGCAGTGCCATTCTCTGGTGAGCGAGCTGACTGCATAGACAGTAGTAATAAAAAGAGAGGCAAAATAAAGTCCACAGGAGGTGCACATGAAAGAAACTTCCTTCCTCTTGAGAGGATGTGTGGCACATCTCTTCCTGACACACCTCTTCCTCACCCACTGGTATGTGACTGACTGAATGGAGTCATTCTATTTATTCAAAGACCTGAAGGTACATGACTTAAGACACTGTAAGGTAAGAGTGGAAGTCATGAGGTGATCTGGGGCCACAGAAGTAGTTGTGGGTAACAAGAATAACTAAGAGAAAGGTCTGCAAGAATAAGCAACTTAGCACATTTGAAAGCAACCATGTCCACTGAGGCCTGAGTGTAGAGAATGGCCCAGAGAGTAGTAGTGAGATGTCGCCAACAACAGACACCAATAATGTAAGACAACTAAAAGTTTTAATTATAATCTGATTTATGTTTTAAAAAACACTCTAGTCAGGCATGGTGACAAACACCTAAAATCCTGGCAATCAAGAGGCTGAGGATACAAGATTGTCTAAAGTTGAGTACCAGCCCTGGCTGTATAGCAAGACTCTGTCCTCCAAAATTAAACAGGAAGGTTAGAGAAATGGCTCCTCTGCTCTTCCAGAGGACCTTGGTTCAATTTCTAGCACCCATATGGCAGCTCACAACTGTCCCCAATCCAGTTCCAAGAAAATTAGCACCCTCACACAGACATACATGCAAGCAAAACACCAAAGCACATAAAATAAAAATAAATCATCTTTTTAAAAAAATTAATCAGGGAAGTAGGGGTTGGATATGCAGAAAATGCATTCATGTACATGCACAGATACATGGAACTTTCAACTAATAAAAACTAAATAAGAATAAATGTTATTTTAATTAAATAAAATAAAAGGCATCTGTTTCTCTGGTCTTTAAAATATTAAAAAACAATGAATAAACTTTCACATTCCACAAATTTGAGCACTAAGAAAGGCTTACAGTAACAGTGTATTTCACCCCAAATAGCAAATACTTAAGAAGCACTGAACAGGTAGAAAGAAAACTCAAAGTGTACAATGTTAATACTTAGCCCCTCAAATAAAATTTCCCACTACCTCTTTAGGTTCTTTGAGATAAGGTCTGTCTCTGTAGCCCAAGCTGGTCTAAAACATCATGTATCTCAGGATAGTCACAAACGCATGTATCCCTCTGCCTCACTAGGCTTAGCCTCCTCTAACTAATGATAGAATTTTATTCAAGAAAAAGAAAAAGAAACTAGCACTGTGGGAGCTGCTAAACTTAAAGCTCTAGCTCTTTTTTAAAATGGAGATCTTTCAAGTGTAACTCGACTGAGAGACATCTGGAACTCAGAGCTGCTGCACGGCCATTAGTCACTGCCCAGGCAAGTGCTTCTGCCCTCTTCCAACACAAGTATTTGGATTTTTCCAAGAGCTGATGTCAGGGCTTTTCACAGAGACAGAACAGCATTTACAGGCCAGAGAAGGAAAAAGGGTTTCCCCAGTAGCTATGGTCAATGTGGCCTTTGTACTGCTCCTCTGCCAAAGCCAGAAGACCCTGCTAGATAAAGCTATTCAGTCCTGGGGAGGGAGGGCTACAGTTCCACCCTGGAAGGTTGGAGGATTGTGATTGGCCAAACTTACGATTACAAGATTTACTTTTCCATCAGTGTGGAAAGCAGAATTCTAATGGAGCAACCATCAGAATAGATGTTTCTTAATTCTTTCAAGAAAAATACCATATACTGAATTTCTCTCTCTTCTTCCCCTCCTCTGTGTGTGTGGGTGCTTAAAAAGTATTCATATAATTCTACATAGTTGCAAAGAAAAGATAAGCCAATATAAAATGGTTACAAACAGAATTTGCTTCTTCCAATCCTAAAAATTCAATTCATATCTATCTGCCCTGTGGGCAACTTGCCAGCTGTACATGTGAAGGGGTCAGGCTGCTGCCTGAAGAGCAACTACTCCTTTATAAGCATGCATTCAACTCCAGACAAAGATGGAGGGAAGTAAAAAGCAATTCTACCACAGTAGTGTTCCTCAGCACTGAAAAGTAGACTCATCTTTCAAGAAAGGCCATGATTATAACCTCCAGTCACTAACTAGGAAATGTACTTGCCATGTCTGTTAGGTTTGGCATCTATCCCGAGGAGACTCTAAACAAGAATCAGATTGCCTAAGCACAAGGATCACAGACCCGAAATGCAGATCCTACTCTCCCTGGATTTAGTAGGCAATACCCAGGCACTTGGGAAGAGACTCTACTGCAAATTCAGAACTCACAGGCCCAGATTTAGGATGTTGCTGGAGGTATAAATGGAAAAGATGTGAAAAGACAAAGCAACTGTCACTGATCACAACAAAGAAACAATGACCTCAAGTGTGCTGTTATTTGAACAATGACAGAAAAATGAAAATGCTAAGAATAGCAGCCAACACTGCTTAGCACATGCTAATAACCAGTGTAGCTGCATTATACCCATTACCTCATTGGATTTGCAGCAAACACCGTTATTATACATATTTTGTGGCTGAAAAAGCACTGCATAGAAAGATTAAGGGGCTTGTCTACAGACAGAAACTGACGTGTAAATTCAGGATTTATAGCTAGCTCTAGACTCTGTTTTTAAATGTTTTATTATTTTATTTTATATGTATCGGTGTTCTGCCTGCATTGTATCTGTATACCACATGTGTGTCTGGTGCCCACAGCGGCCAGAAAAGGGCATCAGATCCCCAGAACTGGAGTTACAGAGCTACCATGATGTGGGTTCTGGGAATTGAACCTGGTACAAGAGCATCAGGTGCTCTTAATCCCGGGGCCAACTCTCCACCTCTAGAGTCTCATTTTTAACCACTGCTTAACAGAAATTGTTTTAAACCTTTTAAATATATTTGTGTGTGTGTGTGTGTGTGTGTGTGTGTGTGTGTGTGTGTTTGCCTGCATATACATGCACACAAGTATACATGTATGCCTGATACCCTTGGATGTCAAAAGAAAGCATCAGATCCCCTGAAATTGGAGTTAGAGATGATTATAAACCACCATGGGGATGCTAGGAACCAAACCCAAGTTCTCTGCAAGAGAAACTGGTAAGCCATTTTTCTTTACCACTAAGTCATCTTTCTATCCCCTTAACAAGAATTTTTTAAAGTCAAAAATACACTAAACAGCTAGCAAGATAGCTTAGCAGGGAAGGATACTTTCTACCAAAACTGACAACCCAAGTTTAGTCCCCAGGACTCAAATAGTAGGTAAACTAACTGCCCTCTGACCTTCACACATATGGTGCATGTTACAACCTCTCCTTCAACACTAAATCAATAAAATGCATATTTAAAAATTAACAAACTAGAGAAAAATTCCAAAAAATATGAAATAGTGTGCCTAAGAAACAGACACAACCCCTGGTCATGACGTGAGTGTGGCCAGCGGCTGACAATGATTTAAGAGTGCTTGGACTAGCTCCGGTGGCTCCTGCTCTCAGTCCCCACACTCGGGAGGGGGGCAGGCAGAGCTCTGTAAGTTTGAGGCCAGGTTGGTCTGCACAGTGAGTCCTAGGAAGGGAGAGGCTATAGAGAAACCCTGTAGCTTGTGATTCTCCTGCCTCAGCCTTAAGTGCTGAAATTACAGGTGTGTGTCACTATTCCCAGGTGACATAAAAAGTTCAAACAAACAAACAAAAAAAAAACCCCAAAAAACCAAAAGCACTCACAAGCCTTCCTAGGTGGGGAAGAGGGAATACTTAAAGATAAAATCCTTACAGTAGAAAATTAAAATAACGCAGACACAGAAGATGGAAGGAGAGAGGGAGGGAGGGAGGAAAGAAGGCAAGCATTAGATCAAACAACACAGATCCAGTGAAACATCTTGGACACAAGTCCATTCTACTCTATTCGGCAAAGGTACTTCCTCAATAAAAAAACTACTCTTAACTCTGTTCACACTTCTGCTCACAGTAGGCAGTAAACACATGGATTTTTCTTTTTAAGGAGAATGTAGAGAGATGACTCAGGGGTAAAAGAACCTGGCACCAAACATAAGACCTGAGTTCAATCTCAAAACATACATGGTAGAAGGAAAAAACTGATTCCACAAGCTGTCCTGGGACCTCCATATGCATTCTGTGGCATGCTTGCACACACACACACACACACACACACACACACAGAGAGAGAGAGAGAGAGAGAGAGAGAGAGAGAGAGAGAGAGAGAGAGAGAGAGAGAGAGAATAAATAAATAAATGTTTTGTTTTTTAAAGGAGAATCTTTCTTCCTATCTCATCCACACACTGGAAGTAAGTTCTAAGGCAACAGGATCCTAGGTCAGTGCTACACCCTAGCAAAGTGCTAGACAGGACAGGCACTCAATAAATGTCTGTGTACTGTAAGAATAGACCCCAGTCATGGTCAACTTGTCTATCTTCAGTTCCAAACAATTGTGTTCTAGGCACTCATTTAAATTTACCACTGGCATCAAGTTCAACAGACCTAAAAATATTTATTTTGACCTCCCACAAAGTTGCTTTTCTGCCCTAACAAATGGACATCATCCATACAGATGGTCTAGTAAGAATCTAGAATTTGGGCTGAAGAGATAATTCAGTGGTTAAGAGCACTGGCTGACTGTTCTTGCAAAGAACCAGATTTAATTCCCAGCATCCACATTACAGCTTACAATTATCTGTAATTCCAGGGGATGGGTGGATTTTCTGGCTTCCACAGGCAATGTAGGCACACATACATATAGGCAAACACATACACATAATTTCTTTTGTTTTTAAATTATAGTTTTGGAAGCCATTAATGCTCACCTCTCCCTCTGTCCCCCAACTATACCCACCTATCAGGTAGCCATTTCTGAGCATCTACTGTATAGCAGCACTTACAGAGTCAGAAGTACACAATACTAACACTATGTCTCTGTTTCTGAGGTGTTTGGATCTCTCCTCACATTCAAATGCTTTATCACTAATGAACACCTCAAATTCATTTTCTTCTGGCCTTCTCCATTGCTAGCTTAGAGTGACCCACTCTGCCAGACTGGTGCCTGCAATGACATTGGTTTTCCAGTCTTTCCAGTCGCACAACATCCTTTCCTATTGAGCAGTTATAGACTTTCAAACCACAAATGGTCCTCCTCTCATTAAAATTCCTTCAATTGTTTTCCTTTAAATGGGGTGGTGGGGACAGACATCCAAACACCAAACATGACATAAGAGGGTAAATCAGGCATTTCTTACCTCTAACTTCAGTTAAGTTAATATGCTCTAGTGGCCTTCAGGACCACTCCTAGGGACTTTCCCCTAGAAAGTGGTGTCTTATGAGAGGTGTGAGGTCCTCTCGTCACCAACATAACTTCTGAGATCTTTTCTTAAAGTCTGGTACCTCAGAACACCTTTGCCTTTTCTTTGATCCCCAAATTCTATTTACTCATGTTCTTACAATATACTTGAATTCAGACCTATACAACATCTATTGCATAGCACAAGAAATACTAAAACTGGGGCTAAAGGCATGCTTTAGTGGATGCAGTGCTTGCTGTGCAGGCATGAGGATCTGGGTTCAGATTCCAAACACGCATGTAAAAGACAAGTGTAGTAGCATGCATCTTTAACTCTAGAACTAAAGGGTAGAGACAGGCAATCTGGGAGCTCAGTAGCTCACTAGCTAACCTAGTCAAAACACAGAGCCCAAAGGTTCATGGAAAGGTCCTGTCTCAAAAAAACAAGAAGGAAAAGAAATCACCCAACACCAACTGTGGCCTACACACACACACACACACACACACACACACACACACACACACACACACACACAATTTCTCGGATACAAGGAAAATACATGATCTATGAAAGAATGATAAACTGGGATCCAGAGTTTAAAGTGGTGCTCCTGCAAATGTGAGTTACCTTACTAATAAAAGCATGTAAAACAGGGTGGGAGAAGACATTCCAAATCATATCTAATCATGGCTTTCATTAGAATCTATAATGAACTCAATGACAAGAAGACTCTTAAAAGCAAGATTTGAAGAGACAATTCACAAAAAGTATGTGGATGGCACATTAAAGGAGATCCAATATTAGCAGGCACTGGTGAATACAAAATACTATAGCATGCCCCTCAGGCCCACTCCAGCAGCTGAAGCAAAGGTCTGACCATTCCAAGAGTCAGAAGCAAGTAACCCTGCTGGTGAGTGTGGCACAGCACAGTTAGTTCAGAACCATTTTCTCAGAGGGCTAAAATATACACTAGCTACACCAGCCAGGTAGTCCATCCTAGAAAAATGAAAACCTATGTCCACACGAAGACAAGCAGAACATCCAAAGTAAACCTAGTAATCTAAGACTTGCACTACTATGTCCACCAACAGTTGAATGAGTAAACTGCAGGATATTCATATATTACTCAGCAAGAAAAAGAAATGAACGATTGAGGCACAACACAGACAAAACCCAGAATAATTACAAAGAGAATAAAATAGCCAAACAAGACATCGCAAACCATATGAGACCATTTATATGAAACCCACTGTGGCATGAAACAGACAGGTGAAAGGAATTGAATGAAGGCCTGCAAGAAAAGCACAAGAAAACTATTGTTTATATTCAAGGTTTTTGAGACAGAGCTTCACTATATACCCGAGGCTGGCCTCAAATTTATTATATAGCCCAGGCTGGTTGGTCTTTAACTCATGATCTTCCTTCCTCAGTCTCCTGAATGCTAGGATATCAGTGAGAGCTAACCCATTAGCTGTATTTACTTTCTTGACTGCAGTGATAGTTTTCCAGTTACATGCAGGTGTCAAAGCCTATCAAGGTGTTCAACATAAATATATACAGCTGAGGGCTGGAGAGAGTACAGTCAGGTCAGTGCTTGTCACATGAAAATGTGGACCTAAGTTTGGTCCCCAAATCCATATAAAAAGCCAGGCATGGCAGACTGTGCTTGGAATCCCAGTACTAGGAAGAAAAAGAAAGGTGGATCTGAAGGGCTTGCTGGCCAGCCAGCCTGGCCTAATTGGCAAGCCCAAGGTCCTGCCAAGTAAGAGGCCCTATCGCTTGTTTTTTTTTTTTTTTTAAGATTTATTTATTTATGTATAAGTACACCATTACTCTTCAGACACACCAGAAGAGGGCAATGAACTATCTTAAAACACGAGGTGGAATGCTTCCAAGGAAAGGCATACAAAGTTGATCTCTGCATCCAGAGTCATATACATACACATACAAATGGGCGCACACACACACACACACACACACACACACACACACACACACTTAAAGCTTATTACACATTAATTATACTTCAACATAGCTTTTAGACTCTAAAAATAAAACTGTTTAACCATAAAGCCAGGTGCAATGACAGAATCCTAAAATCCCAGCATTTAGGATGTTAAGAAAAAAAGAACTATCAAGTTGAAGGCCAGATGCACAACATGACATGATACTTTCTTAAAAATAAAGGCTACACAGAGGCTGGAAAGATGGCTCAGCAAGTAAGAACACTTGTTGGTCTTGGAGAGGATTCAGGTTCCGTTCCCAGGACCCACATGGTGGCTCACAACCATCTGTAACTCCAGTTCCAGTGCTCTCTTTTGACCTTGAGCACTGGTACACACAAACTCATGCAAATGCACACTCACAGGCACATTCGTGCCAGCATGCAAACATACCAATACCCATAAAGTTAAAATAGATAAATCTTTACAAAATAAAAAATTAATACTTCTTGGCTAGAAAAATGATGACTAGGTCAGTGAAGCACATGTCATGCAAGCAGGAAAGCTCAAGCTAGGATCCCCCGCACAAAATAATTAAACTAATTAATCATAAAACTTAATTTAATTTTAAAAGCCAGACTAAGTAACACTCGGATCTGATCCTCATTGGAGCACGGGCAGAATCAGGCTAAGCTTGCTGAACAGCCAATCTAAACTTAGTCCAAGGGTCACAAAAAGACCATGTCTGAAAAGACAGGAAAAGTTGGGCTGGGAAACGGCTCAGCAAGTACAGATCTAGCCATGGACGTGTGGGGACCAGATTAGCTCTCCAGCATCCATGTAATGCTGGGTGGGTGTGGCATCCCACCTGTAATCCTACTCATCAAGAGGCTACACTAGCTGGATAGGTGAGCCCTGGATTCACTCACCTCAGTACATGAAGTGAAGAGAAACTCACCTCAATACATGCAGTGAAGAGAAACTCACCTCAGTACATGCAGTGAAGAGAAACTCACCTCAGTACATGCAGTGAAGAGAAACTCACCTCAATACATGCAGTGAAGAGAAACTCACCTCAGTACATGCAGTGAAGAGAAACTCAGCAAGACTCCTAATATCAAGCTGTGGCCTCCACACGCACCCACAGACGTGCACACCAGACACACACACAGATGGAATAGTGGAGAGCTGAACGGTCTATCTTTAGCCTCCACACTAAACACAGGAATAAGCATGTGTACTCCCACATACTATATATACACAAAAAATTAAGCAATTATAGAACCTCTTGCCCAAAAACATTGTTATAATTTATGAAATGTAAAAGACTCAGTGGTCTGAACATTTTTCTCCCTGTTATAAATTTTATACTATTCATATTTTTGCATGGGAAATTCCAGCAATTTAAGACTGCCTGACTAAACTTGTCCTGTAACTTTCTTCTTTTAAGGTTTTTAAAGATAAATTCCTTGAAGGATCACTGCATAGTGAGATGAATGTCAGCCCCAAGAGCACCTCTTGTCATGTGAGGCTGAGTTAGTCATTTAGTCCCCTAGACACTGTAGTCTGTTCTTCATTCACCCGCTCAGAAAGTTAATTGAAGACAGCACACAATGTGTAGCCAGGCAACAAACAGGCCATTACAATCTGCTAGGAAGAAAGGGAGAAGGCAACCAATACATAATAATGGTCTTGATGAATAAATGAATATTCTATATGGCAAGTTAGAAAGGTATACACATTCTAGATGTCCCTTTACACCATAAAGTCATGGCTATGAAGAATCAGTAAGGAAGCTAAATGCAAGAGTAATGGAAGCCCTCAACAGGCTAACTTCATAAGCCATACAAGGAGTATGGAAAGGTCAGAGCAGAGAATTAAGCCCAAGTCCAGTCCTCACCCTACACCGATAAGCAGTGGCTCGACTGCTCAGTTTTTGACAAACTACATATAATCCCTATCTCTTAGTCACTCCTTTTTTTGTGATATCAATAATTTCAAAAAAAATATTTTAATCTGCTCATATGCAAACAGTGAAAAGATGTTTTAGAGTCTGACTGGACTTTACTTCATTATTTTGTGGTTACTAACTTATTTGTCTAAATATAAAATTTCTCATCTATAAAAATAGATGAGAGATAAACTATTGCTATACATAAAGTATGGTTTAAAAGAGATTAGGGTAATTTTAGTAGTAAATGAAAAACCTAGTATTTAATAAAAAACACCTCCAGGTCAGTATATAAATACTGTTTATTATATGTGTGCACGAAAAAAGGTACACCATATTCATGAGATTTTTATTCTTCTATTCAATTATAAACCCTTTATACATTTAAAGTTCAAGGTATACTATAAATGTCCAATGAGCACGTTAATTTGCTAATACTTCTGAGGAGTCAGTCTCCAAATGTAACAAATCACAAGGGAACTCATATCACTGTGGAAAAGATAAGAAAATGAGGAGAAAGCTCTGCTGTGTGCTCCAAAGTGCTGAGTCTAATCTATCTGTAAAGAAATCTGCAATATTAAACATGTCAGTATTATAAATTATAGCCCTAGGTCTTTCTGTCCTCAAGAAAATAACTTCTAACATGACCAGCACCTTCAGAAGAAAGAAAGACCTAAGCTGGGGATATAGCTCAATGATTAAATGCTTGTCTAGGATGCAAGAGGTCCTGGGTTCAAATACTAGGAAGGCCCTTAAAGAGAAAAGCATTTCCACCACTGTGCTTCTCACACTGGGGTGTCTGCCCCAGCACTCAGCCACCACTGGAGGGGAAGGAGAATGCCACCTAAGGCCACCACTGCAGCCCAGCAGCAGCAGCTTTACAGTCAGAATCAACACTTTAGCTGACACAAGCAAAAATACCACTAACTGAACAAAGGATAAAATAATTCTAACTGATGCAGGAGCTCCTGAAGCTATGGGCATCACCTTCTCCAAATAACCCTATGTTTCAATTTATGAGAAAAAAATAAACTGAAAAAATAGCCACACAGAATACTCTGTAAAAAGCATTCCCTTCCCCCACTGGAATATGAATCCCTGCCCCTATGCCCCATTCATAGTCCCTTGGGTATCAAAGGGAGACAACCATCGGAAAAATTCAAGATGATTAAATCACAATTCACAGAATAATAATTCATCAGTCCTAGCCCAGATTCAAGAGCCATTACCCAGCTCAGTTCTACAAAGGTAACAGAAGGGTGATGCTTCCAGTTCTCTGAATAAAGATATCCCTGCGTGCTGGGTGTTAAAACCTTTGTTCTCAAGCTAATCCATTAAGGCATGGATTTTTAAAACTAGGAATTTTCTTTCTTTAAGTCAAGGTATGCTTTTTAAGGCAAGAATAAAAAATCAAAATGCTATTATAAGAAATAATAATGATGTACAAAAATCCTTTCCCTTGCCCATTTCATTCTTGTTATAGATATATCCCCTTTACTGAAGCTATTTTTCTACCATTTTGCCTTATTTTTCACACTACAGAGAAAACAAAGACTACCATAGATTACCTGGATAACCCGGCAAGTCAGCAGGCAAGCAGAAGCTCAAAAGGCTTGTTTCTTGTTTCCATGGAGCACAGGAGAGTGAAATCCTCACCTAACGCTATTCCCCTAGCAATCCTAGGCTTCTCCTTTATCCATACATTCCACAGCCTTGGAGAGGCATTTGTCAATGATTTTACTGACCACAAGAGGGAAGACAGGAAGAAACCCCACCTCTTCTCCTACCCCGAATCATTTGCCATCATCAACTGAAGCTCAACACCGCACAGCTAATGGAAAGGCAGGGCGCAGCACCCGTGCACACTCCCCTGCATGATGCCGTACAATGCATATAGATGACAGACAGAGCAAGTTAGCTCAGATGACAGTTTCTAAGACAGCAAGCCAAGAGCTTCTATAAAATCACAAAGATGTATACAAGATCTAAGTATAGACCCACAAAAAATTCCTCAATGCAGATTTTTAAATGGGGAATTTCCTGAAAACTGCACACAAATGGAGTCTTCTAACGTCTTACTTTGTTGTCATTTCTGTTGTTTCCTAATAAGCCAAAGAAACCAAGTTAGAATTTAAAAAAAAAAAAAAAAACACAAGCAACAAGAAAGAAAAGGCTCCCTTTGTTAGCAATATAATCCCACAAAGAATCAGAGAATCTAAGCATGAAGGAGGTGGGAGTGGAGGAGAAACAGATAAGAAATGGGGAGGGAAGAAAAATATTTTCTGCCCCAATAAGCCTAATTAAGTCTGTAAGCTGGGCTGGGAGGACTGAAATTTCTTCATGCTATTCTGTCTGTTTGTGTTTGATTACTGTAAATCTTCCCAGGTCTCCTCGTATGCCCCAGGCACTATGATGTCTGGCACACTGCTAACTCACCCCTGCCACTTCAGTGGAATAACGGGGGTAAGAGACACACTCATCCATTCTAATCCCTAGAAGCAATCTGACTTTGTAAAACAGTGATCTGTGTCAAGCACTTCTCTAACAGAAAGCATACTAAGCTTTACTAGCCTCGACTTTCCTGTTCTGAGGCATCAACACACCTGTCAAGTGTGCATGTAGATAACTTCTAGGACCAACATACTAGTACTGAATGAAAGCTATCCTGCCTATTATAAAACATATAATGATATATCTCTTGGATCAATCCCCAAAACACCTTACCTAATAAATTATAGCTCAAGGTTCTTTTAATTTATAAAGAACCTCAGAACAACAGTTAATGATTTAAAAATCAGGTTACAAGAAACCCACACCTAGGCAAATGTAGTTTATAAATGTTTGTTATATATAGTCTTTATGTATACATATTTATATTTTGTAACTTTTTAAAACAAGACTAATGATTTTTAATACCCTTAAATATTAAAGCACAGATGCAGTATTAAGGTTAGAATTTCTATGCACTTAACAAGTTAAGAGTTATTAAAAAAAAACTCTCCACAGTCTACAAGAAACCAGTCAAACTAGAGGACTGCTGCTAACTGCTAGTACCGTTAAACTTCCTGGGCCTGGCCTTGGGGCTCCCCCTCCAGCTTAGCACTTTCCCACAAAGCGCATCTATCCTAAAAGTCAGGAAGCTCCCCTTCTGTCTATGTCTTCATAGATCTACATTACTGAAGCAATTCCACAGCATATGTCAATGTAGAACTTGAAGCTAGTAGATTTCATATCTTAGCATTTTTCATCTGAGGTCACCAGGAACAATTTTAGCCACCTACCAATCATGTAGCATCTCTTTTTAATCAAAATCTCTATTGCGCCTCTGCCTATGACAACCCAAGCACGTCAACAATCTCAGCTTCCTCACAGAACAGACTTCAGCTTCCTGGCCACAACTTGGCTTTCCCCCAGCAGTTTCTCTTACTGACTTTATTAATGAAAACCATGCCTTCTTTCAAAATCCAGTGTCCAGAAAAAAGTCCATAATTCAGAGTCCAAAGGAAGTACATGATTTTCTCTTGAAAATCCAAATAAGCAGTAAACATATAAAGAGGAGCTGAGTCAGTGAGGCAGCTCAGTGGATAAACGGTCCTGAGAATGATCCTCTGGGTGCACATGGTGGAAGGAAACGGTCACCTCCCACGAGCTGTCTTCTGACCCTGTATGCTATGGGATGCACACACTCGCATACACACACACAATAAAAAATAAACAAATATGCCCCACTGTAGAAAAGCAAATGGAGAGGAAGGACGATGAAAATGAGTGTGTCGAGTATTCATAAAGACATAAAGACTAGGGCTGGACCCTCACAAGGTTAAGAAGATGTCTGAGCTCAAACCCAATATGCTGTGCATCTCGAATTCCAGCCAGTCAGGCTTACATAGTGAGAGCTGCCCATAAGGAACACCTGCTGTTACAACTTAGATATTTACTAAGAGGTCTGAAAATGCACAGTTCAGTGAGTGCAGATGACAGCCACCAAACCTGGCAACCTGAGTTGAATCCCCAAAAATCAGATGGTAGAAGGAGGGAACCCAATCAGAGACTGACCTCTGACTTACATGTGTACAACATGGCACATGTGTATCTGTACACATGCTTGCACATGATAATAAACTTAGAAAATAAAAATAACAAATAACCATCCATGAACATTTAGAGCAAATTTATTCGTAAGTAAGAATAGGAGAATAGAAAAACAAACTGATTCATCCACACAAAGGAAGACCATTCAACAATTTTAAAATAATGAACAATTAATTCATGAATCATAAATGAATCATAAGTGTATTTTTCCATAATATTCTATTGTGTCAAAGAAGCCATATACAAATTTTTAAGCTTTGTGCCATTGCATTCATATCACAATCTGGAAAATGTGGAAGGCTTACTAGAGAGCACGGGTGACTCTAAAGAGAACCCACAACCCAAAGGGAGTATTTAAGGTGCAGAATCTACTCTGTGTGATACTATAATGGTGGGTGCATAGTCTATGCGTGTGTCTAGTCCAGCAACAGCAGAAGCCGTGTCCCTAACTGGACCTCGGTACACAGGCCTAAGACCCCTGTTGCTCAGAGGTAGAGCAGGAGCATCATACACTCAAGGACTTCACGAGCTGCAGAGTGAGTTTAAAACCAACCTGGACAACTTATTGAGATATTGTCTCAAAACTTAAAAGTACAAAAGGAAAATACAGAGCACACAGCTGGGAGAAACAGCCTAGAATCACAAGGTCCTAGGTTTAATCCCCAGTACCAAATGAGTTTTAAAAGTAAGGAGGCTAACCTAACTTCTAAAAATTAACATTATGACTTGAACAAAGAAATACTGCACTCTAGTTGGAAATGTTATGTCATAGGGACTATGGGTTAGCAATTCTGACCGGGGAAACTCGGGCTCACCACTGAGGGCTGTCTCTCTCCTTGTACTTTTCAGTCTATCAGTATCTACCTACCTACCTCTCCCCAGCTAGCTGGAGTTGAGCAGTTTGCTCTGCCGTACCCTCACAGCACCATGACATTGTTCTCACCACGGGCCCATAGAAACAGAGCAGGCCAATGAAGGCCTGAAACCGCTAAGACTGTAAGTCAAACCTCCTCCCCTTTCTTAAATGGTTTCTCTCCTTTCTCTTGTTTTAGCAACAAGAAACTAGCAAATCCAGAATGGCTTCTGTATTTCTGTGTGCACACAGGTTATGTGTATATAGGTGCTCACACATGTGCCCATGTGTATAATACGCATATGGGGGGGGTGGATAGGAAAGTAGCTTAAGCTGACCTAGAACTTACTATGTACCTTGAACTCCTACCCTGTCTGATAGGTTATGTAATACCACTACCCCTGAGCCATACTACAGTCTCAGTCATACAGGCAACTCCAATTTAATAATGAGTTGGGTTTGAGGTCTAATATACACTCAAGCTATGCCTAGTGTGGCACACAGTCTCCTTCTGCTGCCTTTGGATCAAGATGTAGAACTCTCAGCTCTTTCTTCAGTACCATGCCTGCCTGCCTGCCTGCCTGCCGGCCTGCCCGCCTGCCTGGACAATGCCATGCTTCCCCCTGACCCAGTCCATGATAATAAACTAAACCTCTGACACTGTAAGCTAGCCCCATAAATGTTTCCCTTTCTAAGAATTGCCTTGGTCATGGTGTCTGTTCACAGTAATAAAACCCTAATTAAGTCCGTATCTTGGGTACAAACAGAGCAATGGCTTAACCCAACAACCACCACCAAAAAAAGAAAAGAAAATCCTAGGAAATCTAAATAAACTATGAACTTAGTTGATAATTCAAATGTGGACTCAGTAACATACATGTACCATACTAATATAACATGTTAAAAGTTGAGGAACATGAGTACATGTATGGACTATCCATACCCTTTTTCGTGTCTTAATCTGTAAATCTCTTCCCAAAAAAAAAAAAAACTTTTTAGAGAAAAAGGTTCTCATCACAATGACTTAATGTGTGTGTGTGGGGGGGGGGGCGCGGGGGTATGAAGAGCTGTGCCAGCTCAAGTAAAGAAAGTCACTGCAGCAGCTTATCAAAGAACAGCAATGCCGTCCTACACAATGGCTGAGAAGAGGAAAGGGCCAGCGATGATCTAACAGGGATGTTAGAAATACTCCCCCCACTGCTTAGACAGCTGCACTGTGTTTTGACGTCAATCTCAAGACTCCCATGGGTTAAGGCAACAATCCACTCTTCCGTGTTTGCTGTGTAAGTTTCAAAGTGAAACTAGCTGCTAATCAACATTCACAGTGTCAAGGAGGAGCAGACAACCCCTTTACAACTTGAGACACACAGTGGCGAGCCATGGGGAAGACAGAACAGGATTGTGCTGAGCATACGTATCTGAATTCTCTTCTTAGTTCTTTGGACCACTAATCCCTCTCTTAATTTTTACTGAAAAATTACAAGTGACATACCAATCTCTTCCATTTCTTCTTCTGAAAAGGACTGATGCATGGAATCAAAGTGTTATGCATCCAACTAAGCCAACAACTGATATTCAACAGTAGAAATCCAAAAGTACAAGGTAGGTATATATACTATGTGATGGACCTAAAGTAACAACAGTGCAGTCAGTCACTCACAGAAGGAGGGAGGGGAGTATACGTTACCAAATGCAATTTTTGGTCGCACTTAATTCATATGAGGTAAATTCATCGTGTAAAACAATGGAATGGTGGTTACTGCTAGAAGACCAGACCAGGTAAGTGAAGCAAAGAAGGAAACCTGGGGCTGTGCATTTGGATCACTGAAAAGACCACACTGTACTTTATAAGGAGAGCCTGTAACAGATTCACTATGCTTCCCCGATTTTAATTTTAAGTAGCAGTGACTTCCAAAGCACTGCTATATGTCTTATGAAGCTATCTCTGTGGCACACACCTATAATCCTAGCACTCTGAAGGCTGAAGCAAGATCACAGGATCATCAACCTGAAGCTGGCCCAAAGCTATCTTACCTAGGTAAGATAAGCCTGACAAGAATAAGATTATGCCACCAAAACCAAAACCAACCCACCCAAGTACTTCTAATACAATACCAAATTCATCCTGAGTCATTTTCCTGATCTGCATTTATTTCTAGTCCTAGGGGTGGGTCCCTCAAATAGACTACTCTTTAATAAAAATCCAACGAGCTACAATTTAGTAATTTAAAAAAATTATATATATAGATATATATATTAAAGTCTCTTGAAGCTGATATTTTATAGAAGATACTGAGGATAATAAATAAAAGTTAAATGTGGAGCCTATATAACTTTTTCCAAAGTCACTCAACTAACAATTTGCTGAGATCAAAACCAAGGTCAGGAAAGCCTGCCTGATTTCTATAAGATGTGAGGGTAGGCCTACAAATATCAAGCACCTGTCTTAACTGCCTAAAAGACGAATTTCAGCCAGGGGTGGTGGTGTGCATCCATAATCCCAGCACTTGGGAGGCTGAGGCAAGAGGATTACCACAAGTTTGAAGCCAGTTTAGTCTATGTAGCACATTGCATATCAGCCCAGAATTACATAGCAAGATCTTGACTCGTAAATAAATAATTTGTTTTTAAAATAAATCTTGCCAGGCAGTGGTAGCACATACCTTTAATCCCAACACCAAAAAGGTAGAGATAGATGGATCTCTGAGTTCAAGGCCAGCCTGGTCTACAAAACAAATTCAAAAACATCAAGGGCTACACACAGAAATCCTGCCTCAAAAAACCAAAGGGGGGAAAAGGTAAAATAAATCTTTCAAATGCAGGGAGCTAACCAAGTTAAGGATTTCTAATTCTCCCCTGGTCACTTGCTTAGGGAAAACAAGATGTGTTTGAGACAGATTCAAGCCCTGCTAATAGTAACCGACTGTAGAAAAGTCCATCTGAAAACATTTTCTATTTTCTACTGAAATAGAGTACAAGATACACGGACTAAAGCATGACGTAATTACAGTTTGGGGACACAAATAATCTTGCGTCCATGTAAGAGAATATCATCTGAAGATACAAATCCTGGTCCCTGGATACAAAAGAAAACAGGATCTGACCAAATCAGGAACACCTAGCTCTACTCAAACTCAACAGCAGTGTTTGTGTCCATCAGCTAAATCAAGATGGCTGGGGACTCATCTATAACCAGAAGGCATTTCACCATGTTAGGGGTTATCCTGGAGTTATTACTGCTTTATAAGTTTCGCTGACTTTAAAGGTTTCACCAAAATCCCAATATTCACAATGCTGGAAGATCTCACTGCCTCCATGCTCATCTCAACTATCAACTTGACAGATCTAGAATCACCCGAGAGGGGAGGCGGGCCCCTGAGCATGCCTGTGGTGTCATTAGGTTAACCGAGGCGGGAAGCACCATCCTCTGAGGCTGAGATTCTAGACTACAGAAGCAGGAGAAGGCAAGCTGAACACCAGCACCCATCGCTCTCCGCTTCCTGACTGTAGATACAATTGAGCAACTGCCCCAAGCTCTTCCCCCGTGTTGACCATTTCATGATGGGCTGTATCCTGAACTGTAAGTCAAATAAATCACCCTTTTATTTGCTTTGTCAGACTATCACAGCAACGGGGAAAATGACTAAGATCTGGCTCTAGGTTAAAATCCAAGTTAATGCCTCCCTGGAACACCAGCTTAGTTTTCCCAAAGAACTGGTTTTACTGAATGATATATGACTTTTCCTAAGAAGATTATTCACCCAGACAGACTAGGTATGGACAAAACCAGAAAAAATTCCACCAAGTCCAGGCTGGTGAACCAGTAAGCTTACTGGAGTTACTCACAGGAAGACAGAAAGGCAGGTGCACCCCTCTGGGCAACTTGGGGGCAGCTGTACTACCAAAAGTCTTACACAAGTCAACTGTTTTCTTCTTATGTAAGTGGAAAAGGATGAGGGGATAAAGGTTCGTGAGTCCCTCCCTCCCTCCATAAGGGAATTTTTTTTAAAATCACTTTTGCAACAGGGTATGGCTATGCAGACCAAGTTAGCCTTGAACTTACAATTCTACTGTCACTCGTGGTATAAGCCACAATCTCCAGCAATTAACCAACCATAAAGTAATATTAATAGGCCACATCTGGTGAGGGTCCTATGCATGTGACCACAGCTGCTCTGATTCAAGAGAGCAATCAAAGATCATGTCTTACCTAGAAGACACAGCCACACAGCAGTGTCACTTAATGTAATTCCCTGAGTTATCCCTGATTGTCACCTAGGCGCCACAGAAACCCTCATCTGTGTTTACTGTTAACACTGTCTCCAATACCAACCTCTTGAAACACATGTGACCAAAATTTTACCCACCAAGCCTGAGGACCTTGTTCAATACCCTGGACTCACATAGTGGAAGGAAAGAATTAATCCCAGAAAGTTGTCCTCTAGCCACACCTGTATTGTGATGTGTGCATATAACGATACATGTAAAATACGTAAATGAAATAAAAAATAAAAAATTTAGTATACATGAGTCAGGTGTTGTGGCCAAACTTAGGAGAGTTAAGGCAGGACAAACTCAAGTTTTATATCAGTGTAAAATTAATATTCCAAAAAGCCATTTAAAAGCAATAAAACTAGGTTTCTTTATCACAAAGAAGGAAATACATTCAATAGAACAAAATCTTACTTATCTTAGCATCTCCTAAACAGGGGCTGTCACAATGGCTCTTTTAACCTTCATAATTATACTTGCATTAACTTCACCATACTAACTTGATTTTTTATTTAAATTGTTGTGTGCTGCTGGGCCTTATACACACTAAGCACATGTTCTATCAGTAAAGTACAAACTCACAAGATTTTCTTAAAAGAATTATTTATTTTATGTATATGAGCACACGTATCAGTTCCTATTACAGATGGTTGTGAGCCATGTAGTTGCTGGGAATTGAACTCAGAACCTCTGGAGGAGTAGTCAGTGCTCTTAACCACTGAGCCATCTTTCCAGCTCAACTCACAGGATTTTTATTCTAGCACCTTTAACTGGAGTGTCTGAATATTTGCTGTTACAAACCACTATGTCCTTTGCTTATAATGCTGACTGTAATTTTTTACAACTGTCTTTGTGTTAAGAGAAACCAGGTCTTAGGGTATGCTAGGTAAGCATTCCGTTAGCAAGTCACACACATATATCCAGTCCTTGCACAAGAAGTTTCAATTAGGCAAAAATCACCTCACATGTGTGTCATTTGATTCTCTGAGGTAATTTTCCCCCAAAAGCAGTATTATCCTCCCTATGTTGGAGAATTAGACTCAGAAAAGTTCACTTAATTATCTCCGTAATCCTTGAGAAACAAAGCAGGGACTCAGTCCCAGCAACTCTGATTCTCATACACTTTCAACTACATAATACTTTAAACAGAACGTTCAGCCAAGACTAAGTAGATTTTTAATGTTAGATAAGAATGAAAATGGAGGAAGGGAGGAAGGGAGGGAGAAAGGGAAGGAGAAAGGGAGGGAAGAAGGGATGGAGGGAGGGAGGGAGGGAGGGAAGCAGGAATGGAGGGAGGGAGGGAGGGAGGGAACTGAATAAAAAAGGATGAGAACAGGAAAAGGGAAGCAAGAACAGGGAAGGAAGGAGGAGGGGAGGAGAGATGAGAAAGTCACTGGCCGACAATTCACAATGGGAACAATCATAGAGCACCTGTAATTGTCTTCTCAAAAGCTTTCAGACTGAGTAAAGCTCACAACTTACTGAAGAATTACCATAAAAGATTTAAAACTACTAAATACTACATCTACATATAAAAGGCAGTGTTATAAAGATGTCCGTTCTCTCCCCACTAAATTATATACGCAATGACAATTTTTTAAAAACCTCATTAAGACTTTGTATGAAATCTCACAGTTAATCTCAAATTTATAAGGAAAAAGGCAAGAATGTCAACAAAACATTTGAAGAATAAAGCTAGACAAGGCATCTTACTACACTTATGGAGCTAAAGTGACTGTAAGCTGTACAGGATGAGGAAGTCTCAGAAACAAAGTTTACTCTCACCTTCCCACCCCAGAGGATGGTGGGAGCCTGTGTATGTGGCTGTTTGCTCTATGCTCCCTTTCGGTCCTGTATTTACAGTATTTCAGAATGAAGTACAACAAAGAGGAAAAGAAATCTTAAAAACTGCAGATTGCTGCCAAATCGAAAGCCACTGAGTCCCACGGACGAGTAGGGTGTAGAATTAGCTCAGAGCTCGGCACGCCACTAAGAGTGTCCATTATGCTCCATTAAACTCTCTACCAAAGCTGCATCACTCCAATTAATCTGTAAAAAGGTAAATACAATGCTTAAATAGGGCACACCAACATCTCTGACTCAACTCTCCTCCTTACTATGTTTTCAATAATGAGCTAAATTCAAGCGGACTAAACACATGTAGTCACTAAGACACTGCTGCCAGCACTGAGCTAAACTCAAGGCAAAACAAGGCACTCTGCCAAGTGGTCAGAAAGGCCACCTTACTGCAGATGCAGGTGATATCTGCTTACCAGGAGTTTCTGAAGAGGGAATGCTTGTAAGAAAAAAGTAGGTTTGATACAGAGAAGGTTTTTAACATATATATAGCACACTCACTCAATGGTTTATATGACCCTAAGCAGGTTACTGAACTTCAAAAGCGACTAAATACTTGCTCCGGAGCAATGCTGTCAGGATAAAGGAAGCAAGTACAAAGCCCTGTAGTCACACATCTCAGGTAGTATGCAAATACTGGTTCCCGTTAATAAAATGGCTGTTCACTGAGCAGCAGACACCAGTACTCAGGAGGCTGGCTGCATAGCAAGATTTAAAACACAAGGGCTGGGAGTAAAGCAGAACTGGGGAGTGCTTGCCAGCATGCATAAGGTCATGTCCGACCCACAGCACTGGAGCGGGGAAGACATGTACTTCAGACTGGGCTCCCACTTGCTATATAGATAACTAAGAGGACCTTGGACTCCTGATCCTCCACCTCCTGAATGTCAATCATTTAATTTATTTATTTGTTTGCTTGTTTGTTTATTTGAGGTTAGGGTCTCCCTTGCTAACCTGGGTTAACTTGGAGCTCACTATGTTGACCAGGCTAGTCCCCAACCCTCTGTCCTTCTGCATAGGACCTATCTTCTCTATTTCACAATGGAACCTTTAGATCATTTGTTCCTTTCTGAAGCTTGAGAAGCAAATGACAGGCAATAATTTATTACTATCTCTTTCCTGAGAGCCCTTTGCTATCATGTCCAAGACAAAACTGGTACCTCAGAGGCACCTGATTTAAATTCTAGGGCCAGAAATTCAATTTAAATTTCTCATTGCCAACAACAGCATCACTGATTTTTTTTTTAATATTGTTATAGTCTTTATTCCCTTCATGTCTTAAGATATATACCAAAACTGGCATTACCAGCTCAGAACATTTAAACATTCCTTAGGTTTTTAAACTATACCGTCAAATTATTTTCTGTAATATTTAAACTTATTTAGATATCCAAATCCAGATGAAAAATACTACCCCAAGACTCCCTTCAAATTAAGAATTCGCTTTAAGACTAAAGGCAGTTCACACTTTTAATCCCAGCATTTAGGAGTCAGAGGCAGGCAGACCTCTGTGAGTCTGAGCCCAGTCTGGTCTACGTTGTAAGGTTCAGGACCCAGGACAACAGGGCTACAGATAGGCCTGTAGCAAAAAAAAAAAAAAAAAGGAAAAAAGAAAAGAATAGAAAGAAAGGAGAGGAAAGGAAAGAAAAAAGTAATAATAATATCTTGCTTCAATTGCTATAAGTAATAAACAAAAAGATAGCACTCTCAGTATAACTTGACTCAGGAATTCAACTTTGTGATAAGTGTCCAATCCGGCCTTATGATAATGTAACTCTTACTTGGTTTCATCTGTTCATTCATTAGTCTAATTCAGTGGTTCTCAACCTGTGGGTTGAAACCCTGAAGCTCACCCTGCATATCAGATATGTACATTACATTTCATAACTAGCAAGATTACAGTTGTGAAGTAGCTACAAAGTAATTTCAAGGTCGGCGTCACCACCACATCAAGAGCTAGCTATTTTAAAGGGCTGCAATGTTACAAAGGTTGAGAACCACTGGTCTAATTCAATATTTACATCTTCCAAGTACTGACAAAAGAGAAAGGAAGACAAGCAAACTCAATAAAGCTGGGAAAATTAAGTTCTAAGACTCCTGTAAGCAAAATGCCATCCTCAGGACTTTCAGATCCCCTCTGCCAATCAATCACCTTCTAACCTTAGTCTGATATCTGTGTGGAGAAGAGGCAGGCCTACTCTATGTCTATACAGACTCAATGGTTTGCCACAGCACACAGCCTCCAACTACCAGGTACTTACTGCACTTTCTTACTACACTATCATCATTCCCAAAAGAAACTTTACTCCACTAGTGTAAGTAGGAAAAAGACAGAATTGTTTGCCAAAAAGAAAGTAACACTAGAAAACAATGTATGAGCAGAATTATATTTGAAAATACTAGCAATGAAATAAAAGTCAATGTTTCTGGAACAGTAACACTAACTCAGTCAATACAACTACAACCTGGTCATTTCCTCAAACAGGAGGCAGTCCGTACTTTTCTCACGCCTGCTGAAGTCATGATGTCCCTCTGGCTACAAAACAAAACCTGTCTTAGCCCATCTACCGGTACCAGTAGTTGATCATTTAATGGGAAAAAAGGCAGTCAAATCAGGAAGTTATTAAATGCCACTTGTAAAGATTTTAAACTCTGCTTCAACTTAGAATATATAAATGTATATTCATCTGCCACTTCTTAGATTTGGCATAAAGGCCTTTTCTTTAGCATGATAATCAGAGTGACTGTTATTTTTCTCATCTAAACTACACCAAATATATCACTGAGATTAACTACCAATTCAGTTTACTTATACTTACAGTGGGACAAGAAACAGGATATTCATAAAAATATTCACTAAGTCTTTCCACAAATAACTCATAGTTATCTTTATCCCCATCCAACTTGTTAGCGGTTTTTCAATGAGTCTGCCTCACATTTCCAAATCATAAAAACTTTTTCCATAGATAATACTTGAATTTCATACTTACATTCCATCTGTTTTCATAATATTTAACTAAAATAATTCCAACGTAAGTACAAAACTGGGATTATACCACTCAACTAGGAGTCCTCAGATATGCAAAACTGCTTACTGCACCAGCAATCCATTTACTATAGGTAAAGTCCTCTGAACTCATTTGCTATCCCAGCCACTACATCCCTCCTACTTCTTAAATAAACTGGCTACCTCTTCTGTTAAAGTTGTAAGACTTCATAAAACCCTGAGTAGCTACCCATTTGTATGATGGTCCCTCTAAGTAGTTCCTAAAATCATGCCACCACCTACAGGCGTCCTAAGACTTTTACCTTACCTTCAAGCATGATGTCCTTTCTCAGTACTTTCACAACATTTATTTTAGTTGGCTCTTATTTTTTTTTTTAAGCCATTATAACTTAGTAGAAGTCTTATGAAAGAGCTCAGAGTAGGCCGGGTAGATGGCCAGCCAGTAGTCATTAGCCACCAAGCCTGATGACCTGAGTTTGAACCCTAGAACCTAATTCCTTGGGTTGTCCTCTGAACATTTCATGTGCGTACTTATAAAAGTGTGTGTGTGTATGTGTGTCTGTGTGTGTGTATGTGTGTGTGTCTGTGTGTGTCTCTGTGTGTGTGTGTGTGTGTGTGTGTGTGTATAAAAGAGTTAGGTATGGTATGGTAGCTCACTCAGCTCAATCCCATCACTTAGGAGACACAGGAAAATGGGAAGTTAGAAGCAGCCAGCCTGGTGTATATATGAGATCCTGACTCTAAAGGAAGGGCAAGCATTTAAAATAAAGAAAACTTTCTAGAAGTATTCATTATGGAGCTTCAAAATTAGAGCTACATACAGAGTTTGGCAGAACAAATGGAAAACTCTTCACACATCCATTCGAGCTTCAGGAAGAATTTCAAATATTTCTGGGAGAAGTCTTTCCTTTGTGAGATCTTATGCATGACTAAGACTAGTTTTGCAAATAACCTTATCTTGACAAACACGTCTATTCATGTGAACAACTTAAATTATCTTGACAAGTATAAGTGTTCTGTGAATAAAACAAAATAAAGATGACTGCAAAAGTAGAGCCATAAAATATATGTGTATAAAGATTACTTTCAATGACTTTTTTTTATCAAATTTCCTAATTTTTATGAGTGTTTAACCACACACCAAGGTAGACAACGTGCCAGGTGAACAAAGCTTACCTTCGAACCAATAGAACAGTGTGAGAACGACTGCATATCTTTGGAGGTCACCTCATCAAACTCTACAGCCTCCATCCTGATCACTCAAAGCAGATTCCTTAAGTGTTCCTAGAGAGGACCCCAGAATGAAAAGGAACCGACCTCTCCTACTAACAATCTCAGTCACTTGCCCAGTGTAAGTGAACAACCTCAGGAGTAGGTTTGGCTAACACCGAACCTTCAGATACCTGAAGCTTGTGTTTTCTTTGAGGGCAACACTTTGACATTCCTCATGAGAACTTCTCAGCTAAGTGACTCCTGGCTTTCTGATCATAACTGTATGAGATAATATTTGGTAGCTCTGCCCAAACTTTTTTTTTTCTGCAAGCCAGGCATGGTAGCACAGCCCTGTAATCCCAAACATTCCTGGGAGCCAGAGGCAAGAGGAGATCACAAGTCCTAGAAATGGAAAGGCTCGCAGTTAGGAGCTGGCACTGCTCCTGCAGAGGACCTGAGTTTGGTTCCCAGAACTGATGTTAAATGACTACCAGCTACATGTAACTGCAGCTCCAAGAGAAGCAATTCAATGCCCTCTCTGGCCTCCACAGACATTGCACTCAGGCGCAAACCCAACAGAGACATAAAAAGAAGCTGAGTGCAGTAGCTGGGTCATGTAATCCCAACATCTGGAATGTTGAAGTAGGAGTGCCTCAAGGTCAGAGCCAGCTTGAACTACAAAGACCCTGTCTCAAAAAACATAAACAAATAAAAGAGTACTTGGGAGCTGGAGAGATGGCTCAGTGGTTAAGAGCACTGACTGCTCTTCCAGAGGTCCTGAGTTCAACTCCCAGCAACCACGTGGTGGCTCACAACCCTCTGTAATGGGATCTGATGCTCTCTTCTGGTGTGTCTGAAGGCAGCTATAGTGTACTCATATACATAAAGCAAATAAATAATTCTTTAAAAAAAAACCAAAAGGAGTTTGTTTGAGTGCTAGGGTGTTTGTCTAACAAATGAAACCCTAGATATAACCTCTAATACCATCAAAACAATATAGTTTTTGCACTGATAATATGCTCTATGACAATGAACACCCAATAAAATAGCCATTGGCTACACAAGCCTACTGAAGATGTGGTGTGACCCAGGAACTAAATTTTCCATTTTATGTAACTTTAATTAATTTAAGCAGCCAATTTTGTCTTGTGTACCTACTATGCCAGAGAATAAAATTTTATGACTTTGGGGATCATGTATTGCATACCAATAGATAACTAGTTTATCTTCATCACTAACAGTATTGTAACTGTCCCTAACTACAATTCTTTAGTCTCCTCCTACTTTGTCAGCCAAGCAGAAACAAGCCAAGCCTTGCTCCTCCTCCCACTCCCCATCTCAGTGCCTGGCACACACACTGGGCCTCCATCCTTTGATCCTACTGTAGCCTCAAGTCTTCTGAGCTTTATTTTTGCCTCTTCTCAAACATATCGCTAAGTAGCTCCGGTTTAAGGAGTTATTAGAACTTCATTCTTCATGTAGATTACTGAAAAATATCTCTTTATCAGTCTGTTTCTGAAACTGCTTCTCACAACTAATCCATTCTTCACACTGCCACATGATTCCATTACTTCTATGGCTAAAGGACATCACTGGCCTTCAGAACCCAGGGTTTAAAACCAACCTCCTTAAAATGGCATCGTCAAGTGCCACCTAACACTTCAATTTCATCATCATCAATCTGTCTTTTAAATTATTTCCTGTGTATGGGGTGTTTGCCTGCGTGTATGTATGTGCACCACTTGCATGCCTGGTGCTTGAGGAGGCCAGAAGAGAGCATTAGATCCCCTGGAACTGATTAAGAGCATTGGAGCCACCATGTGGGTGCTGGGAATGGAATCCTGGTCCTTTGCAAGGGCAGCCAGTGCCCTACCCACTGAGCCATCATCACCATCAATCCCCTGCTTATGCACACCAAACCGCATGCAGTTTGTACAAAACCAAGATGTTCCATCCCATGTGGTTTTAAAGACAGGGTTTCACTATATAGACTGGTCTGTACCACATCCTCCTGCCTCTGTCTCTTAATGCTGAGACTACAGGGAAGCCACCCCAACAGGTTCTCACCTGTCTCCACTGATATCATTCCTCTCAATGGCTCTCATACCCTCACCTGTCTGGGAACCATGTCACAACTCCTCATCTTATCTACGAAACCATTTCTAGTCTGGCCAGGAAACGCCAACTACACTCCTTTGAGTCTAGATCTGTCTCCTTCTATCACACTAGTATCTCTTACAAGTCAGGAACAAGTCCTGATTCACCCTTGCCTGTCTCTACAGTAGAGCAGCGTCTAATGCAGGCTGGGAATTCAGACTGACACTCATGGGGAGCGATACTTAAACTTCCTAGGATTCTGTTTCTGTCCTTAGGTTATATTTAAAACCCACTACCTCATAGCCCTTGGAAAGATTATGTAAAGTACAGTGTATAAAATGCTACTGTGTCTCACACAACTTTTACTAAATAAATTTGCTTTGAAAGGAGAGATTAATAGCTGGGTTACTATCTCCTAGGAAGGTACAGGAAGAGTGTGGAAGCCTTCTGGGTATTTATCACATGGGATGAAAACTGAAGGCACGGCATAAGGACTCAATCAGAAATAAATAAAAGGCTGAGGAAGAAGAGAGGACCTGCATGGGCTAAGACAGCAGAGCCCATGGAAGTCGACACAGGGCCAGAGTACAGACAGGAAACTGCAGGAGAGAAGGAAAAGCACCCAAATCTGAAAGCAGAGCCCTCCCAAGTACAGACAATGTCTAAGATGTAATCCAACAGTAGTAAGTGGATCATATGAAAACGCAAATTTGGGGCTATTTGTGACTAATAAAAAAGAGCATTTCAAGCAAAAAAAAAAAAAAACAAAACTGGATTTTCCTAACAGTGAATCCCAATTTGGGGATTATTCAGAACTATATTTTACATTCTACCTTTTCACCTTGAGTACCTGAATGTGAGGTTCATAAACCAAGGGGGAAAAAATGTTTCCTACCTTATAAAGAATCCTGCAAGTTCCATGGCACACGTATAGAAATTGCTGCTTTAATTTATATTTAAAAACAAGAAATTAAACCCAGTAATCTAAGTACTCGGGAGGCAGAAGCAGGTGGGTCTGAGCCAAGGCCATCCAAAGATCCCCTCTCAAACACAGCTGGGCTAGGGAGAAGAGAGCTCACATCGGGTGGTTCACAACTACCTGTTAACTCCAGTTCCAGGAGATTTGACACCCTCTCTGGTCTCCTTCAGACAAGTGGGCATACACACACGCGTGCACGTACACGTACACACACACACACACACACACACAAATAAAAATACAAGACAAAAGAGACAAAAAACTAGGAAAAAAAGACAAGAAACTAATCTTTTGCTGGATTTTCTCACTTCAGTTTTACAGTTTCTATTTATATTGATACACACACACAGAGTGCTATGTAAAACTATATACAGTAGGAAATACAGTGAATCACGTGCAGAATGACTTTAAGTCTGATTCTAAAATCTTTCTAGGAGGGAAGCACCAGGACAGCCAATTCATGCCTTTGAATCTAAAGGATGTTTTCTGCTGGTAAAGTGGGAATAACAAATGCCTTGTTGAGTTATTATAAGAATTAACTACAATATCCATAAAGTACCTAGGATGTTTTTGTATACAGAAGTTAATTATCTTAACTAAATATGGAAACAGCTATAAAAGCATAGTAAGTGCAAATTTAAATGATTCAAATTTAAATGATCTCAAAAAACAAACATAAGGTCAGCAAAATGGCTCCACAGGTAAAGGCGCTAGCTACTTAGGACCTGGCCACCTGAATTATTATATCCCTGCGATCCACATAGACAGAAGAGCACCAACTCACAAAGTTGTCCTCCAACTTCTACATGTGTGCCAAGGTTCATGTACTCACACACATACATCATACATGCACACACACACACACACACACACACACACACACACAAAATAATAAAAAAGTAAACTTGTACACACACAAAATAATAATAATAAAGTAAACATAACTTTACATAAATGGTAATTTTTTTAACCGTAACAAAACAAATGAATCATGATGTTTGCATGACAATATCATCCTAAGAATAAAATGTGGTGGAACTGGAAGATGCCTAGTGGTTGGTGTGCTTGCTGCCATGGGAGAGGCCTGGAGTATAGCTCCCTTCACCCACAGTAGGCTACACACAACCACATGTGACTCCAGTTTTGGGGACTCCAGTGCCCTCTGCTGACCTCCTCAGACATCAGGCATGCATGTGGTATGGAGACACACATGCAGGCAAAAACACCCATATACATAACATTTTTAAAAATCTAAATTTGAAAATACCTATAATAATTAATATTAAATAATCAAATTATTTAATCATTATGAATTGGTCATTTACCTTTGTTATTTTTTCAAATTTGAATTTTTGTTTCATTTTGTTCTGGGGATTGAAGCTAGGGCCTTGCATATGCTAGGCAATAGGCAAGCTCTACAACTAAGTTATGGTCACAGCCCTCCAATTTGACTAAGTTCATAAGCCCTCCACAACAACCAAACATTCTCCAGATTAGCAATATTGATAACAGTAAATTTTCCAAGCTGGATAGGCCAAGTTCTTATTGCTTACAGTGTGAGGAAGCAAAGCTAGCTAAAATAAGATATGGTATGTTCTATGCAAAATTAACAGAACTTTACCCAAAGAAGGGGCTGTAATTATGGGAAAAAGCAGCTTCTCAAAATCTGCAGCTCTCCCTAAGAGCTCATGTACAACAATGCTTCTAAAAGCACTAATTTCTCCATGCAATCTATTATCAATTTTAGACCTAGCAAGACTCTAATACAACACCTCTGTAGCCTTATTTGTTTGGGTTTTTTGTTTGTTTGTTTGTTTTGTTTTTGTTTTGAAACAGGGTTTCTCTGTATAGCCCTGGCTGTCCTGGAACTCACTCTGTAGACCAGGCTGGCCTCGAACTCAGAAATCTGCCTGCCTCTGCCTCCCAAGTGCTACATTAAAGGAATGCACCACCACTGCCCGGCTCTCTGTAGCCTTCCTTTACCTAGAACTTTTTACTTAGTAAAAGTCTTCATTTAGGAGCTTCTGCTTTTAAACAGCTATATACAAACTTCGATTTTTTTCTGAAGTTACTAAAAATATAATAAAACAGTTATAACTCAAAAATAATAAACACATAAGTAACTCCTAAGCAAGTCCTACAATTATTCATACCACAGAGTTTCTTTCTTGCTGTTGTTTTGTTCTAAATACTGCAATACTAGGGCTGAAGAGATGGCTCATTAGTCAAGAGTGCCTACTGCTCTTGCAGAAGAACCAGGTTTGGTTCCCAGCACCCACACAGTGGCTCGCAACCACCTGTAACTCCAGTTCCAGGGGTTCTTCTGACCTCCTTTTCAAACACGGGACACATAAAGTCACACAAACAAGCACATATACACATAAATAAGTCTGAATTCTGTACTATTCTTGAAAACGTGCTACAGAATTTTAGTAACAGTAAAAAAAAAAAAAAAACATTTACAAAGAAGGCATGAAGATTAAAGTAGAAATGTTTTATGGCCCGGGTGAGTCTATAGCTGTAAGAGAGACAATTATTTTTTAAACAGTAGAAAATATTTTTTAAAAAGGGATATCATTATGGTAGCAAGAAATCTTTAATGTAGATTCTTTAAGAGGAGGGGAGGCAATTTGCTTCTATTACTTATACTTCACAAAAGCCTCGGCCTCAGCCACACCTGGTGAGCACACTCCTACAGGCCCAGCTCTCCAAAGGCTGGGATTCTATAGTTCAAGCCCAGCCTATGACTATTAGAGAAACCCCGTTTCAAAAAGTAAAAGCAAACAAAAAATAAGCAAGGGTGAGGATGGAGGAGCATACGCCCGGCAAGGACAAGGCCCTGGGCTCAATCCCCAGAACCATAAAAATAAAAACAATGACTCATGTATTAATAGGCATTTACTACTTTTTTTCACCTTACATATTCAATATAATAAATTAATTTCTGCTCTTCTAACACCACAGATATCTGTATCAAACAGATTATAAACATATTAAAAGAACTTTAGGATAATTGTGACAGAAGATGATTTATCAACAAGGATTAGGTTAATAATAATAATGATGATAGTAAGCAGGGTGTGGTGGTGCACACCTATAATCCCATCCTTTAGGAAGCAGGATTACTAAATTTTTTAGGACAGCCTAGTCTGCATATCAAATTCTATGCTAGCCAAGACTACACAGCAAGATCCTGTCTCTCAAAACACCAATCAAAGTAACAACAGCAAATGTAAGGAATCCTAAATGTGTGCTGGGTGTGATGGCTTACGCTTGCAATCCTGAAGGACTGCCACAAAGTGAAAGCCAGACTAGACTGCAGACCAAGACCTGGTCTCAAAACTCCAAAAGCAAAAAGATTAATGCTACTCCAATTCTGTTTCAGTTCCTTTAAAGTGTAAGTAATGCATTACCAGGTAGTGAGAGCAAAAAATAAAGAGTAAAACCAAAGAACAATGTGGCTGGGCAATGGTGGAGCATGGCTTTAATCCCAGCACTTGGGAGGCAGAGGCAATGAATGATGTCTGCATTCAAGGCCAGCCTGGCCTACTGAGTAAGTTCTGGAACTGCCAGGGCTACAAGATACCCTGTCTTGGGGGGGAAAAAATGTGCAATAGGAGTAACCATATTAACATTTTTAACTTATAAAGTAAAATCAATTTAATCATTATTACTTTGTACTATTTCCCGCAAATAAAAACAACTTCTTGAGCCAGGTACATGTCTGGACCCGGGAGAATGAGCCCCTGAGGACAAGCCAGCCTCAACAACATGGCAAAATCTCACTCATCTCCCAAAACAAAACAAACAAAACTCACTACTTGCTTTAATACTCAGCATGAATCAATAAATATCACTATTACAGATAACTTTCTTAATTTTAAGTTTTTAAATATAAAAGAAAATTATTTAGTAAGGGGAAAACAGCTGAAATATATATAAATTCAAAATAATTTTACCAGCATTTTTTAAAAAATTTAGAAAAATAGATGATTTCTAAGGCTTAAGAGTCACAGTCAATAACTTATTGACTTCTTGCTATATACAGTAGCACTTTTTCTTCTCTTTGGCTTTTTGAGACAAGGTATCTATCTCTACACAGTCCTGGTTATCCTGGAACTTACTATATAGACTAGGCTGGTCTCAAACTCAAGAGATACACCTGCCTCTGCCTCAGTGCTGAGAGTACAGACATTTATGCTACCACACTCTGCTCAAAACAATAGATCTTAACATTCTCTTACAGTCTTCACAATATATCTTCAAAAGAAGTCAGTCTGTCTCTGCCTCTGTCTCTCTCTTCTCACTGAGTAACACAAGATGGACTGAACTTACCAGGCAGTTCATGCTCACTGGGCTGGCTGAAAACTTGAACCAACCCTCCTGCCTCCTGAGTGCTGGGATTGTAGGTATGAGTCAATCACAACCGCCTCATTTAGTCCCACTTTTAAAGATGCTTGCCCGAGTCCTGGCTTGTTACTGTCTTTACCCAGGTTGTTACTAGAAAAAACCTAACACACCAGAACGTACGGCTTTTCTTAGCATCAGCATCACTCCATGCTCTTCAACTGATCCTCTAACACGGGCAAAAATACAAATAATATCTACAGACATTAAATTCAGGGCTGAGATAACTTTTCTTTCAAAAGCTACTTTTAAACAAAAAAAATGGTGCCAGGTAATGATGCCAGGTGGTGGTGCACACCTTTAATCCCAGCACACAGGGAGCAGAGGCAGGTGAATTCCCTGAGGTCAAGGCCACCATGATCTACAAAGCAAGTTTCAGGGTAGTCAGGGCTACACAGAGAAACCCTGTCTTGAAAATCCAAGAAGGAAGAAGAGGAAGAAGAAGAGGAAGGATGAGAAGGAGGAAGAAGAGATGATGATGATGATGATGATGATGATGATATGATCACTCCTTCTCACTTATAACACAGGCTTACTCCTGTTCTAAGAAGTAAAGTGTCTGTGTTGGGCTGCACAGGCCTGGGGAGGAGCTTCTGGTCCCTGCTATTCCCATCTAGGCAACTGATCCTCTTTACCTTCAAACACTGTCTCAAGAATTCTAAGTAAATACAGTAACAAGAAATCACAGACCATTTCTAAATTGGCAACAACACATGCAACTAAAACGCAACCTAAGTACTACTGTCCAGACAAAGACAGGACAACTATTACCCCGAGAAGTAGTGTTTTCAATTGTGAGACAGCACTATACAAATAAGAATGGCACATCAAAGAACTACTCATCACAGATAAAATTTACTTGTTTACATTTTAAATAGACTATGTTTCTGTGAGCAACCAAAGCCTGAACCAATTCAACAGCAAGAAAAACTGAAATTCATTTTATTTAAGGGGAAAAAAGCCATTTGAAACTCTAGTTTGTAGTTCCTACATAGACTCTGAAATTAGGTTAACAACAATTTAGTTAAAGAAACATAATGCTATTTCAATACCTACAAAGACTGTTTTAAGTATTTACACACAGATAAGAATCCAGTTAAAATTATTTCATACTAACATACTTCCATCATATATGGAATGTATATATGTATATAAACTTACTCAGTAAATACTGTAAGCTCTCTTTGCTGGCATCATTTTCACATGCCAAGTACAAATACTAAAAAGGGATTCTTTCTTGATTTGTTCCCCCACTCTTTCCCCAAAACTGAATGCTATTACATATATTAACAGCCTTACTCCTTACACCTCAGAAATAACAAACATTTTGCCTGCACAGACATCCTGAATCATAACTGTGGCTTGAAGGCCCTTAGATTCATTAACCTGAGCAGCTGAAGTGATCTCTAAACTAAAATTAAACTTCCTTTCTTCTTATTATATTATCACTGTGATGACCTCAATGATGTGATAGCTCTTTTCTCTGCACAACTGACAGCATAGGTAAGTTTAGGGTTTTTATAAGTGATTCTGATGTTCTTCTCCAGATTAAATAACATCACTGAGCGCCCAGATGACTGGGAGCCATAAAGAACTGGGATTCCTTACAATTGGCGTCATTCCAACAGAAGCTCAGTGAGAAATAAAACCTCCTGCAAATCAAATCTTTTGTAATGTTATTTTTGCCCCAGAGGTTGATTACCTGCTTCTGTTACATACACACACCACCACCACCACCACCACCACCACCACCACCACATACCCCGAAAGTTGAGTAAAGACAAGGTTAGGAAAGAAGATCCTGTTGCAAACCTCCTCCAGGAACATTCCATGAAATCAAAACGAGATCTGGCTGTCAAACTCTACACACTCCATGAACACCCTCTCCAACTGACAGCACTCTAGAGTTCTCAGTTCACTGTCTAACCATTAGACAAGGAGGATATAATACAAGAAGTCATAGTCCAAACTACATGGAGTCTCAGTGACATATTTACTGGTGATATCAGGATGTCCAGAGACTTCACTATAACCCCATGAAGAGAGGAAAGGGAAGAGAGAGATAAACCAAGACAGTCCATGCACTGATCACTGTTGAAGCTACTGACAGGAACACAGAGGCTGATGTAACACTCTGAATGCTAATAAGCCTATCCATACGCTAAAGAGCCTATAGGATAAGCACGTACTGAGCACCTCCTGTGCTAGGCTGCGGTATTGTCCCCACTTACTCAGCCCCCATAGTCCTTCCTTACAAAGACTACACAGCCTTACCAGTGACCACATGCCTTCCAATGCCACCTGTAGAAGAGTACATCCCTACCCCGCTGATAATGAACCTTACCTTGTCCTAGCCTATGTCATGTGAGCTAATCTGATGTACAAAAGCTTTAAGAGTCATCATATGCAGCCAGATGTGGTGGTGCACGCCTTTAGTCCCAACAATCAGGAGGCAGACACAGGTGGATCTCTAATGTTTGAGGCCAGCCTGGTCTATAGATCCAGTTCCAAGGACAGCCAGGGCTACACAGAGAAACCCTGTCTCAAAAAAACAAACAAAAAGTCAGCATGTGCGTCCATCAATGTCCTTGTCCTTTCTCTCTGACACAGTAACCATGAATTTCAACCAGGAATGTTCCTGCAGCCAGGTTCCAAAATAAGATCCTGAGTAAGCTGGCAGATGACACCTGCCACTTCAGGACAGATGCACAGAACATTAAAACGATGGGTTGCTGTGTTTCTGTAGTATTTCTAAGAGCAAGGGATGGTGTTATACTAACTAAAGTGGTTGTGTACTTCTAACTACAGCACTCAGGACGCAGGGACAAGAGGATTCTGAGTCCAAGATTACTCTGAACTACATATATACACAGCAAGACCTTGTCTCCAGGACAGGAACAGGTTTAAATACTGTTATTTCTGAATAGTGTGCCTGAAAAACGATGGAGGGGTGAAAACTGAGGTAAAAGAGCAGGCAGATGACTTTATGGCATGAACTCACAATGTTCATTGTCTCCTGGTGTCTGCCACTCCTGCATGTGTATGTGCCCTGCCTGTGCATTTGCGCACCCACCCACCCACCCACGAGAGTCACAGCACTAGGGAAGCATGAGTGAGTGTCACAGCACTGGTGTAGATAGGCCTGAGTGCCATGGCACTGATGCGGAGGCTGAAGGACAACTCTTTAGATTTGGTTCTTACCTTCTATCAGGTAGGTTCCAAAGCTGGAGATAAGCACCATTACCCGCTGTGCTATTTTGGAAGCCCAGGGACAAGATCTGTCATTGAACCTGGAGTTCATTCATTGCCTACTCTGGCTGACAAATGAACTCTAGAGACCTAACTGTCTCTACCCCGCCCGCCCCCCCCCTCACCCCAGTGCTGAGGCTACAGATTACCACTGTGCTCCCCAGCTTCTACACTGGTTGTTAGGGATCCGCACTAGGGTCCTCACTTTGCCAATTGAGCCATCTCCCCAGTCCCAGGAAGGAAAAATTCTAACTATGACTCTTGTGGTGACTAAAAACCACTTGAATGACTACAAAAATCAACTTTGGCAGAATAACACTGCATTACATGGACATGTTTTTACTGCAGCTAAGTAATGTCTGAACATTGCAATAACCTGCAAATACAATTAGAAATAATGTCTGCACTTTTTATCCTAGACTCTCAAAGTACTTTATAAACATCAATCAATGTAACCTTCGCATCACCTGACATATGGGTGGTATACAGCATTGCAACCAGCTCTCCTTCTGCCACAAAACACTCAAATATCCCTCAGGAGTAGTCACCTTGAGAAGTCTGGCCCAAGCAACCAATAAAACAGGAAATACGCTGACAGTGCATGTGCCACCAACAATCTCCAAGAAGACCAGACCTTCACCCACAAGAACCACTTCCTCTGAGTAAACCACAGAGATACCAGGCAAACCACAGCAGATCAGTATGTGTGTTGACACAGGAAAGACCCATAACCCATCTAAAACGCTACAAGAAAGCAAGCTTGTACTACACATATTTATGTACATTTGGGGACACTGTACTCTTCTAGTGGGTACTGTCTGCATTAAGTGATCAATTTCAAAGTTAGTGCCTTCAGATGACCTGGCTTTTATACAATAATGGATATTTTCTGAATCCATGGAAGATCTACAAAAATCCTCTTTATTAATTATACAAACTGAAAGGCAGCATTTATATTTAATACTATGTAAAATCAGTCTAAAAGTAGTATCTTTAGTATCTACAATATACTTTTTAATGTCAAAATAAGACGCCATGTGATCAGCGGCTAACCGTACGGTGGCTCCCCCTCCCCCTCCTCCCCCCCCCCCTTTTTTTTTTTTTGAGATACAATCTCACTATCCAGCCCAGGCTGGTCTAGAACTCACGATTCTCCTGCCTTAGCCCCCAAGTGCTGGAATTACAGCCATGTGCCACTACCATATTCTCTTACGCATTACTAATTGCTGTGTGACTATTATTACAGTCCCAAGCCAGAAACTTTTTTTTTCCTGCTATTAGATCTGCTTGTCTCTAAACACAAGGAAGCCACCCAAGCCTGACTAAGACTTTAAAAACCACGAATCAGCATTTGAATTCATTAAAAATCATTTGGGCTATGAGTCTGAACTCACAGCTGCACAGAGGCATGTCAGTTTAATACCGGAACCATAATGTGCTTCTTCTACTAGGAGTCAAAAACACATACGAAAGCACTTTGAGAACAGCTGACCCTCAGCACACTATGTACCACTCTGCAAGATCAAAATCTACACAGAATCCCAGGAGTCAGCTCCACAGCATCTTACAAACATCTCACACATTGTTACCTTTGATACTTCAGACATTCTAAGTCAAAAACATAAAACTGGTATTTTCCAATTTCAAAACTTACTAGCAAAAATCCAAAAGATGGAGGATATCTACTTAAATAACATTAGATTAAATAAGTACCAAAGACAGTCTACTAATAAAACATTGAAGTGTTCTTTAATTTAGATATTATATAGTAATTGAGACACACTTTTTCTTCTGTTGCTAGTTTGTCATGAGTAATAACTCTCCCAAACACAAGAAAGTAAAATGGTCTTCTGAGATGCACTCTTATTACATTTTTAACTACATGTACACTCGCTAGGTACCTGTGGAGGCCAGGGGCAACTCATCCCCATGGAGCTGGACCTGCAACAGGTTACGAGTCTCCCGATGCAGGTGCTGGGAACTGAACTTGGGTCCTCTACAAGAGCAGTACACACTCCTAGCCAGCCACCTCTCCAGCCAGAACAAAGTATTATTGAAACTTTAACACTAATCTATCCTACCAGGAAATTACTACTAAGCTAGCACTGCAGGGCTATTTCTTAAAATTGATATGATGACATAAGGGTTTTTTTTTAACATTTTAAGTAACTTGAACTGAACCAAGCCACAGAGGGAAAGAACAATTACCTCTAAGCTTCCTACAATTGCATCTCTTCACTGACCCCAGTGATACTTTGTCTTCACTTCTGACTCTGACTCAGCAAAGGTTCCTGACAAAAAGACTAGTCTACTTTTTGATATACTAAGGGAACTACATTTGAAAGAATCACTTTGTAAAGAAGTCTTCTAAAACATGAGTAGTTGTTTAAGTAGCTGATTTGATACTGTATTGTTTATGTTTGTTTCATTTGGTTGCTACAATCTCTTACATACATTTTAAAATAAACATGAAGCCAGAGAATATTGCTAACTGTTCACCCAGCAAGCCTGAGGCCATCAATTTATCCCCAGTACAAAATTTATAGATACATTCATCTATATCTATACATACATTCATCTATATCTATCTAAATTTTTTCTAAGAAACTTTCTCTACCTGTAATTTTGGTTGGGGCTAGGGCTATGCCTGGAGAAAAATCAAAGAACTCAAAATCACAGTAAAAATAAGTTGGAACTTGCTTCTCTAGAATATGAATCATATAGAATATCACATTTTGTACCAGGAGACCAACTAAGAACTGTACTAGGAGAGCAAGTCAGGCAAAGCTAATAAAATATTGAGAGACAGACTGACATTTAGACAATGGAACAAGAGAAAACATAACTCAGCTAAACAAAGACTAAGTAAGGGGAGGAGAGCCAGAAAGAAAGCAGCCGCTAACCACGTGAACCATTACAGGCATGCAAGCTCAAAATGGCAGAAAAGCATCATCTAGCCTGGTACAGCAAGAATTCACAAGTTACCAGGACGACTTAAAAGAAAAGCTAGAGCTGAAGATCAGGAACAGCTTCCTGACTACAAGGCCTATCAGCTTGTTGTTCAGTCTCCTGAGGAAGTGACAAAAGCTTTATTCTCTAGAGATATTTAAAGTTAGCATAGATAAGGGACCAGGAAGAAAGCATCCTGTAAGAAAAAATACCCTATTCTTTTTTTTTTTTTTTTTTTTGGTGAGGCTGAAAAGCTGCTAAACAATGGTGAACAGAAAAACATAATATGTGTAAAAAGAAACTTAAGATTTAAAAAAAAAACAAGTCAGGCAAATGGTGGTGACCACCTTTAATCCCAGCACTCCAGAGACAGAGGCAGGCAGATCTCTGACTTTAAGGCCAGCATGGTCTCTAGAGCAAGTTCCAGAACAGCCAGGGCTACACAGAGAAACCCTGACTCAAAATAAAATTTAATTAATTAATTAATTTAATAATAATGATGATGACAGCTTAAATCCAGAAAATCCAGATTAAAGCCTTGAATCTAAAGGTTTGCCTAGCATACTACACCTTTGGTTTCAGCAGCAGCACAAGTAAAATATAATAATAATGATAATAATAATAATAATGTCTGCTTGTCTCAGTTTTATAAGCTTGACTTGATTACGAGTTGCCTTAACATATATATAAATAATAAAAATATGATCTGCCATACACCAAATTAAAAAAATTATAAACATTAAAAATTATACTATCATATATCACTGTATACATGAAAATATTTTATTCAAAAGAAAATGAAACAGTTATATCACTATTCTGAAGACTCCTAATTAAGAGAAGGGACCTTATCTTCACCTAAATTAAGTCATCAAATCCAAATTTTAACAGATGAGACAAAATTAAGGTGAGCCTCCTAGTCCTAAAAACAACAGCACAGTCCATTTCTGAGAGATAAGTAACTACATAGTAAGACCTCTTTGTTCCTGCCTTGCTAGAGGAGGAATCCAAGCACTCTGTTACTGATCTAGAGTCCCAGCCACCAAGCAGCCTTCTAGTAACTGTCAGACCACCACAGCACAAGATCCCTCCATCACCTGTGGAGAACCAATAAAACATCCTTCTACGTCTATGATCTAGGATGTTAACATGTTAACACCGCAGTACATATAATGTAATAAATAGTTGGAGGGGGGACACTGCAGGGGAACACTGCAGTGTTAACATGCTAACAACAAAAATCACTAATGTATTAAGTGGTATCAGCAGGCTAACAAGCTTTTGTAATGATTTCAAATAAAGTGTCCTTTGTCAACTCATGAAACAAATACAAACACAATGTAAGTGTGTTTTAGTCAGAAAGACAACAACTCCTTATTTTTTAAAAAGTTACTTTGGATTCTCCATGTTGACTGGCAAAACTGTAGGAGTACATGTACTATATATTACAGGTTTATATGGATCAGGATTTTATTGTGAACTTAGAAAAGATAAAATATTATAAAGTTGGCACTCAGTGTCAAGTCAGTATTTGAAATGGATTCATTTTTAAGAAAATGTTACAAATAATTCAATCTTACAGATAATGACTTTATGCAATGTTGAAAATAACATACAACCCTAAAGGGGTAGGTAGGTTGCTTATTTTGTTATTAACTAGAAGAACTTTAAGACCACTTTGGCAGAAAAAAACAAACATGACTGACAGCTGTATATATGAATATAAAGTTATAGGCTTCTGTGTTCACTTTAAAGCTACTTAAAAGTCAGCTTAAAGCTAAATTCAATACTGAGTAAATTCCAACACATCAAAAACTTGTGTCAATCTACAAACCAAAAACTGCAAGATCTATAAGTCCCAGACAAATAAAAGTCCACGCATCTCAAGGAAGACCCTGCTGACTTTCCCAGCTCTACCACCCTGAAAACTTGTTAACAGAATCTACTCTGAAATCATTCACTGGGTCCATTGAAAAAACATCCTCTCCCATCTACTTCTTAAATGTCAATCACCACTCTCTGTCACTCTTGGAATAGAAACAAGCCAGACAGCACTGAAAATTATTAGGATATTTTAGGGCTAAATAGACCCATTAATACAGAGGGAAAAACAGCAATCAGACACTCATCACTTTTTGAGTCTTCTGACTTCATAGTAGTTACAAAGCAAGCAATTAGAAAGCATCCATAAAATACTTAATTTTAAAAAAGCTTTTCAGGGGCTGGAAAGATGGCTCAGTGGTTAGAGCACTGGTCGCTCCTCTAGAGGACCCAGATTCAATTTCCAGCACCCACATGGCAGCTCACAATTTTCTGTAACTCCAGTTTCAGGGAATCCATCACACCAAGCATACACATGGTACACATATCTTTGCATGCAGGCAAAATACGCAAAATAAATAAAATACTCAAAATAAAAATACCCAAAATAAAATAAATAAATCTTAAAAAAAAAATGCTTTTCAGATATACTACATAAAAACACCAGTCTTAGTTGGGTAGTCGCTCACCTTTAATCCCAGCAATCTAGAGGCAGAGGCAGGCAGATCTCTTGTGAGTTCCAGGCCAGCCTGATCTACAAAACGAGTCCAAGATAGCCAGGGCTATTCAAAGAAATTCTGTCTCGAAAATTACCACCACCCCACCCCACCCCCAGGAAAAAAAAAAGTAAAAGAAAGAAAAAAGGAGCAAATGGATGCATGAATCTAACTGCCAAATAATAACAGGATGTAACAGGGTTCTGAGTATCCAAGCGACCAATCAGAGCCTAGACAGAACTGAATTCCATCCCAGCCCCAGCACGTCCCTAACACAAGAATAAAACCCTTCTTATCTTGTTCAGCCATGTGTCGCCTGCCACAAACTGCAAAACAGAACAACGCCCAAAACCAGCTAGTCTGATTTCCACTGAGGACAGACAGACTCTGTAGTCAGAAGCACCACAATGAAAGAACTCCAGCTCATACAGCTGCCCTGGTGGCTCTGCACACTCTACAGAACAAAGCCACACCACATACAGTACTTCAAACTTGAAAGGGTCTCAGAAAAGCTGCACTGGCACTATTAATTTGCCAACAGTCCTAGAATTGGTAAAAATCTATCTCCGGTTCACTAAGTCAGTGAGAAAAGACGTACATAGGGCTGAGAAGAAACTGGAGTCTATAGGGAGAACTCTGCTAAGAAACTCTGGCATAAGTATTACTAAACCAGTACTTCCAGATCTCACTTCAACATATATTCAAACCAGGAACTACTACTCTCTTAAAGAGAAAGGACTGCTTTATATTTACAGAGTAAGTTTAGAAAGGAAAAAAAAAAGTAGTGGTCACCTAGTAATTCCCTTTTTAAAGAGAGAAAAAAAGACCACCAAACTCCAGTGCCTGACAAAGAACAGGATTTCAATCAGTTTTAAAATAAACCTTCCAGGATCTTATTTTACATGGCTCAGTTATCTGAAGAAACATAGTAGAGGTTTATGATGAGAAGTTATTTAGGTCTAAGTCGCACAAAGCATTAACATATTTAGACTGCTTCCCTAGACCAATGTAGCTTTTTCCCCTATGTTAAAAGATGAAACACTGTCTGGAGACATGGTTCAGCAGTTAAGAGCACTAATTGCTCTTCCAGAGGTCCTAAGTTCAATTCCCAGCAACTACATGGTGGTTCACGACCATCTGTAATGGGATCGATCCAATGCCCTCTTCTGGTGTGTCTGAAGACAGCTACAGTGTACTATATACATTAAATACACTTAAGCTGGGCAATGGTAGTGCACACCTTTGATGCCAGCACTCAGAAGAAGGCAGAGGCAAGTGGATCTCTGGATTTGAGGCCAGCTTAGTCTACAGACCAGCTTAGCCTACAGACAGAACAGCCAGGGCTACACAGAGAAACCCTGTCTTGGGGGAAGGGAGGCAGATACAACACTTGACTCCACAGAATGTGCATCTACTGTTCTCAAATATCTGAGAGCAAGAATTCATGGGCAGTGGTGGCGCACGCCTTTAATCCCAGCACTTGGGAGGCAGAGGCAGGTGGATTTCTGAGTTCGAGGCCAGCCTGCTCTACAGAGTGAGTTCCAGGACAGCCAGGGCTACACAGAGAAAACCTGTCTCGAAAAAAAAGAATCCAGCAGGGAGGTAGTCCACCTCTTCAAGAGGCTTAGGCCAGGGTGTGTGTTGGGGGGGGGGGGCTGCCCTGCCATGCTACACACAGCCAAGACACACACAATAAAAAAAAAATGGGGGGGGGGTTAAGAGATAGCACAACAGTAAAGAGCACATGCTGCTCTTGCTCTTGCAGAGGACCCAAGTTAGATATCCAGCACCCAGGGTAGGCAGCTCACAGGCACCCATGGACTCCTAAAGCTTCTTCTATCCCAGGGGCACATACCTGTCAAGGCAGGGTCTTTTTAAGATTTATTTTTGTACTTTTACTTCTGCATGTTTACTGTTCATACGATGAATAAAAAAAAAGACTCAAATTTCAATGTTTACGTCCAATGTACTTATATACCAGAAAGAGAACAAAAGTCCCTAAGAAACAAGGCTGGGGAAGAAAAAAGAAAATCCTTCGGTGGGTGCTGCTGTGTGACTTTTGTGTGGAATGATTCAATGACTCTAAATTCTGTTTCTACAAATTAAACTCTGCAACATCTTAATGAACACCAGGACTCCATCAGTTTCTGGTAAGTCTGCTTAACTATAGGCTCAACTGACAGGCAAGACCTGAATGACCCAGCAGAACAATTATCTGGACTCCTGTGAGTGATTCCTCAGAAGCGAAACATCAGGAAAGGAGAGGGGCCAGGATGGTACACATAGCAGGAAGACCCATGACAACTGTCTCTACATACAAGTTCACTGTATTAGCAGGAAAACTGAAATGAAATCCCGCCTCACAAAGTAGACAGACAAAGGATAAACATGAGTACTTTAAATATTTAGGGCATCTTTTAGGTGAACGCTCATGTGACACTGGAGAGCATCAACAGGAAAAGGAAGCTCTGTCTCTGGAGAAGCTGTTATGGTATGATAATGGAATTTGGCCCCTTTAAAAATCAACAAATGAGTCGCACAATTGGGTGAGACTCTCTCATTAGGAAATTAAACTGCTTTCCGCAGGAGCACTGCTGTTGCTCTTGAAGACTTTCGGCCTTCTGCTTCAGTTATTTGTTTTGTTTTGTTTTATGACAACAATTTGAAGGTTGACTTAAAAAAACAAGAAGATAAAATTTGGAAGTAATATACAATGTCATAATTTAAGTTGAGAAATACAAATATGCTAAAGGAACCAACTTGCTTTCACTAAAAAAGAACTCAAAAGACCTCTTAAGTCAAAGAATTACACTTGGACTACATACTCTACACACCACACCATGTCACCCGATTAACAAACAAGATCCACCTGCCATGCCTAAACCAGAACTAGGGTTTACATCTTTAAATGCTAAGACTTCTGAAAGATGACATGTTAAAAAAGAATAATTAGAAGCAGGCCCCATGATTTTCCCTCATTTCCTTTAGCTCCTGGAAACTGTCCCCAGCCAGAACCCGTGATTTACTGGTAATGTCAACATTCTGGAAAATTAGGTAATTAATAATTAAACACTGTGCAGGTCAACACGTAAAACGAGATCAGAGTCACAAATCACCATGCAGCAGGATGAAAATTATGTTCACAGACAGAAACTCCTAAAATTGAGAGTCTAGAACTACCACAGGACAGGAATCCACCCGATGATGCACCAATACCCACCGACCTCAAGCTCTGACCTTCACCCAAAATGACCTCCCCTCTGGTTCCAAAATGAGTACACAATCTTAATGCACCCGACAGAAAACCACAATCATGGTTTTCCTTCATTTCCTCTGAGAATATGGGGGAAAGTTTCTCTCCCAAAAAAAACTGCATTTCCAAATTCAATCAACCGGATAACTTGGCAGCAACCCTAGACTAATTGCACAGCTCCGAAACAACCCTCTTTCCTATGCCTGTCAATTGCACTAGCTGAAGGCAAATCTGCAATCACCGACTCCCCTGCTGCGTGGGACCGAATCCAGGGAAGGTTAGCTACCAAGGAACTTCATACCCACCTGTCCGTGATAGTAGACTGTGTGCCACTCATTGGGGCCCTTGGCGAGAGGTCTTCTTTTTATCCAACTTGCATTTTACAGTAACACCTCCACACCCCACCCCCCGTGCTCTGGGATCAGGCCCAATTTCGGCAGGGACACAAAAGTCCAACTCAAAACTCCATTCAGTCATCTAGAACATCCGATTGCAAGGGGTCAAGGAAAGGGGATACGGGTTGAGGCAAAACAAGTTATCTCCTCAAACAAACCGAGCAAGTCGGCCACAAGGCGAGCTCAAGAACTAAGAACGATCCTCAGCAAGGCACGGGGAGAAAACTTCGTCACAGAGGGAAGTTGCGAGCCGTAGGACAGGAATCCGGATCCCTCCGGGGCTGGGGCAGGATCGGCTCAGGGACGGGCGTCGGCTCCTGTCCCAAGTCGGCGGGGCCCGGCCCTCGGGTCCCCGCTCTATCTGGGGCTGCGGGCCACTCGTGGCCGCAGCCTCCGCCGCGTCTCAAGCCGTCCCGCGCCGGTCTCGCGCCGCCCCATGTCCCCGGGCCGAGGGCCCTGAGCTGCTCCGCGCCGCCCCCACCCGGCTCCGGCCGTCGCGCTGACAGGGACCCTGTCTCAGCGCCCGGGGCAGCTCCCCATCACTCGGAGGCCCCCGCGCTTCTTCCGCAGTGGCACGGCGGCTCCTCCCCGACGCTCTGGTAGGCGGCGGCTCCCGCGAAGAGCGGGAGGTCCCCGGCCCGGCCCGGAAGCCCGGCCCCCGAGCAGCGGCGGCAACGGCGGAGGCTCGGTGCGCAGGGCCGTTCGCCCGGTCTCAGGGGCACTCACGGGAGCGCGCACAGGGTGGAGGGGGCCGCCGGCGGTGACGAGCCTTGCGACCGCTGCGGGCGCGCGCGCGGGTTCCGGTTCCGGTTCTGTCCCCCTCGGCCCGGCGCGACTGGAGCGCGCCGAGCCGTCCCCTCCCCCGCCGACTTTTTTGGGCCCTTCTCCCTGGGACTTCGGGAAGCCGCTTCACCCGGGATCCCTCCGCTCCCCGGACTCTCCAAACTTGCGCGGATACTTCCGCGCAATACTGTCGCGGGGGATAGAGGGGAGCGAAAAAGTAGTTCTGTGTGGCGAAGCGGGCAGCTTCTTCCTCCACCACCAACAACTGTCTTCTTGGTCCTTGAATGCCCTCGAGGTGCAGTCCACAGTGTAGATTCCACCCGGGACAACACAGGAGCCATTCCACAGTCTCGAGGAGTTCACGTCTAGAGGGTCTTTGGAACTCCCCAGCTGGAAACTTTTATTCTTTAAGAGAATGTATTCGTTCCCGGTGTCAAATGCTTTTGATGACTGCATGCGAGCCCAGGTCCACGGGTCCCGACAGTGTTAGGCAAATCTGCACGCGCGGGCGCGCGCGCGCGCGCACACACACACACACACAGGTTTGGGGGTGGGCCACTCACCTGGGGCACCTGCTGGCCTAGCCCCGCAGCACGGAGGGGTGGGGTGGGGGGATGGCCTGAAGAGGCAGTGGAGAAAGGATCTGGGCCCACACTTGAGCTAGGAGTTCTTGATATAAATATTGCTTTTAGGCTGTTTTGCCTTGGCAAAATGAACTGTATTATTTGCCAAATTGAGAAAGCATGGTGCTTTCCACGGCAAGTTAATAAGCTTGTTGTGAAAAGAGATGGAAGAAGAAATACATCTGTCCGGTAAACAGTACTAGGGATCCCTTTGAAGAGTTCCCAAATGTTTTCCGGTTTCTCTTTCGATGGAGTGGAGACATCCAGCTAACCATGTAGTTTTATGATTGAATAAATCTGTCCCTAAGGAAATGAAGTACCATGACACAATATAGTTCTCCAGTTCTGCCTGTAAACATCAAGTGGCTATTCCTTTTATACAATTATCTTCAGTCTTTTGAGCTTCAATCCGTGTAGGTGGGAAGAGACTTCGGCCATTTTGTGGAAATCAAATCTAATAAACAGTGGGTGTGGAAAGGAAACAATTACCTCTTAATAATGCTGTTTCTAAGTCATTCCACAATAGTTCACTAAAGGATCGGATCATCATCCCTGAATAGATGCATGAGCTCAAGGTGACGTTAGAATGGGGGACAAGGGGGAAAAGATAAACAGAAGCCTGAAATGACTCTCTCTCTTTTTTTTTTTTAAACGTTCGGGGCACAGCCAGCTAATTTTGTAATGTTTATTTTTGGAAAGAATAGAAGCAGATTGGGGTTCCAAGCCTGACAATGATCAGACCTGGTCACGTTGCCATCTGCTGGTAAATCCCAACACGGCAATTCTAGCCTGAAGATACTCCACTGGTTTCTACCTATAGTTGGAAAGAGTTCCCAAAATCTATATACTATAAACAAAATGTGAACCTTCTTCCCAAGCTTACTCAAGTTTTCTTGAGTGTACTGTCCTCCCTTGTCCTAATAATGTCACAATGCAAGTATCAAGTGAATGGGGTCTGATGACTCATCAAATCATGAATTTTAAAAATAAGTTCCCGTCTTCCTTTCCAGTCGGCCTCAATGCTCTAGCTTCGGGAGTGAAACAAACTGGGAACACTTCCTAGTTCACCTTCTCTTCCTTGCATACAAAACCTTTTGGCAAGCTGTTTTCAACCTCTTTTCAAATTTAACAGCCCCAAGGTTCTAGCTGTGAGCAAAGAAGGCATTTTGCTGTGGGAAAGCTTTCAGAAGATGGTCAGCAAGGGGTTGAATAACTACTGTTTCGATGACAAAAAATCTCTAATCACTCACAAGGATCTGAATTTTTTTTTTTAATATCCTGATGAAAGGCTCATTATAACTAAGAGTCTACCTATGGAATGCCTCCAGTAGAGCCAAGGACACCAAGGCCCCTTCCCTAGGTCATACATAGCCCTTGACCTAGGAAGGTGGCACCAGTGACACCAGTGGAGCTTTGACAAAGGTCCCTTTTCCCTTTGCTGAGTCTTCTCCGTATCCTTTCATCGTCATAGATGAAAGCCCTGAGTCTTCTTGATGAATCATGGAAGCCAAGGGTGTCCTTGGGAACCTCTGACACAGTCAGTGAAGGGAGACTCAGAGAGAAGTCCAATCCCTGGACATGCAGTTTCCAATGGAACATCCTCGAGGCCACATTTATCCCCTTATTCTCGGTTTCAGTGTGCTTATTAAGGACCTGCTGTACCCAGGGCTGATTGTAAGAATCCGAAATCCACTGTCTAGCTGGTTATGATAGCTTACACCTTTACTCCCAGCATTGGGAAGGCTGATATAGGAGGATTACTTGTGAGTTTCAGGCTAGCCTGTGCTACAGAGTAAAGCCCTGTCTCAAAAAAAAAGGGGGGGGGAGTAGGAATGAGTAGCATGCCTGAAAGACTAAGGGGTCGGGGTGGGGGAGCAACTGCTCAAACAGGCAGTAAAATCAGAAAATTATTCTTCCTCTTTTAGGCAAACTGTTTTCTGCACTGATTATGTGCTGATGGCCATCATCCATATAAAAAGTAGGAATGATTAATGCTAAAGAGCAGATTACTGTCACCACTAAGTAGGAATAGATGTCAACATTTCTACAAGCCAGAGAGATGCGCAACAACGATAGGAAGGCAGACTCTAGGTTTGTATAAAGTTATTTTATTTTTATAAAATTTAGTACAAATTGTATTGAAATATAAATCCTTCTTGAGCAATATCAGGGATGATTACACAGTAATTCAAATGCAAGTAAGTGTTCCCTTTTGTGTCTGGGCACACATCGCACACTAATCTGCCCTTCATTTACCTGTGTTGTAAAAACAGGCAGCCTCTTGACTGCTGAGTCATCTTCACAGCGTTTTAATCTCTGAATTTCCTCACGGTGACTAGTTAGACCCTCGAGAAGAGCTGAAATGAGGGATTCCTCCCCACTTACCACTTGTTCAGGTGTCTCCTTATCAAAAAGTAAATAAATAGAAGCCTACAGGCATTTCCTTCAGTCTGCCTCCAACAGAAAGATCTACAATCCTTGACTTCCAAGGAGGGAGGGAGAAGGGAACCAGTAATAGATTAAGCCGGCTCACTTGTCTGGTCTGGAGAAGGTTACATGGTGCCAGAATGCAAACGCCAGTTTTTGTTTTATTCTTTTTCTTTGTGACCATGTGCCAAGCCACTCTTTTTAACTATGCTTTTGCTGAAATCAGCACTCCCCAATTTCCAGTTCTGCCCACAGTTTGCTGGAAAGGAACACACCGCCAGCATACCTGGGACACAAATCAGAGAAAGAAAAAAAAAGGGAGGGGGAACATAGTGCTGTCCGGAAAACAAAAACAAAAACCCAACAGCCAAAAGATACCTCTTTAGCTACCATAACAGTCGCCTTAAAGGTCCCACTGTTAAAGTATCTTTCAATTTGCAAGAATGTCTATGTTTCCAACCTCCCCTGTGACTGGTTTCTGTAGCTACTGCCACTCTTTGGGTTAGTGTCCCCAGTGACTACAGAATGAACTGACACTACTCTCTGACCTTTAACCATGCTTCTTCAGTAGCACCATTTCCTGGCTTACCACCTGAATTAACCAGTCACCATTGATCTAAACAACATAGTAAAGATAACAAATACATAAACAGGTAATACTTTTTTTTTCCATTAAAGCCCTACTCTGGAGCCAGGCATGGGGGCACAGGATTGTGATCCCAGCACTGAGGAAGCTTAAGTGGGAGAATAGAGTTCAAGGCTAGCCTGAACTATACAAGCAAGACCGACTCTGTCTCAGGAGAAAAAGATGATTTTAAAAAAGGGGAACAAAGAAAAAGGAAGAAAGGAGAGAGGTAGAGGAAGAAGGAAGGAAGGAAGGAAAGAAGGAAGGAAGAAAGGAAGGAAGGAAGGAAGGGAGGAAATAGCCTGAGGCCACCACATACATTAAAATCTTTGGTTCTAGTTTGCAGTACGTACCAGGAGCTGAAACCTGAACTCCATCTCAAGTACAGTGGAATCCACATGGTAAATCCCCATGGAATTTAGCTATGGCCTCTCATGCCTAGCAGATTAATTCACAAAAGCCCTGAGAACTGGCATACTTTTCCTGGTAGGGCAGAACCCGTACAACTGGACCAAGTAAATCTAAATCTACCCACATCTCCTTCATCTTGCATCCAAAGCACTAGCTCTACAGTTTTTGGACACACGGAGTTAACACAGGAATCCTGAGCTGCTATCCTTGCAAAGGCCTGCTTGTAACGTAGGAGAGGGTTCCCACCAGAAACTGTTAAGATTGCCTCACTGCTCTTAAACTGTTTCTGAAACACTATGGCTTATGCCAAATGACTGCTTTGGAGACTCTTGAATGTTGCCTCGTGCTACTTAGAAGGTACCTATGTGACCTATTGCCGTAAAAGCTCAGGACACCAAGTGTTTGATGACTTTCATGTGTGTTGGCATGCATGAATCACTCTTGTATATCCAAGTCGGAGACTAGAAGCTAGTGCTTAGATCCCATGAGCTTTGACAAAGGTCCCTTTTCCCTTTGCTGAGTCTTCTCCGTATCCTTTCATCGTCATAGATGAAAGCCCTGAGTCTTCTTGATGAATCATGGAAGCCAAGGGTGTCCTTGGGAACCTCTGACACAGTCAGTGAAGGGAGACTCAGAGAGAAGTTCCTGCCATGGCTAGCTTCACTCCCACCTCTCTGTCCCTCTTGGCATAACAGCTCCCATTCACAGATACTTGAATGCCTAACCCATGCCCCTTCCTGAGAGTCCTTCCCTTATCATGGGATGAACATACTTAAAATGTTTCATGAAAATCAGGAGTAAGTGTGGGGAAGGAGTTATTTCCAAAAGAACAAGAAACACCACCAATTTGACTCAAGTTCTTCTCAAAGCTGTCTGAATATCAAGGCCTCCAGTGAACATGGGGACCCAAAAACAAGTGACAGTGGTCATCACTATACAGTTCTGTCCACTTGTCAATCATCACTGAGGGTGTGTAAGTGCCACTACAGGAGTAGGTGTCTCAAGACTGCATATGCTTAGCCTGGAAACTGACTGAAGTGATGAACATACCTTTAGCCCTTTTACAAAACCTAAGTGCTCTCTCTATAAGCTCACCTTTTAAGCCCTCTAAGCTCAGCTTTGTTTCTGACCCTGGTCCCATGGCCAATGCAACCCAATCCATTGACTGGGAACAAGCCTTGACTAGTGTGTCTTGAGATGCCCGTTGTGTCTTAGCTGTCGCTCCTCATTCCGTCTGCTTCTCCACGCATGGTACTTCTTGATGCTTTTCTTCCACGCGAAGCGCCAGATGCTGACCATGAAGCACCAAGACACAGCGTACATCGCCACACCCCCAACCTTCACGAACCACTTGGGGGTGGGTGAGACCATTTCGCAGAAAAGGAGGTGAGCGCCCACACCGATCCTCACACCAGTGAACAGAGCCACAAAGAGGAAGTCCACCACATCCCCCGTGAAACTGTGATAGTGGCCAGTTTCCCGGAGAAACCATCGCATCTGGAGCAGCGGGTTGGTGATCTCGCTTCCAAAGAGAACAGCATTGACCTCTGTGCCCGACTCCCCAAGCGCTAGGGCCATGATGATCCCCAGAATGCTCAATGTGTGATGGGCCAACATCAGGGCGCCCTCAGACTGGAAATAGATGCACCAGCCCAAGTCGAAGATGAAGTAGCCCAAGGTAAGACACAGAACGTGAGCTTGGAGAGGTGTGTTCGGTGAGCCTGAAACAGATCGAGACAGAAGACAACATGGCTAGGAACTGGGCCACCTGCAGAGGGGCCCCCTGCCTCTGTCTCTCAAACCTTTCTGAACCACTAAAGAGGCCAAAAGCAGTGAGAGGCTCAAACTTTTTAAGAATGATAACAATAAAACAAACCCTAAGATCTAGCCTTATGATCTTAGCACTTGGGTGGTGGAGGAAGGATCAGAGCAAGGCCAGCCTGGGCTACATGGGGAGTCAGGGCCAGCCTGGGTTATATGAGAGCCTGTCTCCAAAAGACAAACAAACAAACTTAGCATCTAAAATGGTGGCTTTTCTTGTTTTGCTTTGATTTTTGCTTTCTGAGACAAGGTCTTCCTGCTACTTGCTATCTAGCTAAGGCTGGACTGGAACTTCAACAGTTTCCCTGGTTCAGCCTCCAAGACTGAGGATTACAGGCAGGGTCTACAGAGTAAACTCAATGCAAGCCTGGGCAGTAAGACTGGGTCTCAAAAGACTATCAGAAAAAGTAATAAAATAGTAATAAAACCTCAAAGACGTCAATGAATGATTTGATTGTTCAACCACAGTATCCTTCCTATGGAAGAACATAAAACACTTACTTTGTTGTCTCAGTGAATATTCTAACTCCCTCCTTTTTAACCAGCTATGGTTCTGTTTCCAGACCCTTGGGCCACTCTGTCATACACGTTATATTCATTTATTAACCTAGAGAATTAGGTTATTGGACACGGGCAGCTCTAACCCATCCTGAAAGTAGACTCCAGAGAGAACTTCCAAAGTAGAGTGTCCTCCTGTCCATGAACATGCGGCACAAAAATCTTGACATATTTGAAATCACTAAGAACCCTCAAATAAAACATAAAACTTAAGAATTTATTTCATTTCAATTTGATAGAAAGATTACAAATTTGAGGCCAGCTTGACCTATAAAACAAGAACCTGCCTCAAAGGGGGGACAAAAATCAACAACAAAGTTGTATGAGCTTATGATCTCAACTGCTCAGAACGGTGAAGGCCAGCTTTGACAACAGAGTGGGTGGCCAGGTCAGCCTGGTCAACTTAGTGAGACCCTCTGAAAAAAACAAACAGCCAAACCAACAGATAGATCAATAGATAAACAAAGAAACAAATAAGAAAACAGAGAGGAGATCAGGTTCACCGCCCAGTGATAGAACATTTGCCTGACATGTTCATAGCCCTACATTCGATCCCCAGTAACAAAAAAAGGCAAGAGAAGAAGGCCAGCAGCACAAAAGGGTTATGAAAAGCAGAACCTGGACCTCGCAATCTCAAAGTTGACAATGAAGACCACAATACAAATCATTAGAAAGGGAATTATTCCTTAAAGTTACATAAATTTATTTTTTTTCAAGTCCCTAAATCATCAATCTTTTAGGAAATATCTCTGATGTCCCTTCTACCTACCTGGGTGGGTAAAAGGCCAAGGGCCATCGATGAAGCCAATATAAGCAGACAGGCCTATAGAGAGGACTCCGTGGGTGAAGGTCACCAGCCGACAGCTCCACTCACGGCTTCGGTGCTTATTCAGGCAGCAGAAAGATGTATAGAGTGAGAGCCAGCCCCCCAGGCTGCACAGCACCTGCACACACAGACCTGCTGCCATCCTAAGACACAAGAGACCAAAACCAGAATGTACCCCCAAGAAAACAAGCGGCTCATTCCATGCATGTACCCAAATTGCTACTATAAAATAATATGAAGACGGGTCCTGTACTAAAACTCTTCACTGCATACGAATCCAAGACTTGGGGCTGGAGAGATGGCTCAGTCATTAAGAGCACTGACTGCTCTTCCGAAGGCCCTGAGTTCAAATCCCAGCAATCACATGGTGGCTCACAACCATCAGTAATGAGATCTGATGCCCTCTTCTGGAGTGTCTGAGGACAACTACTGTGTACTTACATATAATAAATAAATAAATCTTTTAAAAAAATGAATCCGACTTTTCTAAGCCATTAAATGTGACTGCTTTGCTTCTAACTCCAAGCCCAGTAGAGATTCTATGTGGCACCTAATGAAAGTTGTAACCTGGAAACCAGCAACTGTCCTCTGAATCATTAAGGTTACTCCACACTCAACCGAAGATAACCAAATATCTATCAATAATAACCTTCCAGAGATTACCCACTTTGGACAGGGATACACATCTATGAAGCACGTGTATCCGATAATGTGCTCTCACTTCACGAATCCCACCGCTAGCCAGGCATGGTGGTGTGCACCTATAATCCCAGCTCCTCAGGAGGCTGAGTCGAGAGGACGTCAAGTTTAAAGTTGGTTTAGTCTACATAGCAGGTTCAAGACCAGCCTGGGCTATTTACAGAATGAATGAGAAAGGACTTGGGGTACAGCTCAGTGGTAGGACACCTGCCTTTCACGTGTGACTCCTTAGGTTCAATCCCCAGGATCACACACGTATACACACACACACACACACACACACACACACACACACGGGAGTGTTTAACAATGTTCAGTTGTTAAACTTGAGAACCTGAGTTGGAACTCCGAATCCATGTAAAAAAGCCAAGCAAGGCAGTGCATTGGAGTAATCCCAGTGCTAGGGAGAGAGACAGACGAATTCCTGTTGAGAAATCCTATCTCAAAAAGCAAGGTAGACAGGGACTGAGGAATACCACCAGAGGCTGACCTCTGGCCTCCGTGTGTGTGTGTGTGTGTGTGTGTGTGTGTGTGTGTGTGTGTGTGTGTGCAAGCACACACAGGTAAAGCTCTCATAAGTAAAAAAACACCACTTTGGTTTCTGCTAGAAGTCACATGACATCAGGCATTTTAATGTGGTTAAGCTGAAACTAAATTTGGCTGCGGTCTGGATTTGGGTCATAGGTTTATCAGTCAAAATCAAAACTTGAGACAAATGTAAATAAAGAGCCAAACAAAGACTCCAGACATCTCGGAAGGCATCCCAACTCGATTATTTATCAACAAGGAAGCAAAAGGATTTTTAAGTAAATGTTGAGATTCAAAAATAGCCTTAAGGCATTTATTTCAGTTAAAAGTGAAGCAAAGTAACTGCCTATAATCCTAGCATTGGGGCAGCAGAGGCAGGAGGATTGCCTAGAGGAGCAATTCAGCCTGGTCAACACAGAGAGTTCCTGTAGCCCTTGTTTCAAAATGATAGATACATAGTAAAGTCAGAAAACTTACATTTTAGAATTTTTGCTGATACATTTAAACAATAATCAACACTGAGTTACTTTAGATGTACAGAAGAGACTCCAAAAAGGACCAATATGTCCTTGTTAATATACATTAGCTCCTCTGGTGAAAGTACAAATAAGAAAAGAAATCCCAAACATGTCAAGTATGCTTTTTTTTTTTTTTTTTTTTTTTGGTTTTTCGAGACAGGGTTTCTCTGTGTAGCCCTGGCTGTCCTGGAACTCACTCTGTAGACCAGGCTGGCCTCGAACTCAGAAATCCTCCTGCCTCTGCCTCCCAAGTGCTGGGATTAAAGGCGTGCGCCACCACCGCCCGGCTTCAAGTACACTTCTTATCTCTGCAGGAATTCTCTGCATGGCTGCACTTAACCCGGGCACCCTTTTCTGACAAATGCAAACCAACACCCCTCAATACACAAGCCACTCCCAGGAATGTTATCCAGAGAGGGCTTGGGCAAAGGGCAAGTTTTGTCCAGCTTTCATGAGAAATCAGGTTCCCATTCAAGAAAACAGTAGGTGTCCATCAGAAACGTATAAGTGGGGAAATCTCTTTAACTTGAAGAATGTTAAACTAAAATTAAGAAATAGAAAAAAAAAGGTCAGTTCAGTTCTAAGACACATTTTCTGAAACTTCTAGGCCAATCTTCAGAGTAAAGGCCAGACATACAAAGTACCCGAGTGAAAAGCGCTATCCCTCTTACTTCCTTTCAAAGGCCAGGGTCACTGGCCAGTAAGGCGGATCAGCTGATTGGGACTCGGCGATTAGTATTTTTAGAGTCCTCTTCTCTGAATCCTAATTCCCTGGCCCAAGAGAGAAAACAGTAGCCCATTTACAAACACTCCAGCAAAAAAGCAGGCATTTGTAAACGGCAGACACAGCTCTGTGACCTTGAGCCTTCGTGTCTGGTGTGGGGGTCTGGGAGGTTCCCAGGCCCTCGAAGCTCGGTGCCCGGGCTCCCCCATCCCGGAGAGCCGCGGCGCTGGGCGGGCGCCTGGCTCCCAGCCTCGGGCGAGCCGCAGCCCGGGGCTCCGAGCCAGCAGCAAGGTCGCATCCCCCAGGGGGGACGTGCCCAACTCCTCGACCACGCCCGACTTCTAACCCGGATCGTCCCATCCTGGACCGTTATCTAGGCATCCAGCCGGGTGCCCAAAGCTTGGCGTAGAGAGGCCCAGGCGCCCCGGGGCAGAGGAGCCCGCGCGCATCTGGCCGCCCGCCCGCTCCTTCCCCGCCTGCGCCAAGGGTAGGCCGGTGCCCATCCCTCCGGCGAATGCTGTTACCTGGCGGAGCGCACCGGGAAGCCTCCGGCGCCCGGGCGCCCACAGCCCAGGACTCGAATCGCGGCGACAGGAAGCTGTAGAGGGAGGGGGGCGGGAGACTAGGCTGTGACGGCGACGGAGGAGGAGCCGGGGGTCTAGGGGCACCTGCTGGCTGGGAGGACAGAGCGCAGAATAGATGCTGCCAAGAATGAAAGCGGGATGGAGGGTCCTACTTTGGATAGGGAAGAGAAGGATGATCTGTTGCGCTTGTTTATTGTCTGTTTAAGTCATTGTAGGGCTGTAGATGTAGAGTGTCTGGCTTTTTAGTGGTGGGACGTTAGCCTAAGGCGTAAGGCCCTGGATTCAACCTCTGGCACTCTAGCTTATTAAATCCTGATCTACTCTGCCATCTGTGAGATGGAACAGGCTCTTCACTAAGCATGTACTGCGCACCTACTAAGACTGTTTTAGATCTCCCACTTAAATTTGAATAGTGAAACAGGCACACTGAGTGTCAGAAAAGTACTTAGGCCTGGGAATTACATTGATCTCTTTATAGCACTATCCCTACTTAGGCGTAAACATAAGGTTTACAAGTAAGGGGTTGGAGAAATGGCTCAACAATTAAGAGCCGTGGTTGCTCTTGCACAGGCTAGAGGTCCGTGTCCTGCACCCATGCACACAACTGTCTCTAACGCCAGCTCCGAGGATCCAACGCCCTCTTCTGGACTCTAGTGACACCACACCCATGTGTGCACATACTTGCAGACCCAAACATACACTTTGTTAAAATTAATTCTGCTTGGTATGTAGTTGGGCAAGTTAAGTCTATGCCTCCCTCCTCATCCACAGAATGGGGGCAGGTGAAATGCCTCTTTCATAGATTATTATCAAAATTCGAAAAGGTTACATTAATAAGTGCGTAGAACAATAAGCATGTGGAAGCCCATATAAATATCATCTATTATCTTTATTTAACTTTAAAATATTTTTTCCCCAATACTTGGATTAAACCAGAGGCCCCAGGCAGGCTAGATAAGTACTCTACCACTAAGCTGTCTTCCCGGGCCTTTATTTTATTTTTGAACAAATCATTTATTCTCTCCAGGTCTGAGGATAGTGAGTTTGAAGAAGTATGAACATAATGTTGTGGTATTTGCCTGTAATCCCAGCATCTGGGAGGCTGAGGTAGGATAATTGTAAATTAGAGACTAGCCTGCATAGTTTGTCTCAAAATTAAAACACACACAACTGGGGGTGGGGCTCAACTACAATAATGAGGTGAAAGGGGGAGTTTGTTGGTCAAGGCTGACGATGATGGGGTGCTAAGGATCCCAGAAGTGAAGCTTTTTAGACGAGATGTGTTGAGAAAATGTGTAAGGATTGCAAATGTTCTCATTTTGGTCATTTATTGTGCTAACCCTTCAAAGGTAAAGATGACACTGTTTCTGCCTGTTTCCCTAGAACCTAGTATGGTAGAGGTATAATGAAGGTTTGTTGATTGAATTAATGAAGGAATAACTCAGTGCTGGGATGGTTCACACCCATAATCCCAGCACTCAGGAGGTGGGAGCAGGAAGATTAGGAACTCAATGTCATTCTCGGCTATATAGTGCTCAAACCAGTTTGGGCTACTGGGAAAATCTCTCAAAAGGAAAAGAAACCAGAAATAATAGAAAAAAAAAACTGCATTCAAAGGAGTGCAGGTGATTTCCAAAGCTCGTTGGCATCAGCACTACTTAAAAGGTGATTTCAAAACACCCATGAACAGACTACATCTTAAATGTTGTGATCGGTAGGTCTGATGTGGGCTAGGGAAAAGTGTGTTTTAAAATCTGTCAGGGCTCATTCAGAGGGTTAGTCACACTTAAGAGCCACTACTGTTAGAGAACCTTAGCTGTCTTGATACCAGTGCTGGGAACCTGGCCAAGCTTATCGCCTTCAGTGGCTGAGAGGAAGCCTATGGTGTTCTGAGCAAGGCAATCCTATTGCTGTGCTCTCCCAGTTTTCGCAGTTCAGTGTATGGTCTGGGACCAGAGAAAGATCACCAACAAAATCAACATCTCCCAGCCCTCTGCCACACACACACAACCAGAACCTAACTCTGCGCATACTTTGGAATCTGCATTTTTAACAATGTTTTGGCCGTGCTGAACATTGAACCTAGGGCCTTGGACAAACTAGGAGTACCACTGAGCCACTATATCCAAGCCTTGGACAGAGACTCGCAATCTCTCAAAATAGAACTATTTATAAGTCGCTTCTTAAATACCAGTGCCAAATGCCCCAAAACAAGAAAATCCAAATATCAGTATGGACATCAATTGCTGGTAGCTCCCCAGGTGATTCTGGTTTGCTACCAAAGTCCAGAACAGGTATTCCAGAGGCATTCAGCTAAAATCAGTTAAAATCAGTGGGAGGGCAATTGGAGAAGACCTGTTGGAAGCGTCCTGAGACAGACTAGATATCAGTGAGATCACAGCAGGACTATAAGCAGCCCCAACCCTTTGTTTTGTTTTGCTTCAACATTTTGTTTTCATTCCAGTCTGTCGATCTGGAACTTTCTTCTTCCTGCCTATGTGTTCCACCAAAGAACGAAGAATGGACTATTAAGGAAATAAGGAATCTACAGGTTCCAGTCGGGAAGGTGTCTTTTCTTGTAAGGATAATGAACCTTTATGAAAAAGTGACAGGGGTTCTGAAATCAAGCTTCATTATTTGAAATGAAAAGGTCCTGATTTATCTTTTTAAAAGATTCCTTATGTTTATGAGTGTTTTGCCTGCAGGTATTTCTGTCCACTGCATTCATTCTTGCAGAAAGCAGAGGGCAGAGTCAGATTCTCTGGAACTGGAGTTACAGATACTTCTGAGATGACATGTGGTATTAGAGATCAAACCTGGGGAAGGGAGGGGAGAGAGATGGCTCAGCGGTTAAGAGCACTGACTGCTCTTCCAGAGGTCCTGAGTTCAATTCCCAGCAACCACATGGTGGCTCACAACCATCTGTAATGGGTATCCAATGACCTCTTCTGGTGTCTGAAGATAGCAACAGTGTACTCATATACATGAAATAAATAAGTAAATCTAAGAAGAAAGAAAGAGAGGAAGGAAGGAAGGAAAAAAATCAAACCTGGGTCCTCTGCAAGAGCAGCCAGTGTTCTTAACCTACTGAGCCATCTCTCCAGTCCCCTAAACTATATTAATTTATCTTTAGTCTATCTCTGTTCTCCCAAATCAGTGGTGTCCCCCACCCTTAGGACAAGCAGAGGACAGAACTTTCCACTAAGGTCAGCACAAGGACAATAATGACTACAGGTGGTATTTGTAAAATGTTGTTATACCGCACAAGCCATTGTTATAAGTCCTTTGACTGTGGTCAATTATGTAGGCTAGAGTCTACCTTCTAGTCCCAATTTACACTTGAAAGATTAAGGCATAAAGTTGTGCAAAGCTTCCCAAGGTGACATGCTTGGTAGAAAGGAGTTGGGCATGAACTCAGACAAGATGAGAGGGGACATGCTGAAATACGGTACCTAGAGTCAGTGTGGTAGCACCGGGGCATCAGGAGTTCAAGGCCATTCTCAGCTACATAGTGAGTTATTTCCAGCTTGGGCCAGATGGACCAAGTGTTTTTATTGTACATAGAAAGTTCTCAGTTCTTATCCAGACCTCATCAAAAAACAACCAAAAAGCAACAGTAATGACAACCGCAAATAAAAGAGAAAAAGAGGAAGTTGTCTCTGTTTGACTATTATTCCCCACAGGTGTGTACTACATTTCTGCATTCGCAGTCACTTTCTCAGTGAAGGGCTTCCTAAACTGTGACACACACACACACACACACACACCATTGGGTGGGGTCATGGACAATTTAACAGCAATACAATTTGGTTTCTGAAAGCATACAGATTTAAAAAAAGTAACACAAGGCTAGAAGTTGGCTCAGTGGTTAAGAACACTGGCTGCTTTTCCAGATGGCCTGGGTTCAATCCCCAGCAACCACATAACAACTAACAACTGTCCATAACTCCAGTTATAGAGGATCTGGTACCCTCACACAGAACACAGATACTTGTGCAGGAAAAAAACACCAATGTACATAAAATATAAATAAATAAATATTAAAAAAAAATTAACTCAAAATCAAACACTCAATTTCAGGGTGTTAGCCAGGTGTGGTGGGGTGGCACAGGCCCTTAATCCCAGAACTCAGAAGACAGAGGCAGGTGGATCTTTGTGAGTTTGAAGTCAACCTGGTCTACATGGCAAGTTCCAGCCATCATCCAGAGCTATATAGTGAGAATCTGAATTTAAAAAAAAAAGCCAAGTATTTTGTTTTTGTAAAAAACAAACAAGCAAATCCATTTCATTAGTATGCAAATTTGTTTATGTATTTTTCTTGTTTTTAAAATATTTATTTATCCATTTATTTATTTAACGTATGTAAGTGCATTGACACTCTTCAGACACACCAGAAGAGGGAATCAGATCCCATTACAGATGGCTGTGAGCCACCATGTGGTTGCTGGGAATTGAACTCAAGACCTCTGGAAGAGCAGTCAGTGTGCTTAACCACTGAGCCATCTCTCCAGTCCCTGTTTACATATTTTGTAACTGGTAAAATTATATTTACAGCAACGAATTGTCCTAAAATAAATCAATAAACTACTTTATGGTCTTTCTACCAGAAATGCTTGACTTATATACTATATATAAAATGCATGATGTCTTGTAAGAGTTTCTCTGCTGAAAGGGGGTTTTGAGGAAAAAAGTTTACAATTCCCTAGTTTAGATTGCCTATGTGCTACGCTGTTTGAGACAAGGTCTAACTCAAGTCTAGGATCACCTTGAGCTCACTATTATAGCCAAGGCTGGCTTCGAACTCCTGAGTCCCCCTTCCTCCGTCTCCTGAATGCTATGATCACAGGCATGTGCTGCTATGCCTGTGACTTTAAGACTCTTACTTTCCCTATCATGTGCAAGTATCAATGCTCATTAGAGACAGCAGAGAATAGAACCATCTAGGGAGACAGAGGTGTCCCAGAGATATGCCAGAGTATCCATGGCAGAAGGTCCTGTGTCTGGACACCTCAGGGCTAGAGGGCAGGTTTCCTGACTCAAATTGTCTCCTGAGTTGGACCCATAGTTCTTCCTTTGCCTTAAAGGATGGTCATGGTGGCATGGGCTTGTAATTCCAGTTACTTGTAATCCCAAGCTACTGAGAAATCCTGATCTACATCGAGTGTGCCAGGGTAACCTGTGCCTTACGGGATCCAAAAAACAAACAAAAGATCAGACAGAATCTGAGCTACATTGTAGTACTAGGCCATCTAACGGCAAGACCCTGCTGTAAATAAACAGACAGACAGACAGACAGACAGACAGACAGGCAGGCAGTATGACATGATCAACACCTCCAATCTTTTCCTCCTTTCTTTACACTTCCACACTGGCTGATGTTGCTCTTAGGTGCTTGTCTCTTGGATGCACCCTAGAAGAAAACCCTTCCATGAAACTTCTTTGGAATTACAAATTTTTACAGAATCCTACAACTATAATTGCCAAGTCCATGCTCACCTGCAAGTTTGCTTTCGCTCAGCAAATGGGCAGTGAGTCAGAGGCTAGACCAAGCTAGCTCTAATTCACAGTAATCCACCTGTCTCTGACTCCCAAGCACACCACCACCCTTGTTTACTTTTTTATACAAAATATGGGCCAATTGGTGAAAGCCAGCATTCTGGATGGTGCAGGAAATGGTTTTCAATACCAACCAAGGCAGGATGTCAAGATGAGCAGTACTGGGTCAGGAAAGGTTCAGCTCTGACCTGCCAGCAGCACACATGCTTGTGCAGTGATAGGTATGCACGGGCATTTTGCATTAGCAATGTGTACTTTCATTAGACACTTAAATCTCTGCTGAGAACCCCTCTGCCATCTCTCTGCTGTTCCTCACTTGCACTAGCCTTGCACTCCAAGGCTCAGCCAACCTTCCTTCCTCAGTCTCATGTGTGATTGGCTGTCTGGTTAGTTGGTCGGTCGGTCGGTTGGTCGGTCGGTCGGTTGGTCGGTTGGTTGGTTTGTTGATTGGTTGGTTTTTTGAGACACTGTTTCTTGGTCTGGCTGTCCTAAAACTAGCTCAGTATGTAGTCCAGGATGACCTGTCTTTGCTTCCCAAGTGCCGGGATTAAAGGAATGCACCACCACTGCCTGGCTCTGCTCACCCTTTTTAACTACATTTCTTTCCTTTCAAAAGTAACCACTACCAACTGGACTTCCCCTACTTTGTGGCACAAAACAGAAGTCTAAGTATAAACTGCACCCAAACACCAACAACAACAGACTCCTGGTGATTTGTGTGTAAGCTTCCCATGTGGGGGCCATTATTATTTGCAACAAATGTTTAAGCCTACGGTGGCTAATTTTGATTTGCAAATTGATTGGGTTTTGAGACATCTGAGTCATTGGCAAGGCACACCTCTGTCTGTAGTAATGTTTCCAGAAGAGGTCATGAGGGCTGAGAACTAAGGTGAAATAATCTTCTGATAGATCATAACGTGATGTCATTAGTGGGGGTTGGCCTGCTTAGGGGAAGAAGGTCTTTGAGGCTATCTAATCATTGCTCCTTCCTGCAAACCCTTTGTAGTTTCCTCTCTGTGATGTTGAGAGTTCCTTCACTCTGACTTGCCCTTCCAGTTATGATAAGACACCTCTGAAACCATAAGCTAAAAGAAATCTTTCCTGCCTCAAGTTTCTTCTGTCAGGCATTTTGATTACAGCTAAGTAAAAGTAACACAAATCCAGATCCCTGTTTCTCCTCACTAGCAGTTATAGCTGTTTCTTCCACACAGATCAATGTTTATTTTAGAAACTACAACTATTTGCTTTTTTAATTAAGTTGAGTGACTGGTTGTGGTAGCTTCCAAGACTGTGATTCTAGCATTTAGGAGGCCGAAGCAGGAGGATTGCAATGAGTTTAAGGTCAACCTGGCTAAATAATGAGCTTGAGAACAGCCTGGAATACAGAGTGAGACCCTACCTCCTCAAAAAACAACAACAAAAATCCTCCCACCAGCAAAAAGCTCAACAACCTTCACCTGTCTTGCTATATGGAAGACATCCCGTCCTCTCAAGCCAATATATACAGTCATAAAATTATCCTGTTAAGCAGCTTTTGCCTTCCATTGTAAATCATGACAGTGGAATAGTCAATATTTAGGATATGTGAGATAGATTAGCTTTGGCATTTTCAAGTGATGTGACCTGAAATATTTACACTTCCCTCTTATAAAATGAAGAACAATCTTTCACCTACTCAGCTCCCAAAGCAGGTCTGTCCCACAGGGTAGGAATGTTGAGTTATTTGGGAGCATCCCCAGAACCTATTCCATGTCCCAAATGGCACTATTTCCCCATCCATTCCCACTGACAGCACTCACATCCTCTAACCCCACCCCCACCCCACACACAAAGGCACAAAACACTCCTCTGAACATCTCTTATTAACAGTGGAATAGTTTATGTCATTGCTGTACAAATATATTTAGAAACAGAGAGATTCCTTTGAGTCTCAACAGTTTCCTGGATATACAGTCTTTAGAAAAACAAAGGTACCATTTCTGAGATGGCTTTCACATGACAGCTTTACACACAGATCCGCAGAAGGAGAAACTCCATGTATAATGTTTCCCCCTAAGTCAACAGAACCCCAGCTCACGTGGGAACTCTGTGGGGTATTCCACATTTTGGTATCCCCCTCCTTTTCTAATGGAAGATAAAATAATATAGAGACATCTTCAAAATTCACACCTGAGTTAAACATTTTGCTAGAAAATTACACATTGAAGAAAGGTCATAGTGCAGAATAAGAAAGGACTATGTACAAGAATGTGGCCATCACTTTTCTGTGGCCAGGAGAAAGGAGAGGGGACAGGACAAGGAGATCCACAGGGAACAGAGAAAAGACAAAGTGTCCTGGAACTTGGGTACATGTGGGCAACAGAAGAGTACCTGTGGATGGAACAACATGGCCAGAGGGTAGCTCAGTCATTTGTAGAGAGGAAGGGACTTTGTAGGACCCAAGAATAGACAGATTTGGTTGTAGAAAGGGGAGTAAGGTCTGAATGAAAGAAAATTGGGCAAAAATGGAGATTCCGTGGGAAAACTGCTAATTTAACAAGATAAGGCTTTGGTGGAGACGTGAGATTTCAGTCTTTCCATAGAATTTGGGAACAGTTCAGGATTGTGGCTGAGGTCAGAGTCAAAGCCATAATCTACCCTTCTTGCAGTTTGGCACACCGAGCAAAAGGCTGTCCCATAAGCCCACGGGTGAGCTGAAAACTAACAATGGCAGAATGCCCTTTCTCCAAGAGGTGAAGCCATGAGGAGAGCATGGAGGGGCCGCGGCACGGTAAACTCCCAGTGGGGTGATGAAGAGCCCAAGGCAAGAGCATGGCCTTTGGTCACAGTTTGGTTCTCTGGAGGCTCTGGATCCAGGAGATGGCAAGATGATGGGTTTGCTCTTCAGCATCGGCCATTTCTCCCGCTCTTCTTAGAGTGTCTGTCCATACGTGGAAGGCATGACTCTCTTCCTCCTCGTGGGAAGCAGGGGCCAGGTGGAAAGTGAGGGAGTTTTTGGTCTCAGTGGAGGTAGGTGGGATGATTCCAACGGTACCATGATCTGGAAGGAAGAGAAAAACAGCCCAGACTCTGAGTTACAAACCTGACAGAGAGGAACAGGGAGATGACAGCTAAACAGGCAGGCAGGAAGATCCTTAATGGGTGAGGGAAACATCCTAGAAAACAGTAATGGCTACACAATCTTGTGAATTTTATGATGTATGAATCATATTTTCAACATTAAACTACTAAAATTATTTGGGTCTCCTCACCCCTAGAAATTCTGACTTTCTAGTTATGAAACATCTAGACAATAGAAGCTAGATATGCCTTGCTGAACTGACTGAATTTGGACAAGTGGATTCATCTCAAGTGCATAATCTATCACGCAACTTGGTTTGTTTGGGTGTTTAAGAGAGTCTCTCACCAAGCAATGGTGGCACGTGCCTTGAATCTCAACACTTGGGAGGCAGAGGCAGGCAGTTCTCTGAGTTAAGAACAGCCTGGTTGAGGCCAGCCTGGTCTACAGAGTAAGTTCCAGGACAGCCAGGGCTACACAGAGAAACCTTGTCTCAGAAAACAACTACAACAAAACAAAACAAGACAAACAAACAAAAAGATAGTGTGATGGTTTTTACATGCTCAGATCAGGGAGTGGCACTATTAGAAGGTGTGGCCCTGTTGGAGTAGGTGTGGCCTTGTTGGAGTAGGTGTGTCACTGTAGGTGTGAGCTTTAAGACCCTCATCCTAACTGCCTGAAAACCAGCATTCTGCTAGCAGCCTTCAGATGAAGATGTAGAACTCTCAGCTCCTCCTACACTGTGCCTGTCTGGATGTTGCCATGTTCCTGCCTTGATGATAATGGACTCAACCTCTGAACCTGTAAGTCAGCCCTAATTAAATGCTGTCTTTATAAGAATTGCCTTGGTCGTGATATCTGTTCACAGCAATAAAATCCTAAAACAGACAGGGTCTCATTATGTTTAAAACAGGCTGCCTCCAAATTCACAGTCTTCCTGCTTCAGACTCCTGTATACTAGGATTACAAGTGTATACCACCATGACCAAATTTCTTTTTTTAAAAAAATGTATGTGTGTGCATCTGTGTTATCGTTGTTGGACTAGGTTTGGCCCCCATAGACTCATGTGCTTGAATACTTGGCTCATAGGGAGTGGCTCTATTAGGAGGTTAGGCCTTGTTAGAGTAGGTGTGGTGTTGTTGGAGGAAGTGTGTCACTGTGGGACTGGGCTTTAAGGCCTCATATATGCTCATGCTATGCCCAGTGTGGCACACAGTCTCCTTTTGCTGCCTTTAGTTGAAGATGTAGAACTCTTAGCTCCTTCTCCAGCACCATGCCTGCCTGGACTCTGCCATGTTTCCCACCATGATGATAACAAACTAAACCTCTGAAATGTAAGCCAGCCCCAATTAAATGTTTTCCTTTATAAGAGTTTCTTTGGTCTCTTCGAAGCAAAAACAAAACAAAACAAAAAAACCTTAAGATAATCTGTGTGCACACATATGGAGGCCAGAGGACAGCCTTGGGTGTGATCTTTAGGAATGCCACCCACTTTATTTGAGATAGGCTCTCTTAGGGGCCAGGAACTCAAAGGCTTCTTGCCTCACTCCTAGCCCAGCACTGGGATTACAAGCACACTGCCACATCTGGCTGGGGTTCTGGAGTCCAGACTCAGTCTTCATGCTTGCAAGGTAGCTACTTTACCAACTGGACTGTCTGCCCAGCCCCCACACCTCTGTCCATTTCTGTACCTGGGAAGGTTCTCATGGCATCCCTTCTTTTTTTTTTCCGACACAGGGTTTCTCTTTGTAGCCCTGGCTGTCCTGGAAATCACTCTGTAGACCAGGCTGGCCTCGAACTCAGAAATCCTCCTGCCTCTGCCTCCCAAATGCTGGGATTAAAGGTGTGCGCCACCATTGCCCGGCTCATGGCATCCCTTCTAAGGACACTTTTTCCAGTAGTCACCTTGGGAGCTAAGGCCCGTTATACCTGCAGACTCCCAGGTATAACTGGGAGACAGGACTCAGCAAGCACTTCTTTGTCTCCCTGTGCCAGCCACACCTGAAGGCCAGAGTTGGTCAACGCCTGAGCTCCAGACTCAGGTCGGAATGTCCTGTGACTCGACCTCCTGGTATGGAGTGCTCCTGAGTCCAGCAAAGGACCTGATCATTTCTCACATGAGCATTTGGAAATTTCCACCATTGAAGTGAGGATGGAAATTTTGGCTTTGTTGACATCAGCCCTTGCCAGGACTGCTCACTGACTACAGCTTCTTTTTAAATCCTTGATCCTGGGGATGCAGTCCAGTCTCCCTCCTCCATCCGTCCCCACTGCTACCCCACTTTCTGTTTCCAGCTCTTGCCTATGGCACTGGCCCAACTCCTCACATGCCCCTGAGCCTGCCAGGTGCTTCCTCGCTGCCCTCCACTTACCCTGAGGAGTTAAAGCCGGAGGAGGAGGAGTTCATTGCTGCTTTGGAGTTATTTTGAGATGCTGTGGGGCTGCTGGCATGGAGTCCTGAGCCAGGAGACGAAGGCCTGCTGTTGTTCCCAGGGGAACAGGATGACGTTACTAAGGACAAAGAGAGACAAAAACAAGGCCAAAATAATGCTGCTGGGTCTGGGGACCTTCGTGACACAGCCCTTCCAACACACACGATTTCCTGATGGAATCCACAAAGGGAACCCTACCCCCACCCATGTGCCCACCTTCTACCGAGTCAATAGCAAGGCCCACCCATCAGCCCATCCTTGGTGGGGCTCTCATTTCAAGTGCTCTCTGCAGCCCAGGCCCTCAGAGTAGTGTGGCTGGTTCTGGCAGTCCAAGACTTGCCAAATGCAGAGGACAGATGCCAAAAATCATCCTACTGTGGGACACACCCTGGGCGGGAGGGGAAAGGAATATGAAGTTTAGGAAAGGAAGAGGCATGAGAGAAAGCAAACCTGAGAGCACAGGGACTTGCTAGAACCTTGCATTCTCTGACTCCACAAAGACAATACATGTGTCCTTTTGAAAGGAGCCCTAGCCTCCTCTGGGTCTGCCCTGGCCCACCACAAAGCTCACTTTTATCCTCTGTAAAATGCTAGCTTTGGACTAAATAGATATTCCTTGAGTTGAGAAGTCCAACATGTGTTTCATGGACAGAGTGCCATATATTTTACTTTTCAAACTAAGATTAAAAAATAAATAAATAAAAGGACATTCTGAGGTTTCCCCGGCCATGTGAGGAAGCTATTAAGGATTCTAGAGAACAGCTGGGCTTATGACCAGCCACCTTACCAAGCTCTTTGAAACACTAAAGGTGTTTATGGAAAAACAGACCCCTGGAAACATGTTTGAAAAATCCATCTTCCTCTGGCTTTCTGTAAAGCTCATTTTGGAATGCATTATACACCCTGAGGGCTAAGCCATGGGGCAATTAAAATGAAAAACAAACACTTGTTTAATCTTTGCTTACAAGCATTTCCCAAACTTATGTGATCGTGGAACCCTGTTCTTTTTCTATACTGATTTTTGATGTATTTCAAGACACGCAGAGGGAATGCTGACTTAGGTTGAGTGGTTTTGCTGTTTTGTTTTGTTTCATTTGAGATGGGGTTTCTCTAGGTATCTCTGGCTGTCCTGCAACTGGCTTTGTGTACCAGGCTGGCCTTGAACACCTGCCTCTGTCTCCCAAGGGTTGGGATTAAAGGTATGTCCACTACTCCCTGGTCCTTTCAGTTTTAATATGCTTAGATTAATTCTCGTGGTGTCTGGAAACCTCATTTGAAAAGCTCACCTGTTCCAGGCATGGTGCTGTGGACAGGAGGGACAGAGAGGGAGCCCAGAGACCCTGAGGGAGAAACCTGAAAAACAAGAGAGGCTTGTGAGTGTCCGTGTGACATCCGGTTTCTTCTCTCAGGACACTGGGCTAAAGGCTGCAGAGAGCAGTCTGCCTTCCTTGATGACCTCCTACTCCAAAATTTTTTGTATTTCATAGGAAGACATGTGGACTACGATGTACCAGACCCACTTCCGGCCTGCTGCGGAAGCTCCCTTGTACAGACATAGACCACTCCCCTTCTGCTGAGGTCCCTGGCAGAGTTCCTCTGGTACTACCAGGCTGAAGGCTTGTCTGGGTGCCCTGGTGGTGAGAGGAGCAAGCCTATGAGGCCCTTGTTCTGGCAGATGCTGCCGGCTGCCTGCTCCATTTCTACATTCAGCACTTGGGAGACTGAGGCAGGGGATGGCTGTGACTTGAGTCATCTACTGCTACATAATGAGATCCTGTCCAAGGGAGGAGGAGGGGGAGGGAGAGAGGGAAAGGGAGAGAGGCAAACAGGCAGGCAGAGATTGAAAGTGCTTGACTCTCAAGCCCGATGTCCAGCATCCATGTAAAAGCTAGGTACAACAGTCATAGCCTGAATCCCATGCTGAGAAGACACAGGCAAGAGGATTCAGTGTAGCCAATCTAGGGAGCACCAGGCTCAGTGAAAAAACCTATCTCAAAAAAACAAAAAAACAAAAACAAACAAACAAACAAAAAGACGCCAGGCAGTGGTGGCACATGCCTTTAATCCCAGCACTTGGGAGGCAGAGGCAGGTGGATTTCTGAGTTCGAGGCCAGCCTGATCTACAGAGTGAGTGAGTTCCAGGAGAGTCAGGGCTACACAGAGAAACCCTGTCTCGAAAACAAAACAAAATAAAAACAAAAACCAACCAAACAAACAAAAAACAAGATGAAAAGCAATTGAGGAAAATATGTGTATACACACGCACACACACACACACACACACACACACACACACACACACACACACACACAGAAGATAATACAGTTTAACCTCCCTGTTCAGGAACCTACCCCCCACCATGATTATTTCAAAAACAGCCTAGCACAAGAATAACCAGGAGCAGACAGACATAGGTATGAGCCCTTGCTCTGCCATTCCCCATCTGCGTGACAATGAGTAAGTTATCAACCCCAGGGAGGCTTGGTTTTCTCATCTGTGAACCAGCAACAGCACCTCCCTGATAGTTCTCTTAATTAAGATTTAATGAGATAATGTCCATAAAAGCTTTCAACCCTGTGGCTGGCAAAGAGCACCAGCTTGTTCAAACGCTAGCTCCTCCCTCCCTCCCTCCCTCCCTCCCAGAAGAGAGGGCTATGGGCTCCTGCTTATCTCTAGGTATTCTTTTAGCTCCGCTTTTGTGCTGAGGTCTCAGAATTTTAACCCTTTTGACCTTTCTCCTGTTGACCAGGAAGCTCTGAGCAGCATCTTCATAGGACACTGATACAGACACTCCACTTAGGGAGCTGCCTTCTGCTAAGGTCCTCCCCTCCTCTGGAACAGCCCCTCCAAACGGATATAGCATGTTCTCCTTTTCTAACTAATCAGTGACCCTCATCTCGCTTCCACTAACCTTTTATAATGAGCTTGCTCAGTGGACAGGGCTATGAGGGGTAGAGGCAGGGGTGGGACAGTTTGGGAGGAACAGCAGAGCGGTGAGAGATGCTATCAATCACCTCCTATCCTCCCCTCCCAGATGCCACACCCAAGAAATTGGTTGTTTTCAAACAGATAATAGGGTAGGCAGTCACTGTCATTAGCTCCTTCCATTTCCAGGTAAAGACAGGCTATGCATATGTAAACATGCATATGGAGGGTTCCTTACTTTAAACGAGTTTTTTTTTAATATATGTGGTAGCAAATGGTGCCAAACTGATCTATGCAATCATGTCTGTGTGTCGCTGTGACAGAGCCTACATTCTTATGCATGCTAAGCCGGTTTTATACCATTGAGCTTTGTACATCTCCCAAACCCCTTTAAAACTTTGTTAATTTTTAAAAAGGTTTTATTTTTAATCATGTGTATATGTACTGGTGGGGGAGGGGAGGTGTGTGCATGTGACTGCAACACCCATGGAGGCCAGAAGAGGGCGTTGGATCCCCTGCAGCAGGTAGCTGGGAGCAGAGGTGGGTGTTGGAAACTGAACCCTGTAAGAGGAGTATGAGCTCTTAACCACTGAACCATCTCTCTCCAGTGCCAACCCTTATTATTTTTCTAACGTAACTATCTCGAGATTGCTTTGTATCAGAAACAAAAGACATCAGTTTTTATTCCATTAAGATGTGAGGATGGGAGCTACAGAGATGGCTCAGCGGTTAAGAACATTGTCTGCTCTTCCAGAGATTATGAGTTCAATTCCCAGCAATCGCCTTGTAGCTCACAACCAGTTTGTACTCGAATCTGATGTCCTCTTCAGTCATGCAGGTATACATGCAGATACAGCATATATATATATATATATATATATATATATATATATATATACATATTTTTTTTTAAAAAGCTTGTTTTTTTTTTTAAAAAAAAAGTTTTTTACCCTCTTGTGATATCTGGTTTGGAACTTTGTCTTCCAGACATGAAGTGGCCATTTTTATGTTGAAATTCTTATTTTTTCAGAATGATTTATTTAGATTTATATGTATGGGTGTTTTGCCTGCGTGTATGTCTGTGTGCCATGTGAATGCCTGGTGCCTGCAGAGGCCAGAAGACAGCATAGGATGTCCTGGACAGTTTTAAGCTGCTATGTGGGTGCTGGGAATCAAACCTGGATTCCTCTGGAAGACAGCCTGTGCTGTTAACTGCTAAGTCACCTCCAGCTTAGGGATCTTTAACAGCACGGCTGTTCCTTCTGCCTGCAGAACTACTCTTGCTAACTCCTTCAAGCAAATCACAGGCTCTGCTCTTATGGCTGCCATGCTGACTTGAGTGCCTTTTATCTGCATTCTCATGATGCAGCTCTCACACATACTTGGTTCTTGCTTTCGATCAGCAGATGTCACCCGGATTTGGAAGATGCCCTTTCTCTTTCTTCACTTCAACCAAATTCCATAATGGAGCTTCTCCTCTCTCAGGGCTTCAACGGCCACCCGTATGCTTGTGACACCCCCAATCCGTGTCTCCGTCCTGACTTCTCTCCTGACCTCTGTATCCACCATTCCAAGTCTCTAGGGGCAGTCCCACTTAGGTGTCCTGCAGGCCTACATGCAGGCCTACAGCACGACGAGGTGAAGAAGTGGAGTACTCCCTTGCCCACTCCAGAACCAGCCGATCCTGTTTGCTTGGTCCACACATACTGCTACCGTCTACCCAACCAGCCCAGCCTGAACACCCTGAATCATCACAAGGGTCCTCCCTCCATCACTCTCCCTACCCTGAGCCAGCTTTCAGTTTACTAACCAAGGCCTCTCGTTTATCAATTTGTTTGTCTGTTTCTGAGATAGAGCCTTGTGGAGCTCAAATTGGCCCATTATTCTCTAAGCCACTGAGGTTGATCCTCAACTTCTGCTCCACCTCCGGAGTGCTGAGACTATACAGTGGGGCTGAGGGTGGAACCCAGGGCCTTGCGCGCAAGCACTCCACCAACGTCACACCCATGACCCTTGTTTATCTCTTGACATTCTCCTCTATCACTTGCCCAACCATCAGTCTAGTGAATGTGCTGCAGACCCCCACCCCCACCCACTGTCCTCACAGCTCCTCTGGAGACAGCTCCGCCCCACACTTACCAGCCTCTTACAGACTCAATTCAGGCATTAATGACCTCCTTGGGGGAGCCTTCCTAGCCACCCTCCCCAAGGTGTGTCAGCTGCTGCTCCTAAATTGCTTAGAGACCCTGTTGTTTACCTCTTGTTTACTTGTGTGTGTGTGTGTGTGTGTCCTCTGCTAGACACAGAGGTCCTCTTGGACTGGAAATAAAGGGTATTTATCCTTCTCTCTCCAGTATTTGATACAAACACCAGCATAGACCTGGCCCATGGCTATTTGGTGTGTGTGTGGGGGGGTAGTTTTAAAGTTGCTGCTAAGTCTTACCTAGCCTGCAACCACCCTGGGATGTTAGAAGACTAGAGGACATCATTCTTTCCAACTCTTCTACCACAACTGTTCCCAAAGATAGAGAACTCCACATCGCTAACCAGGTCCCTTCTCTTTCTGGGTGGGACAGCCACTTTCTAATTCCTAAACCTCCATGTCTCCCAAGAATCTCAAGATATTCCCACTCAGCCTTGGCTTTTCCCTGGAACACCAGAGGCTAAGACTTAACCCTAAATAGGCACTGCTTCTCGAGTGTGCATCTAACATCCTGACTGTCCTGTAACTCACCACATACACTAGGTCGGTCTTGAACTCACAGAGATCAGGCACTGCCAGAGTGCTGGGATTAAAGGCATGTGCCACCATGTCCAGCTCAGTATTTTTTATAAAAGGGTAGTGCCAGTCATATGCGTGGTGGCTCAGGCCCATAATTCTAGTTCTCAGGTAGCTTAGCTGATAGAGCACTTGCCTAGCATGTAGAAAGTCCTGGGTTTCATACCTAGCACGAGAGATACCATATGTAGTGTTACATACTATAAACCTAGGGGGATAGAGGTCATTCTTGGCTACATAGTGAACTCAAGGCTAGCCTGGGCTATATGGGACCCTGTACCATAAAACAAACAAAACAAAACCAGCAAAGCCACCTAGAAAAAACATGGCAGTGCCCTCTTGCCTGCTGTCCTGCTTTTTGAGCCTCAGCCATTAGCACAGCTAATATACAGATCCAGCTACTTCACTCTTATCACCATGGCTACCACCCTCCAAGCCTCCTCCACTCTCAGCCTGATGGCTGTTTCCTGGCCAATCTCCTGCTACCCAGTTTTTATTTATTCTCTGCCCAGCAGCCCATGTCCCAGGGCAGACTTATGCATCTAGGCTTCTCCAATATCTTCGTATTCTGGTCAACTGAAGTCCTGGGTCCTCTCATTGAATTCCAAGACCCTGGGGAATCTGTTCCTTGCTAATTCTCTGATGTCGCCTGCTTTTTGCCCCTTTTGCACAGCCTTCCTTGCTGGTTCCTCCAGCTTGAATGCCCTTCCTAGAGACCCATATTTCATCCCCATGTGAAGTTTAGATTTTTCATTCATACACCACCTAATCAGACAGGCTATCTCTAGTCTTCCTGTTAAAAAGGCCCAAATATCCCAGTCGCATCGTGCACCTTTATGCATGTTTATAAAAATTGGATTACGTTTTATTATTTTACATACATGTGTGGTTATGTGAGAGCCACAATAGCGTGTGGGAAGTGACATTACAACTTTTGGGAACTAGTTCTCTCCTTCCACCATGGGGAGCCCAGAGATGGAAAATAGGTCATCAGGTTGGGCAGCAAGTACCTTTACAGGCTATACTATCTTAACAGCCCCTCCCACCCATGTTTAATCTTCTCTGTATTATACATTTTTATATGGTGTATCCATTTGTTTATTCATGTACAGAATCTCCCCTACCTAGTAACTAGCTCGGTCCAGGATGGAAGACTCTCGGCCTCCAGGTACAAGTCCCCCAAGTATCTGGCTGTCAGCCTGGCTCCAAGTCACTTACCAGCCGGGAGTTGTAGATGGGTGGCTTGATAGGGGTGGCCACGGGGCAGTTGATTCTCTTCTCCTTTTGGCGTCGATTGCAGAACCAGACTCTCACCACCTCCTTCTCCATGGACAACTGCTCCGCGATCATGGAAATCTCTTCCGAGCTGGGTTTAGGGTTCTTTAGAGATAAAGGGATAGGATGTGGTCAGGAGACAGAAACAAGCTCAGGAATTGGAGGTAAGGGTCAGATGTTCTAAACACAAAGAATTGAATATATGGGGTCAAAGGTCTTAGAGTCAGACCAAGGGTGGAATACTGGCTTTATCCCATGTGTACTGAGTGTCCTTTGAAATCCGTTTACCTCTGCACCTCAGTCTTCCCATATATGGAATGAGACAACCAGCTAGCACATCAGACCATGGTAAGGGTTACAAGGGAAAGCATGTATATACCATCAAGCACAGGGCTGGAACCGGAGAGAGAATACAAAAGCTAGGTCTCTTCCTGTACTCCTTCCCTTGGGAGTAGTTGCACTGCAAGGTCTCCACGGGTGAATGATGCAGGGCAGCTGGACTCCTTGGGGAAAATGCACCCCTCAGAGTCCTTCCTCATAACCCCTCCCTTTACATCTCTTAGAAAATAAGGAGGCTGGAACTCTCAGGCCTACTATGTTCTGAGCTGCAGGCAATATGATGTCATTCATCACGGTCCTTCTGATCTGCCACCCAGTCTGTGGCTTGAGTCCCTTTCCCTCAGCTCAGCATTTTCCTTTAACTGTACTAAGAAACCTAAAAAGATGGTAAACTCAACTCCCGTCAGGCTGCTGGCAGGATGCAGTCATAAAACGGCATCCCCGAGCCAGACTCATTGGTGGACCTGCTCCAGGGCAGCAAACTTGCAGCCAGGACCTCCAAGGCTGGCTTGAGGAGTTGTCAGCATCCAGGGAGGCTCTAGGGACTGCTACCTGAGGGATAGCTATAGCGGCTCTCAGTAGTCACCTGCATATCCCTCTTCTCACCCCCAGCTCCCATGACGCTCACAGCTCGCATAAACTCCCTCAAGGATATGCTTTTGCTGTTCTCGAGAATGTTTGTTCAGAATCTATGGCTAGAGGATGTAATTTAGACCATGGAAAGATTTGAAAACTTTTAGTTAAAAAAAGGCATGTATGCCTGTTTTAAAAATAACTGTAAGAAATAAAACATTTTCATTGGTGAGGGGAAAAAAGAGATCGTGCAGTATAACCATCAGCGTGAAAATGAGTAAGGGAAAAGGAGCACAAGCAAATGCTATCGGAAGGCACTGTGAACTCCGGGGGAGGGGGGGCTGGGGGTGGCACAGGCCTATAGCACTAACACTTGGGGATGGATGTACTCAGGAGGAGGGCTATGAGCGTGAGGTTGGTTGGCCTGGGTAAACTCCAGTGTAAGACTATATCTTTAAACAGCAAAGGCAAACAAGACACAGACAGACAGACAGACAGACAGACAGACAGACAGGCAGGCAGGCAGGCAGGCAGATAGACAGACAGATAGACAAGAGGCAAAACAAAACAAAGGCCAGTGGGTTGTTTTTCCTTTCTCTTTCTCTCCCTGTGTTTTCCAAATTGTTGACAATCAACATTTATTACATTATTTTTTAATGTAATAAATTGAAATCCTTTTTAAAAATTTTAACATTTATGTGTTTAGGAGTACGGTCACACATTATGGCAGGGATTTCCTTGAGGAAACTGGTTCTCTCCTTCCACCATGTGGATCCCAGGGATTGAATGTAGGTCATTAGGCTTGCCTGCAAGCACCTTTCCCCCTCACTAGACATCTTGCAAGCCTTTAATTACACTTTTAAGTTGAAAAGTAAAATTTGCTTAAAAAAAGACAGAGACATTTAATTCCCTGGCTTTCTCCCATTACCTCAAATATACAGACCCCACCATACACACACACACACACACACACACACACACACACACACACACACGCACTGGGATACTGTGTTCCATTCTTGAATCTCACAGTGAGAGGGACCATGAGCCCCAGGTAAATGTCAGAGGAAGAGGAAGAGTTTCCTGGAACTTTGGGAGGTCAGCATTCCTGGACTCCCAGAGTAGAAGGTGACTTGGCTCCTTCTTAGGCAGGTGGGGGATGGGGAGTAGTGCTTAGGGTCTTGCACTGAGCCCAGCTTTCTGCTCAGGAGGGATCCGCTCACCCACCGCACTGTCGGACCCACCCACTCCCACCCGAGGATGCTGCTCACATCTTGAAATCGCTTCTCCAAAGTCAGGCGGATGTTGGTCTCGATGCTGGTCCGTTTCTTCCTCTTCCTGCCAAACACTTCGCTGAGAGTGGGGTAGGAGCTGGGCGTGCTTGCTGAAGGGTCTGACGGGGAGGACTCTGGAGAGAGGAGCAAAAGAAGCTCAGAGATGGAGATGTGCGGCTGCTCTAGCCTGCCAGAGTAAACCTGAGATTTATTAGTCCTTCCCAGGGACGCTGCCCTGACCCCAGCAAATAATCCAGAACAGATCAGGTGACGGTTTGTATATGCTTGGCCCAGGGAGTGGTACTTTTAGGAGGTGCCACCTTATTGGAGTAGGTGTGTCACTGTGGGCATGGGCTTAAGACCCTCATCCTAGCTGCCTGGAAGTCAGTCTTCTACCAGCAGCCTTCAGATGAAGACATAGAACTCTCAGCTCTGTCTGCATCATGCCTGCCTGGATGCTGCCCTGCTCCCGCCTTGATGATAATGAACTGAACCTCTGAACCTGTAAGCCAGCCCCAATTAAATGTTGTCCTTTATAAGACTTGCCTTGGCCATGGTGTCTGTTAAACAGTAAAACCTAACTAAGACAGACCATATCCCACTTCTCCAGGATGCTCTGGGCAAACATCCCCGAGGGCTCCCACCACAGAGTCTCCAAGGTGTTTGCAGTCATGGTTCAGGGATGCCCAGACATCAGTGGTCCATGTGGGTGTAAGGGACGCAAGTAGGACTATGAGTCATACCATATGACCTATTTTAGAAGATGTGCCCATCTGTGAGTACTGAGTGAAATGGGTTTTCTCTGGTACTTAGGAACCTCTGAGGCCATTTGTCCATGAGCGTAAGGTGGGAACCAAGGTCGCAAGGTTGAGGAGAACTTGTACTAATAATATTGTACAATTCTTCCCCAAAGACTCTAAGAGATTCAGATCAGTTCTTCCATTCAGATGTTCTAGTAAAAGTTGTCTCCTGGGCAGTAGGTTGAGGAGGGGGATGATTCCCAGGCACTCTTCTGAATCAGGGGACTTCTTTGAAGAGAACCATCCTGGCCTCTCAGTCTGCCCCTCCTGCCTTTACCAGTAGAAGAGTAATCAATAACCCACATCCCCACTTAACAGAACCTGACCCTGGAGAGAAAGATCTGTTCTTTCCCTCTCCACATGGGCTAGACATCTCAAGCAGGGGCCACTCTGCACCACCCACTTCCCTGGGCACACTTGACAATGTGTGTCATCAACTAGGGAGATGAAGCAGGCACTATGGTCAATGTCTAGGTAGAGAGTCAGGCTGCTCACCTCCAGGGCCTCGGCCAGCCCCCAAAGACAAACAATTTTATTTGGTCCATATGTCAGAAGCCCTGCCCCTCACTCTTTCTACTGCTGTGTTCTTCCATTCACTGTTCCAAATCCTCTACCATTTGACTTCTGGCCCTGACCCCCTAGTAGGCCTGGATCCTGACAGAATCTACCTCTTGATCACCCTTCTTTCTGACAGGCTTGTCTGGCCAGTCCTGATCATGGCAATTGTCTGTCCTCTGACACCGGTTCCAGAATAGCCAAATAAACACCTAAAGCTGGGCCTGGGACATCTTGCCTCAGGGGGACCCTACAGGGCCCTCTTCCTTGTCTCCTGACCTAGGCTGATCCCATACAATTTGAGTAAGTAAATCGAATCTTGCCTCTAAACAGCCGTCTTGAAATATGTTAGCTCTAAGGTATGGAATAGGATAGGATAGAATAGAATAGAATAGAATAGAATAGAATAGAATAGAATAGAATAGAATAGATAGGTGAGCTGTCCTGGCCACAGACGAGCCACATCTGCCAAAGGGCCCCCTCAGTTATAAAAATGGCATTTTCATCTCTGCTCGCCAGTCTCCTAGGTTTCGCTTCTTGGCTCACACCAGGCAGAAGAGAAGTAACCCTATCTCTCGCCTTGCTCAAGCCCCATCACCCACATGCCCCTAGATAGCTCCCCGTGGAATCTCCTGGGCTCCTTCCGTGCTCCCTGCCACCCACCTGCATCATTCAGCCACTTCTCTAGCAGCGGCTTGAGTTTACACATGTTCTTGAAGCTCAGGTTGAGGGCCTCAAACCGCGAGATGGTGGTCTGACTGAAGTCATTGCCGTACAGCTTTCCCATCGCCAATCCCACATCTCCCTGTGAGAGGAATCGAGAGGGAGGGAGGTGAGGGACAGATGTCCTTTTCCTGCCTGTGTCCTCTACCACCCTACCACACAGTCAGAACCCTGAGCATCCACCCACAGCCTCACACCTTCCCTGTCTTTTTTCCTCTGGGATACAAAACCGGCTTATTTCTCTCCTTGCTCTCTACTGGGCCATGCCATTTCCTGGTCTTCACTCCTCTATCTCCCTGAGCAACACCTTCACTTTCCTTCTCACTAGCCACCCATGCTCTATTCACAGGGAACAGGATGTAGGGTCAGGATGCTCCTGGGACCTGCACTTGGGAAGGCACAGCCTCTATCACACAAGCCAGTTCCTCCAACTCCGGCTCCCAGAGCACACCTGTGTGAAGCCTAGCTTAATGCGCCTCTGCTTGAAGGTCTTGGCGAACTTCTCCAGCTCCTCCAGGTCAGTGGGTTCATCATTCCCTCCGGGGCCAGGCAGATGCTTGGGCCCTGGCAGATGCTGAGGGGCTTCCAGGTGGGACTCTAGAGAGGATCCTGACAGCCCGGGGCGCCCAACTGCCTGATAAGGAACACACACTACAGTGAGATACGAATGAAGACTCAACAGGCCACGCTGAGGAGTCTGCAGTCCTTACTCAAAGATTCACTTAGAAGGTGACAGGGCCTTGGGCTCACTGAGCCCTGTTGTGGCAGATGGGTGGGGATAGAGATTAGCATTTCTATGATCTGGAACAAAAACTGGGGACACAGAAAGAAGCAAGACAAGGAGGTGGTCACTTTGGCTTTTGGACTGTGACTACAAACTGTGACCTACTCTGTGACCCAGAGTAGGTGACTTCCTCTAATCAGCTTTTCGCCATAAAAGGAACTGGCAGGGTCGTTTACTGTGAGATCTGAGATCTCAGCTTGGGACAAATCTCAGCATGAGACAAGGAAAAGGTCATTTGCTTGGCCTGTTCTTTTCACAGAACAGAGTGATGGAGCACATACAACAGTCACAGACTGAAGACAACGGGGGACATCTGGAAATCCAAGACATTAGTTATGAGTGTCACTTTACTGTTCTCTTTAATGAGAATGCCGTGGGATCGTGTATATAGCCCAGTCTAGCTTGGTCCTCACAATCCTCCTGCCTCAGCCTTCATAGTACTAGGTTTATAAATATATACCACTTATTCCTGGAGAGTGTTGTAGCTTTAATCAAAGGTATTTTTAAAAGATTTATTTGTTTGTATTTTATATGTTTGGGTACGTTTGCATACATACAAATACACACACACACACACACACACATATGAATGTGTACCATGTGTACCCATGGCCTGCAGAAACAAGAAGGATGTCGTATCCCTTGGGAATGGAGTTACAGATGGCCGTAAGCCACCATGTGAGTACTGGGAATGGATAGACTGCCAAGCCATCTCTCTGATCCCAGTCAAACCTTGTCAGAAGACAGTCCCACTTTATCTCGTAGGAAATTCTACTATTTAATTTATAGCCACGCTGCACTCCAATGAGATCAGGAATATATCTAGCCTTGAGAAATCTACTTTCTAAAAAGATTCACTTGTTTATGTGTCTGGGTGTTTTTGTTTGCATATGTGGAAATGCACCAAGGTGTGTTCGTGGAGGTCAGAAAAGGGAGTCTGATGCTCTAGAACTGGAGTTACAGGTGTTTGTGGGCCACCCATTAATCCTGCAAGTCACCAGGAAAACCACCTACACCATTTTGGGCCAAATTCAAAGCAAGCATTTATTGACTATTAAATATTGACCAAGAGATGGACTTGGGTCAGGATGATTCCCTGGAATTTCTGGCTAGAATCGCCTCAAGCACACTCCTATGGAAACAAACCTATAGGCCACCTGTACTTTCCCATGAGGTTTTGTTATTTCTCAAGAACTACAATTCCCAGCACCCCAGGAAGTTACCTGGTTCCTGGGCAGGTGAGGCTTACAGGTTAATTTTGGGCATTACACACCATGTGGACTCTGGAATCTGAACCTAGGTCCTCGGCAAGAATAGCAAGTGCTCTAAACCCCTGAGCCATCTCTCCAGCCCCTTGAGTGTAAATTATTCCACAAAGATGGGGTGCAGTCCAGATCTTGAGGGCCAGGCACTGTGGTCCAACACAGAGACTACCCACTGCCTTTGAGGACCGTGAGTGTAAATCCCCTTGTCTCTTCTTTGCTGTTTTGCTTAGAGGAAGTTAAATCCCTCTCCTGTTCTGGTTTGCCAGAGACCGGCGTCCTCATGAAGAGGACAAGGAGTCAGTGTCAAGTTAAGAAGGGTTTTCTCCTCATTTTTAGAAGAGGAGTCTCCTAGATCAGAATAACTAGAAACATTACAGATAGACCCTGCTTTGCAGGAGATGAGGGTCGGGGTGGAGGGAGGTAGCCCAGACAGATCATTGGAGCAAAGTTCTAGTAGCCCTTGAATATCCCTTTTCATTAATTCACCTGCTGTTTCATTTGGCAAACTCATTAAACAGCACAGTTGCCTCCCTCCTCCTCCTCCTCCAACAACTGCCTAGTTATATCAGTTTGATGTCTCATTGTCATTCACATATCCCTCTTTGCTCTTGTTTCTGTGACTGTAGGTCAGCCCCTAGGAGGACCTTATTATTCAACAAGCAATACCACAGACAAACCATGGCAACCTGAGTAGAAGGATCCTAACCATCTTCTAAACGGCTCCTCTGGCAATCTCTTTATGGTCTTATATTAGACAAGAGCTGGTCCTGAGTATGCTCTAGAACCTCATAGCCATAGATCGGGGTCATAAAATGATGCCATGCTTGGGGTACAGCCAGAAGGAATCATCCAACTTTTCTGTCCCCATTTCTCTCAACCACTAGGTGGCGCTACCCCTCTGGTTATCTTCTGCGGGACGTTATAGACCTGAGAAAAGCCAGGATTCTTCAGTGAGCTTTGGAGATTTTAGCCCAGAGAAAGAATATTAAAAGTCTCTGTGGTCACTTCTGGTCATCCCTTGTAGAAACAAGTCATGCATCTGTGCAAGCAATTGACATCCCAGGGGATCCCTGACAAGAAACAGACTTTTATTTTCCAATTGATAATGGGTGTTCTGGGCCGGGCAGTGGTGGCACACACCTTTAATCCCAGCACTTGGGAGGCAGAGGCAGGCGGATTTCCGAGTTCAAGGCCAGCCTGGTCTACAGAGTGAGTTCCAGGACAGCCAGGGCTACACAGAGAAACCCTGTCTCGAAAAAAAACAAAAAACAAAAAAACAAAAACAAAAGCAAAAACAAAAAAGAAAGATAATGGGTTTCTGAGTGCAATCCATATCAGGTCTGCAGAGGGCCCTCCTGATAGATCTCAGCCTCCTCCCACAACATCCGCCCTTTGCAGGATGTAGTCAGCTGAAGTGGTCCTGAGGTGAGATACTGGCTTTGATACCCTGGCCTCTGGGTGGAATTGGGAGATTTCAGCATCCCTGAGTAAATGGCTAAATTCTGAGAGGTGAAGCCAGGGATTGAAGCAGGCAGCCGGCCAGCCCAGGAGCCTCATTCTAGTGACAGGACAAACTACCTCCTTAGGAGTAGTTTGAGGTTTTCCCAGGTACCAACAGGGAGAACCCCCAGAGTGAGTGTCCTGCTAACAAGGGGAAGACTGAGGAGCTGAAGTTTGCCCAGGACTGAGACAATCTGTGAAGAACCTGGAGGGATGGAGGGTAGCAGTTACCTGGGAGGCGAGGCCAGGCCCTGTCTGTGGGAGGAGTAGAGTGCTTTGTTGCTGTGGAAAGGAGAGAAGATTCGGCTGCAGACCTGAGTGACAGGGGAGGGACAAAGGGACAAAGGAACAAACAAACAAACAAACAAAATCCAGGCCATTTGAAAGACAAGCTGAACATTGAAACCATGCTAACTGCCCCCATCTCCTGCTAACCTAATCAGGTCCCATAACCCACCCTAAGCCTGCTTGAAAAGCCCTGTGGGCACTGCCAGCAATTGCCACACACCGGTGGAGGCCAACCAGACTCAGGGATAAACAGCTGTAAACAGCAGTCCCCAAACCTGTCCTGCCTGCCTGATTGCCTGCCTGAGAGCTGCAAAGGCATAGGCATAGGAGGGTCAACACACTCTCCCTGAGATCTGATCAGCAGGGTGAGAAGCCCAGAGAGAAGAGAACACAGGAATGACTACTACAGCGCCCCAGGGGGAGCCGGGTATTTCAATCTGCCTGCAAGGGGAAGCAGCTGGGATGTTTAGGCCTGCCAGATCTGTAAGGACAGAGCAAACAGATGGTACCATATTGCGGGAAAGGGTACTAGGTCATTGGTCAGAGCCTCCTGGAGACCGTCATTAAATTCATGGGAGGGAGGAGAGAGCAAAAGGAAGGCCGGATGCTAGGGCCTTCAACCCCCTCGGGTAGTGTGGACTCATCCTACAGGCTGCCTTGCCTAGGGACTTCCCTCTCCTTTTGTCTTCAGGAAAAATGCCAAGAAAAGGCCCAGCCTGTCTGATGACTGTGGTGTGTAGTGTCTGTCTTCTGGCGACCAGAGTCAGTCCTTCTCACTCTTAGCACGAGGGAACCCCTAGATCACCAAAGCCAACTGTAGGAGCAGATCTTAGTCACTCAGCGTAGACAAGCTCCTTGGCATATCTGTCCTTCCCAGGTGGGTCTGGGTCACTAATGTACCACATCTGCTAAAGCCGGCCCTTCCGCTCTTTAGTCTCAAAAGGCCAGAAGGTAAAAGAGGTCTGGGAGGAACCCTGGGCTGGGAATGAAAAGGTTTGAGTATTAATTTTGCTGACAGTGCATTCTGCCATGCACAGAGGTTTGTCATATGAACAGAACCAGGCACCCATCAATGGCCTTGGAGTGTGGGGCTTTACTTTTTTATTTTTATAGGAGGAAACATAAACTTGCAAGAAATTACGTAAATTTTCTACAGAAATGCAGCCAGTATAACTTTTTTTTTCAGATTTTTATTTATTATATATAAGTACACTGTAGCTGTCTTCAGACACTCCAGAAGAGGGCGCCAGATCTCGGTACAGATGTGGGTGCTGGGCTTTGAACTCAGGACCTTCTGAAGAGCAGTCGGTGCTATTAACCACTGAGCCAGCTCTCCAGCCCCAGCAATTTTTTTTTAAAGTTTCTCTGACTTCACATTTTAATCTGTTTTTCTGTCCCTTCTATTGTATAATATGCCTATGCCCATGCATTCTGTGCCTGGGCCATGCTCACACCACAGAACAGTCTTCCAGAAACAAGCTGAACTAATGTTTGCCTTCTCTTTCCTAGACCAGGAGCATGATGGTTCTGGTTAGCCAAAATAAACACTCAGATGCGTTCCCATTCATCCTAGTGCTATCCCGAGACACCCTGCAAGCGAAGCATAGGGCCTGTGTCTAGGGCAGTGCTCAGAGTGGGGGGTAAGCTTCCTGGATTTCTAGATACTCCTCTAGAGTATAAGCTATCCGGAGCTTGTATTTCCAACAGCACTTTCAGCCCTGTTTGGCATAAGTGGGTGGAAAGGCAAGCAGTGTGATAATCTCGGAACATGGGGCTCAGTCTATTCTGGAACTTTCTAGCAGGTCACCAGCATGCAGTAAGGCTATCTATAGCACAAGTGTGCTCTGAGGAATAAGTCAGGAAAACGACTCAACAGACTCCCGGGCATGTTAAGCAATGTTATACCTAGTGTTAGTAATACTCTGATCTGTTTGCTCAAGGTTTCCTGCCAAAGACAACCAGAACCTATTTCTATAGCCTGTGGGAGGCACTGCTGTTCCATCCAGACAGAATTACAGCCAGGCCAATGGGAGGGAAAAGGCTCAAAGCAAGCGGACTTCCAAAATATCGGACTCATTGGATTCATTTCCCAGGAAGCTTGGACTTTCTTGTGTTACCTTCCCCCACAACCACACCACTCCAAACCTTTAAACTCAGTTTCTATGAAAATGCAGTTCTAGCAAGAACCTGGGCAGGGAGGAGAACCAGGGACACTGAGTAGTCTGGAGGGGCCCCACAGGGATCCCTCCCTAGTCACAGGCAGAGAAACTGGTCTTTTTCAGATAGGATTTCCGTACATAGCCCAGGCTGACTTTGAACTTGCTGTGCAGCCACAGGATGAGCCTCCTGCCTCCACCTACAAGTGTGCTAGGTTTAAAGATGGCACTGTGCCTGGCTTTGCGTAATGCCGGGAATCAAACCCAGGGCTTTCCATAGGGCTAGACAAGCTTTCTATCAGCTGAGAGCTATTCCCAGCCCCAAGCTGGTTTTCATACCAGAGGGGTGAGTAACATCTGTGACACCCCCATGCCCAGTAAGCAGTAACAGTCTTTTCTAGATTCTGGTAATGACTGCACAAAGCCCAGGGTACTTACCTTGCTGCCCAGGTGGGGTCTGAGAAAGCAGGAACTGGGATACAGATTGTAAGTGGCCAGGGACCAGCACAAGCTGCTGGAGAGGATGGAGAGAAGCCATGTCCTGCATGTGGGGAGATGCACAGATGTTATACCATCTACAACTAGGGGGCAGGGGGGCTGAAGCCTGTTGGCTACTACTCATATAGTTCCTGGGGCTGCAGACTCTGGAGGTTGTGGGCAGTATCCCTGCTTCATGTTGCTGGGTGTTGGGGACACGTAGCACAGGACATGGTGCATAGTAAGTAGTTACTCCATTAGGGCTGGTGGTGCTCCTGCAGTCACCTAAGCAGTCCCTGCAGCATAGTTACTTAACTCTGTTCTCAGGCTTCCATCTGTCTGTGCCCTGAGTCCCAACTGCAGATGCCCTGAGGACCGATAGGTATCACCCAAATCGCAGAGGCTCATCCTAAAAGTGGCAGCAATTCCGACATCCATTTCCTTAAACAATCCCGTCACCTGATTATGCTAAAAGTCACTCGTCAGTTATTTCCTGTTCCTGAGTCTTTCTAGAAGGTGCTAGGGGATAGGGCAAACTATCAGTTATTTTTGTTGTTGTTTTGTTTGAGACAAGCTCTCACTCCATAGCCATGAGAGCTGCAAACTCACTGTGTAGCCCAAGCAGGCCTTGAACTTGTAGTAATCCTTCTGCCTCAGTCTCACGACTCCTGGGATTACAGGCACACTCTTCCATGCCTGACTCTGTTGTTTTGTTTTGAGACACCGTTTCTTACTATGTAACCAGGAACTTGCTCTGTAGACTAGGCTGGCCTTGAACTCACAGAGATCCACCTGCCTCGGCTTCCTGAGTTCTAGGAGCAAAGGCATGCACCACCAAGCTCTGTCCCAGGTTTACATTTTAATAAAATCTATTTGATTAAACAGAAAGTCCATCAGTCTGAGCCTCTCTTACCTGCTCAAGACATAGAAACGACAATTCCAGCATCTGGAGGCTCCAGACCCCACAGACCGGGGGGGGGGGGCGTGCACATACAGTTGACAAACCTCATGGAATGAAGGAGGTGAAGGGAAAGCAGATGTTTCTCCCCCAAGTGACCCACAAGAAGCTTTCATCCTAATGGCCCAAGCAGTCACTGCTCTTCTGACACGTCTCCACTCCAGTTTAGTTTTGTCATATAATCTTTAAAGGACACAGAGAAGGCCACTGTCTGTCACTGAAGGCCCTTGATATTGGACACACAGCGTAGCTATTAGGACCTTTGGCTTGTTTTTGCTTTTGTTTTTTTTTTCCAAGACTGGCTTTTGGTTCTGCAAAAGCAGTGATGTGTCTATTCATCCCTCACCAGGCCTCACTTCTGCAAGGACTGCTTTTGGAAACCCCACATACATAATCCTGGGCCTCCTTTGTTTGAAATGGGGGCTCTTTGGATGGAGTCACAGAGTGCCAAGAGTAGAAGGCCAGAATTTTGTAGAAGGGCTGGAATGAGCTCACCAGCCCAGTAAACACACCGGGGCCCATGGCCTGGGCTGGCACCTACCCCAGACATTTGGTTTCCAGGCATCATGGTAGGTCCTTGGCTCAGGTGGCACGGCCTGTGAGAAAGGGTCTGCTGTAGAGAGTCACCCAGATCCTCCGTCTTAATCTGCAAGGAGAGGGAGAGGGTGAGTCCTGGGCCTCCTCAGGCAGATAGAAGCAGAACCATGAAGAGGAGCAAAGGAGGGGATGAGTGGCGAGTCTGGAGAGAAAGAGAGCAGCCAAGAATTCCCTGGGCTGAAGGGATGGATGGATTCTAAGAGGACTCTACAGGACCAGTGTGTAAGACAGAGCCACCTACCATTACCACCTTCTTGCTGGTGCTGTGCTATTCCTTGGAATGAGAAAAAAGAATAGCATAGCGCCTTATAAAAAGAAAGGAAGCTTAGGCTTGCGCATCTTTTTGCCATGATGACCTTTAGCAGGTAAAGCACTTGCTACCAAGCCACCAAGCCTGATGACCTGACCTCCATATATGTGCTATGACACATGTCTACACACACATACACACACGAATGAATGAATAATGAATAAATAAATAAATAAAATTTTAAATTTTGTAATGAGAAAGCTAAACCAGGAATGGCAGTGCATTCCTCTCAATGCTGAGATCAGAGGACTGCTGTCAAGTTCAAGGCCAGCCTGGGATACATACTAAGTTTCAGAGTTCAGGGCTGGTGAAAATTCTTGCCTTAGGGAGACATAACAAAAGTCTGTCCTCTCCTTGTAAGGCCACAATGACAAACCAAAGTATGAGCCCACTCGAGTATGCTCTGGGAAAACAGTGGGCGTAAGTGGCTTCCTTACAGAGCAGGAGGGGGGGGCACATACAGGAGCATGGGGGACCCCGGAGCAGCCATCCTGGAGAGTCTTCTTCCAGCACTGATAACAGCTTTCCCACAGCTGCATAGAATACCCCCTTCAGTTAATTATCCATAGTCCATACACACACCACACACACACACACACACACACACACACACACACAGAGAGAGAGAGAGAGAGAGAGAGAGAGAGAGAGAGAGAGAGAGAGAGAGCAGAGTTGGGTCAGAATTACATACAACTGGTGGGAAGGAACAGAGAGAATCTTGGTAAGCCTCCAATGACCCTCCTCATCTCCTGGGTGGGAATGCCATCAGTCAACAAGCCTGATCTTGGAGGTCTTTTACAAACAACCTCAGCTACTCTGATGACAATAATGGTTGTTGTGACTGAAGGATGGCTCAGAGGACAACATCACCCTGTCACAAACAAACAAACAAACGAACAAACAAAAAACCCAAGCCAGAAAATAATCTTCAGTGGCTAGGTGCAGGCATGCACTCTGATCACAGCAATTGGGAAGGTGAGGCAGGGGGATCATATTTGAACTCAGCCTGGGCTGCACACAAAACCAACCAACTAAACAAACAAACAAAAGAAAGAAAGAAAGCTTACTAGAATAAATGTTTATAAATCCTTTTCTTTTCTACTGCACTGGGCTATCAGAATTCCCTTTATGAGATGACTATGTTTCTAAGTAGCACCTCTAAAACTCTCTGCCTCAAAACAACAACATCAACAACAAAAAGTGACATCCTTTAACTGATCTCCAGAGTCTGTTCTTTATTTCCATGTATGGATTGCCATCAATGAAGCCCGGAAGCCTGGAAACTACCTGTCAGGGGACTCTGTCCGCTCATCCCTTTTCTCTACCTTCTCAGCGCTAAGCCACATCTGCTGGGGTCCTCTGGGTCTGCATGACTTTGGTGGCAGGGTAGCAGTCTCCCTACAAGCAGAGGCATGCCTTCCTTACAGAAGCCTGAGAGACCCTTGGTGGTTTCCAGTTCTTCCGTCTCTACCACCCTGCCATGAAACACACAAGAACTGCCCACTTCTGGGTTTCCCAGGAATCCCTGGGGAAGACAGGAAGCCCTGCTTGTGCCCATCCCTCTCCTATGCCAGAACAACTATTCTCTCGCAAAAAAACTTAGGAAGTCCACTGGGAGAAGGGGGCCAAGTGACTTTGAAAGCATACAATATATCAAGGAATGCAGAGTTCACACCAAACTTTGACTTTGGTGGGACCTTCTGAAATAGACCAGCTGACGGCTGGTTGTTTTCTCCACAGATAAAACTCTGAACTATGAAGAATGATGGCATAAACCATTGTCTTGATCAACAATCAGTAAGGAAAAGAAATGGTAGCGCTAAGTGAATGGAGAGAATTCTATTCAAAAGGTACAGCAGATGGGTTGGTCTCTAGAGTTCCCTCCCTAGGTCCCCTTAGCTCTACCCATCCATCTCAGGAATGCTGATAACCAGCTTCAGTCCACAGACCTTAGAGTCTACACAACCTAGATTCCACTGAGACATTTGTTAGCAGGTTTTTAAAAACTAGATAATCAATGGCTTCTTCTTCCAAAACCACCTCCACCAAAACAAATCTACTCCAAAAGCCACTTTGACCATCTTTCTGCCATACCTCTGGGTTCTCTTTCTATTCTGCCCTCAGGCATCCCCGAGGCTCAGGGAGGGGGACAGAGAAGAGCATGTGATCAATCGATCGTGGAGGAGGAGGAGAAATCACACTGGTCGAACCATCCCAGGCAACCTGGCATAATTCCAGTTCGAAGGCAAGTGTTGGGTTCCTTTCCAGGCTCATTATGCTCCGTCGAGAGAGATAAGGGGGTGTAGCTATGACAGAGCTTGGAAGCATGCGCTCTGCCTCCAACCTGGGCGCTATCTGTTGGGATCGCTGCCAGGTCTTCCTGCAGTCCTGAAGTTCAGAAACCAGTACCACCATGAAAGAAAAAGCACCTTTTCATCTGCCTCAAAGATCGATGCCCTCCCCCCTCCCACTCTTCTGGAGGGGGCCACGCCCACCTCCCAGTTCAGTAAACAGAATGCCTGATGGTAGAGACCTCCTTAAGGTGCAGGCTGGAGCTTCTTGGTAACTTCCTATGTTTCTCTTCAGAGATTAATTTGTCTTGTTTTCACTCATCAGTCTTTTCATTCATTCTTTTTCTCACAATTCCCTCCCTCCCCACTCCCTGAGTAAGAAGTGCTGAGTGTAATCCCCTAAAGAAGACCACCCCAAACAAAGAAAATGAAAAAGACACGGGAGACCAGGTGTGACGGCCAAGCCTTTAGTCCCAGTAGGGAGGCAGAGACAGTCATATCCCTGAGTTCAATGACAACCTCATCTACTGAGTTCCAGGACAGCCAGGTCTACACAGAGAAACCCTGTCTTGAAAAACAAACAAACAAACAAACAAACAAACAGACAGACACAGGAATACTTCTTCCAGAGTCTCATCTTGTGGGGCCAAGGTGTCCCTTGGTTTAAAAAAATAAAAACAAAAACGAAGCAAAGGTTGGGTGTGTAACTTGCATGATAGAGCACTTGCCTATCATATACAAAGCCATAGGTTCAATTCCCAGCACTGCATACATTTGCCAGGCAGTGGTGGCGCACACCTTTGATCCTAGCACCTGGGAGGCAGAGGCAGGTGGGTTTCTGAGTTGGAGGCCAGCCTGGTCTCCAGAGTGAGTTTCAGGACAGCCAGGGCTACACAGAGAAACCCTGTCTCACAAAACCAACCAACCAACCAACCAAAATAAAGCTGAGCTGGAACAGCAGAGCACAGGGAGATGGAACACAAGCGCCGCCGCCAGCGTGGTTTTTTTGGACACTCTCAGGGGCTGAGAAACCTACGAAATTAAGAAATAAAGCCCTTACTAATCCAAAAAAATCCCTTTTCACAGCTGTCAAGTGGAAAAGGCTGGAACCTTTCCAGGCAACTGGGTGTTGGCTGTGGGTCTGCGAGATGAGATAGAAAGACTTGTGTTGGGTCCCGTTGACTTCTAAGATGAGAACCGCAGGCAAATTGGATGAGAACCCAGTTTCCCCCCTCACACTTGTGAAAACCTAACCGAACCCACAGCCTGCTTCGAGCACCGTGAAGATGGTCTCTGGGGCCTTGTTGACAGTTCTTGTCACCTGAGTGGAAAGGCTTCTCTGTGCTCTCTGAGTTGGCTAATCACCAGGGACAGGGGCCACAGAATGCACTTGTCCTGGCGCAGGCACAGAGCATCCCATCCACCTAGCAGATGGTTTGACGGTGTAGGATCTCCTCCACCCACGGCTCTGTGCAAAGGTATTGTAATGAGTCTTGGGCAGTGACCAGAGAGGTAAAGAGCTATCATGAGTGATTATCTTTTCTAATCCAAGTGAACTCCCTGACTTTACTATTTTAGAAAGCAGTAGTCTTCTTCTAGAAGGTAGATGCCCCTCCTAAGGAGGTAGAAGCCCCTTCCTGGACTTATTGGTATCTTCCTCAAACTGGAGAATGTGGAAACTTCTCATCCCACAGAAGCCCAGAGAGTTTCAGGTGTGGGTAGAGAGATACATAGCCAGACACCCCCAAATCTTAAGGCCGTGCTCTCCTGACCTTCCTCATCACCCCTTCCGATAGAAAAGACTAGAAACAGACACATCCCAGAAATAGATCCGGAGGAATGGGCAAAGCCGTGCTTGCGCCTTGCACCTCCTTGGATGGACAGGTGCATGGTGAGGCTGGGGTCCTTTTCTTTAGCCCCCTCCACAGGACACAGTCCCATGACCCTCTCTGGGGGGAAAGCAGTTCAACACTAATGAATATATCACTGGCGATGAGAAGGATCAAAGCTGTTGCTCTGGTTGCGTAACTCGTTTGTGGAAAGTGTTTCATAAAACATTTCACAAGAAGGCGCGTTTCAAAGCAGAACAACTCCCAACCTGCCTTCAATTATAGGCAAGGTGGTGCTCCCCCTTCCTCTCTCTCCTCCTTCTATGTTTCTCCTGAGCAGTGAGGCAGAGTTTCTGTAGCTTATCTATTAAGAGCTGGCAAAGGTGCATCTCAAGAAAACATTCTAAAAATATATTCCAAGTAAAGGAATGGGGTAGGCAGGTCAGACACCTCCAGTGAATAGGGTTTGAAGTACCCCATTCAGGTGGGTTGAGGTTGGGTTTTAGTAAACCCTCTTTTTTTTTTTAATGATGCTGGGACTAAAACTCAAACACTCCATGAAAGTGTTCTAGCATGAACCATATCCCCAACAGGGCTGCTTCTACTGGGAAGACATTTTTTTTCTCCAAGGTTCCTGGCTTCTCCCTCAGAATCCAAGACTCCTGAGACCTCTCAGGACAATGCAGAAACAGCCTTATCCAGTCCTTGGTTTCACCTACAACAGACTGTCTTGATTGTGCCTCTTCTTCTCTTGTGCAAGCAGGGGTCGACTCTCTGAGAAAACTCAAGCTTCTACAAAACAAAACAACGGACAAGTGTGGGCAATGGTCCTTTACTTCTGTTTTTTACTGCTGTTTGAAGTCAGGGTCTCACATATCCCAGGATGGCCTCCAACTTGATAGGTAAAGGAGGATGGCTTTGAATTTCTGATTCTCCTACTAGTGCCTCTTAAGTGCTGGGATTGCAAGTGTGGACCACAATGCTAAATGTATGTGGTGTTGGGGGGATGACACCCATGGCTTTCTAAATGCTAAGCAAGCACTCTACCAACCAAGTGAGAGCTTCATCCGAGGCCCTAGATCCTCTGATGAACAGATGTGGTGTCCTGTGTCCTGCCCCCATCCCCTCTCCCATCTTCCACTCCAGCCTCACCACCACGCCCATCACCACCACCACCACGCCCATCATCACCACCACGCCCATCATCACCACCACGCCCATCATCACCACCACCAAGGTAGCTTGGTGATGGGAGGGTCTAGGTGTTTTCTGCTTGTTCTGCTTGCATCTTCTCAAGAAGGGCAAGAGACTTTTCTTTCATGTTCCTGAATCTTTGGCAGCAGGACCCCGCAGTGCTGGTGTTAAAAACATGGGAGAAGCTCTATTCTAGCTGGTGTTTCCTGTGGTCGAAGACACGGACAGTTTTGAGCAGGGTGCTGCTGTACAGCCACCTGGGACAACGCTGTAGGAAATTATATCCATGGATGCTCACTCTGGCTCTCTGATCCCCTTTCCATTAGAGTCTCCTGGTTGTCTTGGTGGCCACCCTGATAGACCAGAGGATGGTGGTTGCTCCACATCTTGAGTCAAAGAGGGGTACCACAGGGAGCCTTTGGGTGGCTCTGGAACCTAGAAGGCTGCTTGCCCATAGATGAGGCATGAGGTAGGCTAGGGGGAAAGGATGAACACGAATAGTACTGTGAGAACTATTTCTTAGCTCCGTGGCTCTTCCTGGGAGAGTCAGTGTACAAAATGCAGCATGTCATCACAGTGCCCAGGCTGCTTACCATGGAAGGAATTTGCTGTTCCAATCAGAACTGGGAAGACTGGAAACAAGTGCAAGGTTTTAAACCAACCAGGGCACCTCACTCAGATACAGAGGCCATTCATTCCTAGCTGAGCTTCCAGCATCTACTACTAAGTCCTTCCTCTCAATTTTCCTTCTCCTTTTTAAAACAAGATCTCTCTATGTAGATCAGGTTAGCCCAGAACTTAAAGCAATTGTCCTACTTTGGCCTTCCAGGTGCTGGAATTACACACGTGAGCCACCACAACCAGTTTTTTGCTTTTGTTTCGCTTTTTTTCCCTCTCTTCTTCCCTCCCTTGCTCCCTTCCTTCCTCCTGAAACAGGGTCTCATTATGTAGCCCAGGCTACCTCTAACTCAGCCCTCCTGCCTCAGTCTCTGCAGTGCTAGGATTACAGGTGTGAACCATCTTTAGCCTCAGTATTTTTTCAGTCCAAGATTATTCCTCCATAAAAGAAGGGAAAGATGCTAGATGTGAACTCCTTAAGAAGTTTATCACATGCAAAAGAGAGCAGGAGTAGGCTTGTAAGAGTGTTTTCATTATTACTGGACCCATTTAACAAATGAAAAGACTGAGGCTTGGTGCCCTTAAGAAACTTGTTTAAAGTCACATCGCTGGCAGATAATGGCATTGCAACTTCAGCCCAAGCCTGTCTGACTCCGAAGCCCTTCTCCATAACCCTGACTCACTGTGTGTGATGGACTCACTGAGTTACAGACTCTTTAAGGCGTCAGGGTGCAGTGTACATGGTGGATATTTGGGAAGTATGGCTTCTCTTCCTTCTTCGTCAGAGCTGGAAGGAAGTGCAGACACCACAGGGTTTATTTTCCAGATATGACTTCAGACAGGGGAAGTGACCTGCTCTGGGGCTCTGCTGCCTCCCTTGGCTCCAGTAATAACTGAAAGGAGCCTGGCCTCGGTTTAGCGTCAGTCAAGAAAAGATCTGACTCAGTTTTTGATTAGAACTCAGGGTGAGGTTCAGCATAGATGAGGGGACCAGCGGTCTGCATCCTCGACTCTTGTATATACATTTAAGCTTTTGGGTCATAGTATTTGTTTTTCCCTCTTGCATTATGAGGAAGAGAAGAAGAAAAAGAAGGAGGAGGAGGAAGAGGAGGAGGAGGAGAGAAGGAAGGGAGGGACAAATGGAGGGAGGGAGGGGGACAGGTAGGGAGGGAAGGAGGGAGGGAGAGAGAGAGAGAGAGAGACAGAGAGACAGAGACAGAGACAGAGACAGACTGGGCTCAGACTGGTCACCTAATGGAGATCTTACTGTGGATGTTGCTAGCTGGGGTGGGGTGGGGTGGGATGGGGTGGAGTGGGTTCCATATGAAACTGACTGGGATGGGGCGGGTATCCCGCCTTCTGGGTACGTGCATGTAAACAGCACCAACGTATGAATGTGAAGCACTCCACAGGATAGTTATCTCTGCTGGGGAAAAACAGACAATATTTTTCAAGCACCTTAGCGCTTTCAAAAATCAACAAAAAGTATTCTCTCAAAAAGTTTAAGGAGGAGTTTTCGTCAAAAACAATTAATGAGGAAAGTGAATTTAATTTTTTTAAGTTGTGCTTATTTATTTGTGTGTGTGTGTGTGTGTGTGTGTGTGTGTAGGCATACACACATGCTAGTGAGTCTCGTGGAATGCACTTGAAGATCAGAAACAGTTTACAGGAGTTGGTTCTCTCCTCTCACCAGATGGGATCCAGGATTAAACTCAGCTCATCACTCTCAACAGCAAACGTCCTTACCCATGAAACCATTTCCTATTTTCAGCTTTGGTAACTAAAGCTAAGAGAGCATAGGCCACATGCCCAATGCCACACAGCTAGGCAGGGCACAGTCACACTGACCACTTGGACCCTTGACCTCCACACCACCCTCCCCATCCTTTCTTTTTACCACGCCCTGAGCTGCTCCATTGTAGCTCCCCTGCATAGACTCAGGTAGCCTGGAACCTCCACAGGTATATGTGGCTGGGTTATTGAAAGGGAAAGTCAAGCTAGGTGGTGCCGTGTCCACAATCCATCTGGGAGAACAATGTCATGAGTTCCAAGGTAACCTGGCCTGAGTGGTAAAAGTCTGTTTCAAAATAAGTTCCAGGGACTGGAGAGATGCCTCAGTGGTTAAGAGCACCGACTGTGCTTCCAGAGGTCCCGAGTTCAATTCCCAGCAACCACATGGTGGCTCACAACCATCTGTAATGGGATCTGATGCCCTCTTCTGGTGTGTCTGAAGAGAGCAATGGTGTACTCATATACATAAAATAAATAAATAAATCTTTAAAAAAAAAGTTCCAAAAAAATCTGAATGGGATTTTCTTTGGTATTTTGTGGTAACTTCAAAGCTTGTCCTAAAAAGTCAGAGCAATGGATAAAATAAGTGGGTTTCCCTGGTAATCTTCGTCTTTTAGAATACCATTGTAGTAAAGAGGAGGTTCTTGTCTTCCTTTCTTTTTCTGTTGTTTGCTTTGTTTTGAGATCATCCTGCCTCGTTTTCCCAAGCTCTGGGTTAACAGGCTTGTACCACCATACCCAGGCTTCTCTTAGATGCCTGTGACATCAAAATAAAGTATGATGTCATTGGGTCTGCTCCAGCAGCAGTGCAGTAGGGCGGTCCTCCAGAAGCCAGAAGTGTAGCACAGAGCAGCCCTGCACCATCAGGGGCCCCTTCCTGGTACAGTTTAACTCACACATCTATAAAGCGCCTACTGTATACTAACAGGAACACAGATGCACAGGGAGCTCTGAGATTAGTCAGCTGGAAAGTCAACGATCACAGTCAAAAATAGGTACAAAGTCGCTTGGAAAGGACGGCAGCTCAGGGAGGAAGACAGCCTGACAAATGGGAAGGAAGGAAGCTGGGTGTGGTGGTGCACACCTGTGATCCCAGCACTTGAGGCAGAGGCCAGAGGGTGGAGAGTTTGAGGCCAGCCTCAGCTACATAGTGAGATATTATCACATCCCTCTCCCCCCACTAAGATATGAAGGAAGAGAGGAAGAAAGGAAGGAATGGAGGGAAAACAGAAAGGGAAGAAGGGAAAGAGAAGGAATGAAGGAAGCAGGAAAGAAGAAATGGGGGGGTTGGGGGGATCAGAAGCATGGAATGGGAGATGAGACAGGGTTGGCTTTCAGAAACTTCTTCGTAGCCCTGAAGTATGAAAGGGGTTAAGCCAAGGGCTGTGAGGGAAGTGGAAGCAGTTGGCCCAGAGTAAGAGGGGAAATGGGAACTCCCTTGCAGTCCTGTTCAGATGCCTTGTGGGCTGGAAGCAAGAAGCAGCAACGGAGAAAACTGGTGGTGTGCGAACGAGTTCAGGCTGGACTCTGAAGGAGAGCGTGCGTGTGGGAAGGTGAGGCAGCAGATGGGTCTGAGGAGAGCACAAGTGTACAAAGAGGCAGCTGGTACCCTGCTCCTTATTGCACAGGTCTAGGCTAGAACCCACTGGGGTCTGCAAAAAGCCAAGCAGCAGGCACAAATGGAAGGAACCCAGACAGCGAGTAGCAAGCCTTTAATGTATTTATAACATAAATGTGTCGAAGGGTAGCTCAGACTGTAGAGTGCTTGCCTAGCATACACAAAAGCTCTAGGTTCAGTCCTGGCACTCTGCATATGTACAAGTAGTGTGTGTAGACAATGCGCACACTCGCAGACACATTCAAAGCAACAACTGGGAGCCTGCCACCTTGTCCCTCCACATCCAGGGTCTGTCATCTCCCAGCAGCCAACATCTGAGGCATGACCTGCAGACCTGCTTGTATGTTTCCACCACACTCCACAGTTTACACCACACCCTCAAACCTTGTCATGTCTGCTGCCTTTCAAGATATTCCCAGGAGACTGAAAAGGCTGCCAGGGATTGGGATTCTGACCATACCGTTGAGGTGAACAACATTCATGAAGAGGAGGGATTTGTCCAAAATACAAGGCCGACTAGCAGAATCTACATCATCTGACTTAGAAATCAGTCACCTTGTAGATGCCTAGGCTTTTCTGGGGGAAATCTTCCTTAACAAGGGGACTTTTCAAAGTTACTGAAATTTATCCCTTGAAGCCCCAAAGCCTTGTTCAGTCTGGGAGCTATTTATTGGCTTCTGTTTAAATAGAGATCTTGCTAAGAGAAATTATACACATTCCCACATTCCCTTGAAGAGCACCTGAAAGCTAATTTAGCCAATGACTCAGAGTCATAATTCTAACTCATTTAGAAAGCAAGCATCCCCTCAGGTATTCTGAGGGCTTTGGTCAGTATTGGCCAACATGCCATGTAACCAGAGACTGCTTGGATCTCTGCTTTTTCTGGGATCTTTGCTTGTTTCTTTTTAATCATGTTTTTTCTCTGATACTGTTTGCATGTTCGCTTCTAGCATCTCCCTATTCTAGGTGTTATTTGCCAAGGACTGAGAAAAACTGAAACATTCCCTTCAAACCAAACTGGCTATTAACAGTTTAGAGACAGGATCTCACCACGAAGCCAAGGCTGGTCTCCTACTCAAGAGCTCCCTATTTTCATCTCATTCATTCTGAGATTACAGACAGATGCCACCACACCTGGACTTTACCACTGTGTATACAATGCGTATAAGTTTGAGATTCTGAGAAGCTCCTAGCCTGGGGTTCTATTCTTCGTTCCTGCATTGGGTGACACAGCTACCTGCTTTCTTCTGTCACCCCTTGGGTTCTGGGTCTCTCTCTAGCCTGGAGCTTTCCAGGTGAGCTAACCCTGAAAATCCTCCTTCTTCCACCTCCCCAGGAAGTGCACGCTATACACCCAACTTTTTGTTGTTGGGTTTTTTTTTCTTTTTTTGTGTGTGTCCTGGAGAATCAAAGTGAAATCCTCATGCTCAGTAAGTCAAATGCTTAACTGACAAAGCTATTACCTAAGCCCACCGCTGACATTTTTGAAGTTATATCCTCCAAAGCTGGATGGATTCCAAGGTTCAATCATGCCTTTAGTCTCAGTACTCTGGAAGCAGAGGCAGGTGGATCTCTGTGAGTACGATCCAGCCAGGTCTACAAAACAAGTTCCAGGATAGCCAGGGTTGTAACACAAAGAAACTCTCTCTTAAAACAACAGCAGTAAAATTCTCCAAGGCTGGGGAACAGCTACCCAACTCCTTATCAAAAGGCTGAGTGAACATGAGTCAGCAAACAGACTCTCTTCAGGGCATACAGGTTGAGTGAGTATCCTTTATACAAAATGCTTGGGACTAGATTTAGAACATTTTCAGATTTTGAATATTTGGATATAAATAATGAGATGTTCTCAGGAATGGGAATCCAAGTTTCATTATAATATCCATTTGTTTCATATACACTTTACACACACAGACTGAAGACAATCTGAATATATTTTTTGTGCTCCTGTGAGGTGTCTATAAGGAATCACATAAAGTCAAGTGTGGAGCCTCCCATTTACAGGTGCCAGTATGACCTCAAAAAGGTCTTGGGTTTTTGAAATACTTTGAATTTCAGGTAGAAATCCTCAACTTCCTTTCTGGCCTAGACTATATGATGATGCTTCTGTCTCTGCCTCCTAAGCACTAAGATTACAGATTAAGATACCACACCCAACAAGATACCCCAACTTGCATCTTAGTTTTCTTATCCAGGAAGGGAGATACTCTGGGCATTTCCCTCAAGGGTTAGGGCCACGAGTCTATAAAAACCTATCCCACCTAAATCTATTGCCACAAAAACTATATACATGAAGATTGGTTTTGCACACTGGCTACACTGGTGACCCATCTTCATTATAAGTGACTTACCAAATAGGTATGGAATGGGTGTCTAAGTACATTTTTTTTCCTTTTTGCTCTGCCCTATGGATTCAACCAAGGGTTTCATGCATGTTAGGCAAGTGTTCCACCACTGAGCTTCATTTCCAGTCCCAAAATACTTTCAATGATTCTGAAATATAGGAAACCGGATCTCAGAGGCTAAATAATTTCCCCAAGCCTAGAAAGTGGCAGGACCAGAATTTGAATCCACATTTATGAGATCACGTTTATGAGATTGCATGACTCCAAAGTCATGCCAAACCACAGTCATCATATGTAGGGAGTTCCACGTGAGGAAACAGATAGATATTGGAGGTCAGGATAGAGTTGTCAAAATTAACGATGGGTCACTAAACTGGGTGTAGGTGTGGTGGCACATGCTTGCAATCCCAGCACTTGGAAAGCCAAGCAGGGGCAGTGCTGTAAGTTGGAGGCAAAGTGAGTATCAGGCCAGCCATGACTAAAGAGTGAGATTCTATATCAAAGCTAAAACCAAAGATTAATGGGTCACTGCCACCCAAGATGGTATACAGTGACACTCAACAAATGTTCATAGTTTTGTGGTTGACGATAAAGCAAGGATACATTGAAGCCTTAGGAGGAGCAGGACCCAATGGTATTTTGCACAAAGACATTAAGACAAAGAGAATGTAAAAGCTTGAACACACTTAGGATGGGAAAAAATTAACCACTAGACACCATACAGAAGCAAATGTTGATACCCTTTACATAGATTATGAAAATTAACTATACATATTAAGATAATAGTTCATAGTTAAATAAGATAACTGAGAGGCAATAGCTGACTATAATGGATGTCACATCAATGATGTGATCTGATTAATACAGGAGATGCTGGGGGGCAGGGATATAGGAGGAGGTGCTAAAGCAGGTGAATGTCTGAGAGTTTGAGGCCAGCCTGGTCTATATAGCAAATTCTAGGCCAACGAGAGTTACACAGTGAGACTGTGTCTCATAAACAAACAAACAAATAAATAAATAATATAAGAGGCTAGGGTAACACAGAGTCTCTGAATCAAGGGATTCTGTGTGGTTCAGGTGATTCTTCAAGGATAGACCCCGTTGCTGGCTTATTTATGAGCATCATGAATGGACATCAGAGCATTAGAAACCTTACCTCTTGGTAAAGAGGGTATCAGTGAGTTACTAGACTGATGGGTGATCATTGGTCACGGAGTGCTCTGACCTTGCTGGGCCTCCTCTGAGCACACTGTTTTATACATAGTGGATGACAGACTTAAGGAACAACTGGCAAACTGAAGCCTGTATACACGAGGACAACTAGACATAAAGGAGGCCAGAGAAGTTCAAACCTCAACTCTGCTTGGTTACAAAAAATTCAAACAAACTTTTTATGGAGATTGACTTAACAATTACTAATGGAGGGGGACAGAAAAGGTAAAATTAAGAACAATTAGAATATTACACGGTCATTAACAAAAGTTACGACTCAACTACGGATTGCTAAGAAGCAATCTACCAGTCATATTTTTAAGTTTAGGAAGAAAGGCACAAAAGAACACAGACCATATCAATTTTTACATAAATATTTTTAAGTGACATTAAAAATAAGAGACATTTTTCCTTTCAACTGTATAAAAAGAGACGGTCTCCTAAAGGCATACACAGCACACTGGTCCTAGGAAAGGCTGCCAGCATTCAGCTCAGGACTAAGTTCTTTTTCTCTCAGTGGGAAAGGACTTGATGCTCTCAGGAAAGCGACAGGAAACAGGATTTATTGAATGGATTGTGAATTCAGGGTTTTTGTACAGGAAGATTATGGGGTGCTGACTTCTCAAATACTGAAGAGCTATTCACTGGGTTCAAGGCCAGCTTGGTCTACAGGATGAGTTGTAAGACCACTGGGGCTATACAGCAAAGCCCTGTCTTGAAAAAATACCAAAAAAAAAGGGAGCCACTTCACCCTGCAGTGTTGATATTTGCTACCTTTTCTATGCAGTGAGCTGAATATGCCCAGAGGAACTGTGGCAGAGACTTAGCCGATGTGGGGGTCTGTGTGCTGAGCTGACTAGACTGGAGTCCCCCAGTCCCAGGCCTTTAAGGTTCATGACTAGCAATACTAATTTTCTCTTGGGGAATTCGGGTAGGGTTGTTTTGCCAAACAACACTGTTAATTAGATGTGGAGATAGTCTGTAAAGTGCTGCCCATGGAAGCACGGAGCACCGTGTTTAAGCCGCAGAACCCGTGCTAAGAAGCCCGGCATCTGCTTGTAACCTGTAACCCCAGTGCTGGGGAGGCAGAGGCAGGAGGATCCCAGGGCTCAAGGGCCAACCAGCCAAGCTTTGGTGAACTTCAAGCCAAAGAGACTGTGTTTCAATAAAGAACGAGAGAGAGAGAGAGAGAGAGAGAGAGAGAGAGAGAGAGAGAGAGAGAGAGAGAGAGAGAGAGAGAGAAAGAAAAGGGGGAGGGAGGGAGGAAAGAAGGAAGGAAGGAAGGAAGGAAGGAAGGAAGGAAGGAAGGAGACAGTGTATGAGGAATGAGGCCCACATTTGACCTCTGACCTCTAGCCACATAAGCATATAGATGCACCTATCCTCTTGCCCCTGCACACGTGTACAGATGTGTACACACACAGTAAAGGTGCTAAAGTAGTGCTGTCTGCTTTCACCACTGTTTCACTACATAACACAAATATTTTAGCGCCGGGACGAGCAAAATCTTGACTATAATGGAATGTGTTCAGTTTCACCAAACTTTATTTTCTCCTGCTTGACTTTCATTGTAGAGAGCATAAACTGAGTCATGAGATCTCAGGCTGGGAATAGTAAACAGGACAAAGCACAGGATGAAAGGCAGGAAGAAGATAGCCCCCATGCCAGCACAGGCAGCTCTGTGAATCTCTACTGAGGGCACTTTGGCCCTAAGAACCTGGGTGGCCTTGTACCCTAGAGTTGGAGTTTCAAACCAAATTTGTATCCACAATTTATAAAAAGTCAAATCAGATGTCAAGGATGATCCCATACCCCATCCTGTGAGCAGTACCATCAAGTTCTTTCCATTAAAATGGCCAGGACAGCAGGAGACAAGGACTCCGTTTTGACTTGGGATAGTTAGTAGAAGGACCGAGCTCATACTGTGTTGGCAGAGTCCTATCCACACCCAGGGGCCCCTAGAGGCAGGCCCCAGCACTCAGCACCCACTTGGCCAGGAGCTGGGGTGCCTCCGCAAACAGCTCCGGGGCCTAGAAGCAAGTGGTGGAGTTGGGAAATAGTTACCAGAGCAGACTGGAGTGTCTGTTTGCATAAACCCAACAAGCTCACCTTCCTGGGAAAAGGAACAAGTTTTTGGATCTGAAGGAGAAAAGACTTTGATAACAGATAGGAGGAGAGGGCAGCCACTCCCAAAACCCAGGATGGAGTGGGTCGTGGATGGGCACCTCATTCCACTAGCTCCCCAAACAGAAAACATTATCTCATATATCTGCACATACATCCTATAAACATACACAGTAAAAAAAAAAAGTGAGATTATTATGTAACGCATGCCATGGCACACATCTGGAGGCCAGAGAACAACCTGCAGAAGTTGGTTCTCTCCTTCCACCTTGTGGTTCCCAAGGATTAAACTTGTACTGTAAGGCTACTGAGCTATATACTAAGAGCTCAAACTTTCAAACTTATTAGGAGTTAGGCACAGTAGTACATACCCGTAAATCCCGGCGCTTGTGAGGTAGCGTCTAGAAGATAAGGAGTTCAAGGCCAGTTTTGGTTACATAGAGAAGTTGAAGCTGACCTGGACTACTTGAAATAGTCTCAAAAACAAACAAAACTAATATCAGGAGCTAGGGAGATGACTCGGTGGGTAGGGTGTTTTCTGCTCAAGCAACCAGCGTCTAAGTCCTCACACAGTTTAAAAGCAAGGCATGCACACATGCACTGCAACCCCAGCTCTGTGGCGGGGATAGGGAGGGGTAGAGACTGGGGGATTGCAGGCCACAGGCCAAGCTCCAGAGAGAATCAGTGAACTCAAAAATAATAATAATGTAGACAGCAGGAAGCACAATGTAGTCCTTTGCCTTTATTTCTCGTATCTGCATCATACACACACACACACACACACACACAAATATACAGTAAGGAAAAGTGAGACTAATATGTAACTCACATTCAGCAAATCCTATTAATGTTTTGATTCCAACTGGCCCCTACTTCCCCCCCATCCAAAAAAGCATTGTTTTCTGAAAAGAATCAGCCTAGCATTTAAACAAATGTATTACATGTATCTACATAATGAGAATTTCGGTTTCTTTGAAAAACACATAAATATTTGGGGGGGGATATGTCCGTATAATACAAGCTGTGGGAGGTGGGGCTACTTCAGATTGTCCACAGCAGCTGACTATGATTTGCCTTGTGCTTTAGCCGGGGCATGATTTTGCCAGCTGCCAATAGTTTCTGTGATTATGTGAGTCTGAGAACTTCTCAGTGTATATAAGCTCTAGGACCCGCCCCCTGGAGGTGGGGTTGTTGGTGGTTGATGTTGATTGCTGTCAGTCAAGGCTTATTAAGCAGTGTGTGCAAAGAAGAAACATGATATCCTAATAGCAAAGATCAAACTTGCTCCAAGGAATACCCCTAATCAGCAGGAAGGAGTCTAACAATAATGTTGCTTCCCCTTCCCCTCTATGTTTTTTCTCTCCCATCTAGTGTTAGGGGGTTGAAAGGGTAGAAGAACCCACAAAGAACCCACAAATCTGATTACATATTTACTTTCCACATGTACATGTATGTGTGTGTGCTCAGGGGTGAGCATGTATGTTATATGTGCAGGGTGATGTGTGTAGGTGCTCATGTGCATCGGCTCACATGTGGTGGCCAGAGTTCAACTTTCTGCAGTCTCCCCACCTCCTCCCTTACGTTTTTTTAAAAGATTTATTTATTTAATATATATGAATGCTCAGTTTTCATGCGCACCAGAAGAGGGAATCAGATTCTATTACAGATGGTTGTGAGCCACCATATGGTTGCTGGGATTTGAACTCAGGACCTCTAGAAGAGCAGTCAGTGTTCTTAACCACTGAGCCATCTCTTTAGCCCAGTTTTCTGGTTTTGTTTTTGTTATTTTTTGGTTTTGTTTTTTTGTTTTTTGAGACAGGGTTTCTCCGTGTAGCTCTGACTGTCCTAGAACTCACTCTGTAGACAAAGCTGACTTCAAACTCAAGAGATCCACCTGCCTCTGCCTCCTGAGTGCTGGGATTAAAGGTGTACACCACCACTTCCTGGATTTTTAATAGTTTTTTTAAGCTGGGGTCTCACTAGCTCAGGTTGGCCTCAAACGTGTTATATAGATGAACTATTTTCTGTCCTTGAACTTCTTGCCTCTTCATTCCCAAGTACTGGGATTACAGGCTTGGACCCCTGGGTAGTATTTCTCTAAATGCAGGCTCCCTTGGTCATGAAAAAATAAGATGCCACTTACCAAACTGTAAATATGTAAATATGTCAAAAAATCAACCTCCTAGGTGCAGTGCAAGGCATGCCCATGTGTATCATGTATGTGTATCATGTATCAACACTGCCATGGCTTCCTCTTCATTGCTCTAGGGGGACATAGGTAAGGAAACTGAGGGAGAGCAGCAGATGGGAAGGCCAGAGCAGAGCTGTCGGCTGGGCTCCGGAGGACAAGTCTGAGACGAAGGGGCTAATTGGAAGCGAGCGGTGCATTCAAAACAACATGGTCGCAGAATCCGAAACTCCTAACAATGACACTCAACGGTAAGGGCATTTCTTTTGTCCAGATACTTTATACTTGAGTCTATCTCATTATGTTTAATGTTGTTATTCCCTCCCATTTTACAGAGGGGAAACTGAGGCTAGTGATCTGGTTGCATAGCTCCTCAGAATACAGCCAGTACAATGCACCCAGACCTACTATGGCTGCTACACTGCCCTCTTGCAGGGCTGGACTAGCTCTCTATGGCAGCCCATGTAACGAAGTCCATGGAGTAGACAGAAGATGGCAGGCAGGGGCGGGGCTGCCTATAAAGGCAAATGATGATATGATGGGGGGGGCAGGGGAGGGGGTCCCTTGGGGACCAGGAGTCAAGGGGATTGTGGAAGGGTGTGCCAGGGGAGAGAAGAGTCTCTGCATACTCAAGCTTGTATCGGACCCTAGAGGGCTGCTGCCAAGGCGAAGGCAAGAACGGTTGGTGGAACAACCTGGAAAGCCATGAGTGGCCACAGTGCCCGTGACCAGTACTCATTAAGTGAAGGTGATGGCTTCAAGTTCCACTCTGTCACTCAATTGCAGGTCACTTTAGAATTCTATGCTTCAGTTTCCTTATCTATCAACAAGAGCAGCAATGTTTGATAATCTCTCCCCCCTCCCTCTCTCTCTGAGACTCTCTATATCCCTAGCTGGTTTCCAACTTTTTATATAGCTTATATAGCTGAAGCTGGCCTTGAATTTCTGATCCTGAGCTATGTCTCCAGCCATTTTTCTTTTCTTTTCTTTTTTCTTTTTTCTTTTCTTTTCCTCTCCTCTCCTCTCCTCCTCCTCCTCCTCCTCCTCCTCCTCCTCCTCCTCCTCCTCCTCCTCCTCCTCCTCCTTCTTCTTCTTCTTCTTCTTCTTCTTCTTCTTCTTCTTCTTCTTCTTCTTCTTCTTCTTCTCCTTCTCTCTCTCTCTCTCTCTCTCTCTGTCTGTCTCTGTCTCCAATGTCTCTTACTATGTAACTTGGCCTGCTCTGTCTCCTGAGTGACGGAATCAAAGGTGTTTGCCAATGCACCTGGCCACTTATTTTTGTTACTCCATAGCCTAGGTTGGCTTCTCAGCAGTCCTCTTGCCTCAGCCTCCTGCACTGGGTTTTGCCACCATACCTGACTTTGCACGGTCTATCCTCTGTAAACCATCAAGCAGAGGGGCACACAATGTAAGGCGATTTTGATGGAAGTAAGTGGTGAATTACAACAAAACCACACCGTGCAACAGGTTTCATGTGGGAAGATTATATCAAAAGGAAGGGGTGCAAAGGCTGGCTCTGGGTGGAGGAAGGGAAGGGAAGGGACTACCCCCCCATCCCCCGAGACAGGTTTTCTCTGTATAGTCTTGGCTGTCCTCAAACTCAGAAATCCACCTGCCTCTGCCTCCCAAACGCTGGGATTAAAGGCCTGCGCCACCACTGCCCGGCTGGGGTGGGGCTTTTTAATGGGGGGAGGTGGGTCTTGGTGCATGCACAGGAGGACATGCCACAGAGGCGACAATGGGAATGTGTTGCTTCTGGACAGCTTGTGAGGATGTGTCTTACTGCCGGGTCCCTCAGGCCTGCCTGATTGCGAACAGATCTGGTCTTAGTATAAACTGAGCAAACACTAGAGCCCAACAGATGGTCCCAAAGCCACCCACATCACAGGGTGTTACAGGGATAGCTGGAAATAGGAATACTTCCAGTTGAAGCCATAATTCCTAGAGAATTTCTCTAAGAGATGTTAGGGCTGCCTTCCGAGGAAGCCTTCTGCCTCAGGGCAGAGAGAAAACCGAGCCCTGCCCCTGGCCTGTGGGCACAACATGCAAACGCAGCTCTCCTCCCTGCACCCTTCTCACGCACAACCCAGGGAGGTGGTAGCTAGCTCCCAGGGCCAGGGGAACCCTCTCTGGGTGGGAATGCTTCTGCACCCCGCCCTTCACCTGGCAACCCTCCATGGGCCTGAGATACAATCTCTGCTTTCCCCACTGGCAAGCCCCAGGCAGGAGAGGTCTGCAGGAGTTGGTAGGAGTGAGAAGGCTCTGTAAGCTGGAAAAGTACAGGCCAGCAAGTGAGAGGTTCTGGGTAAGATCCGATCAATCAGGTAGCAATCCAGAGACTCCTTTCTCTTTTGCTCTTCCCTGCTTCTCTTTCTCAAACCAGCCTGGCATGATGAGAAGTCAGACGTGCCTGTCTGACACCCGAGGTCCTCCACAGGGAAGTTACTGAACCTCTCTGAGCTGGAGTTTCCCCAACTCTATAATGGGAATAACAATGCTTACCTCACTGCCTGATGTAAGGATGAAGCAATCTCAAACAAGGTAGAACCGGGAAAGTGCCCGGTACACCACTCACCTGGGCTGAAACCCAGGCTCTAAGCAAGTCAGTCACCCTTCCTCTTCCACACTCACTTTCCCCAGTCTTAAAACGGGAATCAGTATGGAAAAATATTCTACCTCTCTGGGTTGCTGCAGATGTTTATGTTTGGTTTTGTGGTGTTGGGGCCTCAAGTTGTGTGCAGACAAGGCACGCATTCTGCTACTGAGCTATAACCGTAGCCCAGTGGGAGTTTTTTTGTTTGTTTGTTTGTTTTGATGTTTTGATTTTTATTTTATTATTTTTTGTTTGTTTGTTTCGAGAAAGGGTTTCTCTGTGCAGCACTGGCTGTCCTGGAATTCACTCTGCAGACCAAGCTGCTAGCCTTGAACTCAAGAGATTTGCCTGTCTCTGATCCAGTGCTGGGATTAAAGGTGTGTGCCACCACGCATGACGCAGTATGATGTTTTAATGAACTACGGCTTATACAGTGCACAGACCATTGACCGCTAGAAACTAAAGGCTTTTCCTGTAATTTAGAACCAGACCAGTTCTCTTTCAAGACCTATGCTCCAAGGAGAGTCTGTACAGAAAGCAAATTAGCTGGTCCAGCTTGTTGTCTCACCTGCAGCATCTTTACGCAGAAAAGGCCACTTACGTCTCCCAAGAGAGCCTTTTCTTAATGCCTAGAGAATAAGGGAAGAACCTGAGTACTTCCTTCCCCTGCCTTCATCCTCAATGCTGTCCACCCAACAACCTGGGGTGAGAGAATGTTCCAGAATGAACCCACAAGTTAACAGCAGTATTGGCCTGAGCAGCTAAATCCGACCTCCTCACTGCAGAAAGACTTTCTGGTGGTGCCTGTGACTGTCCAGAGAAAATGGAGAACTCAGACAGGGCCTCCTGTTCTGCCTGTTACTCACTACCCCAGCCGCCTCTGTAAAAGGAAGGTCTTACTTGGTTTACTTGGTACTGAAGGAGCTGCTTGGGCTGTAAATATGAAGCAGCTGTTACCAGCCTTAGGCCAAGGCATCAAGTATGGATGGCAAAGGGGGACAAATATTCAGCTCTGTAAGAGCACATGCGTTTATTGTTACTTCCCTGTCCAAACTTGGGGAGGCTTAGACCAGAAGACGACAGGTCCGGGGAGGAGAGAGGCATGACCTCTCTAGAAGCACCTGTAACCTGACCTACCTGGAAGCCATACACGGAAGGAGACAATAGTTTCCTGATCCTCCGAACATATTGAAGGGCAGGTGACTATTGGCAGCATCCTGTATGCCAGAGAGACTCTTGAATACTGTATGAATCTGTGTTCATTCTTAAGACTGGAAGTGGAACTGGTTACTGTTCTCCACTTTGGGTGAGAAAATTAAGGTATATAGGAGTCAGCCAATGGGGCAACCTGGCTATGCCTCTCTATCAAACTGCCCTATGCAAGACAGGCAGAGCATCGGGGTGACAGAACTGTGGACCAGGAGACTCACTGGCAAAGCTCTTAACCTGTGGATATTGTGGATAGTAATGATGGGAAGTCTCTCAGCTCCTCACTGCCTCAGTTTGCTCACCTATAGACTCGGGGTGATGCCAGCTACTTAACAGGGTTTCTAAACACAGTAAAAGAAGTGTTTTACAAACACTTCTTGTTTGGTGTCTGGAATACAGTCAAATGCCAATGAATGTTATGTTATCATGCACAAGACGGCTGTGGTGAGGAAATCACTACAGTCATTTGATCTTGTCAATTATCTTCTGCCTGAAAACTGTGCTCCACCCGTCCCTAGTCACCCAGTCAAGCCAGCTTATTCTCTGCGGAGGTGGCCCTGGCATGCATGCTCTTCATTCAATGTTTTTTTTTTCTTGACAGAGGATTTGAGATGGGATCTCATATAGCCCAGGCTAACCATCACTTTGCTATTTTGCTGAGGGTGACTTTGAACTTCTGATCTTCCTGCCTCTAGTTCTCAAGGGAGCTGAGGCCCAGCACCGATGGATAAGCACCCATGCACACTTTTGGAGTGAGGATTTGCCCTTTTGCCAGCCATGCTTGGTACTTTGGCCTGAGGCTTGGTATCTGCTGTTCCCAGTCTGTGGCCTTGGCAGCAGCCTCAGTCCTAAATGGCTAAGGGTTGCAGACAGCGGGGTAGCAAGGGGCAGAAGAAGCAGAAGGGACTCTCTAGTTCTTCCGGTGTTATCCCTCTGACAATTTTAGGCTGGATAGAAAACTGACTTCTAGGAAAAACAGAGGCTGTGTTTTATTTCTGGGGAACCTGACTCCAGGGTCAGGGTGAGCCCCTATGTCTTGCTTCCTGTATCTCTATGTAGAAGGACAACAGCCAGAGGCCCATCTGGTTCTGCCTCTTGGTGCAACATAGCAGGCTGAGGTCAGCTGGCTTGCCGAAATCCAAGGGGTGATTGATTTTCTGGCAGTCTTAAGGATAGGAGGCTCCACTCGACTTTATTGGGCAGAGTCTACATTCTAGCTGTGTCGTGCTGCAGGACACAGAGCCAAACCAGAAACATTTGTTCATGTCACACACAGCTTTAGCACTATCTTCAAATGCCCCACTGGACATTTGTGTTGACCAACAGCTTGTCTTTAATCACAAGACTTACACCCCAGTTCCATCTTGCATGCAATCACATGTGCGTGTGTGAGTGCATGTGCATACATGTGTGCACGGCAATGCATGCAATATGGAGGCGTGGTCTACATCAGGTGTCTTCCCCAATTACTCTCTACCTTCTCTTTTGAGACAGACAGACTCTCACTGAATCCAGTGTTCCCCAGCAGGCTTGGCTACTAGGCCAGAAATCTCTGCCTCCGTGTTAAGTTGTATATGAAAGCAACGATGCCCAGATTTCTTTCATGGGTGCTGGGGATCTGAACTCAGGTCCTTGTGCTGATTCAGCAGACTGCTCTGACTGGCGCCATCTTTCTGGTCCTTTCGCACTCAGCGTGTACCTTGCCCAGGTATGCTGCCTTCTGTGTTTCTATTTTAATTTTCTTTCTGTTGGTGGTATACATCCGATCAGGGCTTCACACAGGCCAAACAGATGCTTCACCACTGAACTACACTCTCGGGCCTGATTTCCTTTTTAATTAAAATTTTATTTTTGAGACAGGATCTTATTTTGTAGCCTAAGCTGACTTTAAGCTCACCCTCCAAGCTTGCCTCAAACTGGAGTTGATCCAGCCTCCTGAGAGTTGGGTTACATGTGAGCATACGATGCCCGGTTCCATGTTGATGAGGACATTTTTGTTTTGCCTGAGCTTTACCAGATCTTAACACTTTTTGAAAACCATGGCTTTTGAATGGCCAATGGATGGAACCAAACCCTGTCTGCATTTGTGCCCATCAGGGTCAGAGAGGCATAAGGACACTACCAACTCCTTAATCCTTTGAGGAGTGTGTCCGAGGAGTTGATTGCTGACAGCGAATTATTTTAATTGTAAATTTCTTAGCTTTCTCCTTTTTAATAAAATTAGAAATTTTTATTTTATTTTTTTAATACAAGGTCTCACTGTGTTGCTCTGGCTGTCCTGGAACTTACAAACTAGACCAGGCTGACCCTGAACTCAGAGATCCACCTGCCTCTGCCTCCCCAGTGCTGGGATTATAGAGGCGAGCCATCATGTCTGGAAATTTTAAAATTTTATATCAGTTTCATTTTAAGATTTTTAATTTTTCTTTTTTTAATTAACTAATTTCTAGACATAATTTCTCTGCTAGCCCTGGCTGTCCTGGAACTCACTCTTTAGAGCAGGCTGGCCTCGAACTCAGAGATCCACCTGTTGCCCACCACCATCCCACCTCCCTGTGAATGCTGAGAATAAAGGTATGCACCATCACCCACCAGGGCATTTTAAGATTTTAAGGGAGCTTTTCAGAATCCTGTCATGCTGTGTCTGGTTTAGAAAGGAGAGTGAGAGGGTATGAGGTTCGGCTTCTTTGGGCATCCTTTTCAGACTGGCCTGTTGACTAAGACGTAAGTTTCTGGTTCTTCCTCTATCAAAGCTTTTGTGGTGTGTGTGTGTGTGTGTGTGTGTGTGTGTGTGTGTGTGTGTGGTGTGTGGGGTGTGTGTGGGGAGGTGTGGGGTGTGTGTGTGTAATTCTAGGGTCTTAGGAATCCTCGTCAGGGCCATTCAACAAAGCCCTATTTCTAATATAGCCCTATCAGGATCCTTTATTCCCAATCACTTGGCTGCCTTGGAGCGGGGAGGGATGTTGTACTGGTTCCCTAAATTCAACTCTGCATCATAAAGGTGTCAAATTGTGGCTTAGTGACTCTCCTCCTCCTTCCTTTTATTCCCAGTGCTGGGAATTAAACTCGGACCTTTGTGCACACTAGATAAGTACTCTCCTACTCAGATATATCCCCGGCTCTCTTTTTCCTTTCTTTTCTTTCCTTCTATTGAGACAGGGTCTTGCTAAGCTGTCCAGGCTTGTGTTGAACTCTCTCTGTAGCCCAGGGAGGCTGTACATGTGCCATCCTTCTACCTTGGTCTCTTGAGTAACTGGACTACAGCCTTGGCTACTTCTTTCTTTTATTCAGAACCTTCATCTTGGATAATCCTTCTTCCACCCAGAAGGACGGTCCTGGAATGCAACCAGAGAACCAACCCACTACCCCTCATTCTCAGTCTCCTGGGCCTTTCAAACAGGAGGGTCTGTGTTTCCTTCTAGCATGTTGGGCTCTCCCTGGGAGCTGTGTCTTCTTGTGAGACTCTTAAACCTAGGGATTCAGTGCATGGATGCTATAGCACCCAGCCAAGCACAGGTTTGCAGAACAAAGTCAAACTCAGTTCCTTTCTTTGCTCCTTAACCTCAGCTGTTCCTGGGCTTGTGGGAAGGGACTGTGCTACCCTCCTTCCCTACTCATTAGCACCCTCACCAACGGTTGCTTTGGTATTTGCTCTCACCGAGGACGACGCTGGCTACCATCACTGCTTGTCACCCTGCTTAGTCTACCATTCTGCTTTTAGACTTGGGGCTCATCAGTGGCTCTTCTTGTTCTTCCCACCATCATATAAGCTCTCCTGCCATGCTGTGGCTCTCCTCCAGTCTCTTTGCCACCCCTTCTGAGACTCACCTACAAACACCCAGTTTTGAGCCAATCTCTGAGTGCTCCTGCACCCTGTCTATCTTTGGGTGAACTCTCCACCCATCTCTTCATGTAGCCTGAACCAGGGTCACCTTGGTCCTGATCCATCTCCATGTGTGGAGTACTTACACCTCCCTACCTCCCTAGACCCTGTCTTCCCTCCTCCATCTGCCACTGGATAAACTGGCTCTGCTCTCTTGTTCTTTGATGGCAGTCCCACCAAAGCTCAGACCCCCAGCCAGAAACTTCAAGGACACATTTACTCATCCCTCTTTTTATGGTCCACAATCAACCTGTTGCCCTAACATTTCTGGTCCTATCTCAAGAGGAACTCTTTCCAGCCAGCGTCTCTTCATATCCAATAATGCACTTGTCACAGAAAATGCAATGGTCTACGTGTTCAGGTGCTTGTGTAAGGAGTACCACACTCATATTCACCTTTGATCTTCACAACTATTCCCCACACAACAGATATCATTATTCTCCACATCTTACAGATGAAACCAAGTCACATGGAGATAGAAGAACATGCCCAGGGTCACACAGTCACATACACAGACCCAGTATTGGAGCCCAGATAAAGTGACCCTGATGACACACTCAGCGTCTTGGTTCTCATGCCTGGCTTATCCACCTGCGTTCATTACAACACCATCCCAGTTGGCTTTTCTTACAGCAGTTCTCCACCTTGCCTTCCTCACCCCCATGGCCCATCAGTCTTCTGCCCTTGACTGATGTTAGTTACATTTGAAATGCCACATGACCCCCTGTTTGCTATAGGAGAAGCTCTGAGCCTCATGGCCAGGCACTCAGAGACCTTCCTAATTTGGCCCAACTCACAGCTCCGGCTTCTCATTCTGCCAACTCATCCCCTGATCCTCTCCAGTTCCAGCCAAATTGAGCCCTCGCTCTGCATAAAGTCTTCGTTCACACTGTCTTCTATGCTTGGGATACTCTCAACGCTTTGTGCCAGCCAGAGTCCCACTGTTCCTTAGCCAGCCACTCCCAGGACTGTCTTTACAGAGAGATTCTCAGGCAGTGTCACAGAACTCAGCACCCTCGTTCCTTACAGAAGTCTCTGCTCAGACTGTAATTTTCCTTCTTACAAGGACACCCTCTGTCTCACATATAAGAACTAATATACAGGGAACCAGCAGAGGGTCCCAGCTATGACTCGATGGGTCTTTCTGCCTTTGCTCCAACATTACAAAGGATTCTTTTCACTGCATACATAGCCCAAGGTCAAAGTCTAGAAAGGCCTTCTGGAACCTACTTTCTCTTGCGTTCTACAGCTTGACTCCTTGACCCCGCTTCTTTGATAAAAAAAATAAATAAATAAACAATGCCAGCTGTGGTAGCACACTTAGAAGTCAGAGGCAGGAGGATCAAAGGTTCAAGGTCATCATCAGTTACGTATCAGCGACGTGGTGAACCTGAGGACAGCCCAAGCCACTTTCTCAACAAGCAGAGGAATAAAAAGTGGAAGACTGACTCCAACCCATTAGTCAGAATGTAGTGGGTGGAAGTCAGAGAAAAACAGCAGTTCACACAGACTATAAGAGTCTTGGAGACCATCATGTCCAAACCTCTTCATTTCATCCATGAGGACACACTGAGATCCAGAAGGAAGAGATGCGTGAAAGGCCAGCAACTAGTGAAGGGCAGGCAACACTAGAGGCCAGGGTTTGCCTCCACCTGGGCATCTGGGCATCTGGCCTGTGCCCGCTGCCTTTCAACCCATTGTAACTGCCCTGGGATGAAGAAGCAGGCACCTCTATTCCTAAAGATCTCCTGAAGATCACTGCTTCAGCATCCGCCTGCCTCATGCACAGTGGGTGACCCAACAGCTCTGCTTGTCATCATTCAAATTCAGGACTACAGTCCATCCAACCCTCAGGCTGCAACCCTTAGTAGCACCAGCTAGCTTAGGGCTTGGCACAGGGGCTCCAAGGGTAGCATGTTCTTTTGCTCTGGGGAGTCCAGCACCACCTTGTTTGTGTCTGAACACAACCACGCTTTCCTCCTGTCCTCTCCCTACTCCCTCTGCCTCCCATTTAGTCATAATGAGGTCATAGTCTCTGCTCCCAGGCCTCTCCCCAAGGATGGTGTGTTTAGATGGAGAGATGCAGAGGAGGATTCGACAAAGGAACCAGGGGAAAATAAGCTCTAGAGTCACAGGCATGTTTTCAAATCCTGCCCCAGACAGTTGACCAATTGTATGACCTTTGTCAACTTGCTGAATCTCTCAGGTCCCTGATTGAAAAGAGGCAGGGCTCCCTGGAAGGCAGTTTCCTCCCCGTAGAGTCGGGTTAGCAACACATAATTATCTCCTGGGCCATGGTAGGAATGGATGAGACGGAGAGCCTGCAGCATGGTGGGCAGTGACTAAGGGCTGCCTTCCCTTGATGTGAAAGACAGAGGAAGGAGACATGGCTGCCAGGCAGGGGTCTAAACCCCTACTTCATCCAAATGAGGTGGGATGAAGGTCCCAGCCTGTGGATGCTGAGATCTTGCAGGGTCAGGTTCAAAAGTAGAGGAACCTTCCAGAGGCTGCGAATGCGCCTATGAACAAAGCCCCAGGGAAGAGTGCAATGCCCAGGCTGCAGACTCCCCTCAAGCCCCTCCCCAGAAGAAAAGTCTGTCCCATATGTCCCTGTCAGTGTCGAGAAACCAGAGGCCACTCAGTGGCAAGACCACTGGATGTGGAAAGGGCCAAGACCTCCATGCGGACACCTGGGCTGTCCAGCACAAGCTATATCACACAGGGGACCAAACACACTGCCTGGCAGCTGGCATGGCCACCTTTTGGTGTGAGTTCACCTCCTGGATGACCAACTAAAGCCTGAAGGTAGTGAGAAGTGGGCCCAGGCTTGGGGTCCTTAGGCCCCAATCTACTCACTACTCCTTCAGAGTTACAAAATCTTTGTATGTCTGTCTTTCTACAATCTAATTTGCCCTGTTAAATGCCCCACCCCTCCCTTTTTTGAGGGTTGGGGGAGGGAGTTGAGAAAGGGTCTAACTCTGTACCCCACCCCAGGCTGGGCTCAGGGCTGGTAATCCTCCTGCTTTCCACAGCACTGACTGTACCAGATGGGGAGGGACTCCCATGTCTGCCTGGCTGGAATTTTCTCTCTGATAAGAATCAGTCTCCTATCTAACGACATTGTGCAAGGAGCTGATTCTGTAGCCTTCCTCTCTAGTTATTGCAGAATTTATTATACTACATAGACTAGGAGTCCTTCCTCATAGCTAACCCAGATCTCTCTTGAATGGGTCCCATGGCCCTTGGTCTCCAGGACAGACATAGAACAGTTGGTTTTCATTTGTTGGCCAAATGCTCAGGCTTCTTGATGAACAAAACTGGATTACTTGCCTGAGAGGTTTTGGTTTTGGACTCTAGATTATCTTCTTTTTAACTATGAAGGATGCTTCTAGAATGAGCAGCCTTTTTAGGAAATATTGGTAGTAACTTTTGATTCCTTCTTCGGATACGAGAACCCAAGAATATATGCAGTAAGTATAGTGCATGCTTGACCCCATTCTTTTCCAGATTTCCAGCCAGGCCTGGACTGGGAGTATGAGTTTGGTGATCATATGAGACCCGACACACACACACACACACACCAAACTTAACCAGCTAAAGGCTGGCAGAAACAGGAGCAGATACCAGGCTTCCTGGCCTTACGTCTGTCCTTAGCTCTGCTCCCGTCCCACCTTCACATCATTGTCTGCAGCCCAGCCTTTTCCCCATCACAACCTGCCTTACCTCCCACCTCCCAGGCTCCCTCCATCAGCTTGTCACTTAGAGGGACATGTCATTTAAACCTTCTCTCTAGTCATTCCCATTGATTTCTCTGCTATCTTGCAACTCCGTCTGGCTCTGTGCAAAGCCCTTCCACACTAACTCTAACTTCATCCACTTTGGGTGACTTCCAAAGCCCTAAGCTAGTGCCTCCATTTCTCAAGCCTGGTTACACACTCCTTTTCTGAGACAGAGTTAAGCTTGCTATGTAGCAAAGGATGACCTTGAATTTCTGATCTTCATTTGTCTAAGTGCTGGGATTTCAGGCTTGCAACACCATGCCCAGTTCCCATGTTGCTATGGAGGAGATCAAGGCTTCCTCCCTGCTAGGCAAGCACCCTGCTCCCTGAGCTGCTGCCCCAGCCCCCAAGTGTTCCTGTCTGAATGATTCTTCTTCCCCTACTGTGGCCTCTATCAACGTGCTTTTGATCAAGAGTGTCTTATGGAAGAATGGCCACTCTGTCCCTTGGGGCTTCAAAAATTCCTCTCCATCATCAGCTAGTCACATCATAAATCCACTGAGGCTCAGTCAATACCTGGGGAGCTGAAGCTCTATGGTAGTTATGCCAACTACAGACGAATGTGAGCACTGCACTCTAGAAGGGAGACCCCAGCTCTGGAGTGTGGTGTTGGCTGAGAGGACAGAGTCAGGGTCCTTTTATCCTGAAAGCTAATGATGGAGAAGAATCACCAACAAGTGTTATATTTGTCTGACACCCCCAGAACTTACAGGATAAATGTCTTCCGACTGAAGTTCTTACCTGTCTGTTGAAATCTAGGCCATTTCGATCATTTCCTGGAAAGAGATAACAGATATATATGTATCAATCCTGTGTAATCAGGACAGAGGGAAAAAGGATGCTGGGAGAGGAGCCGACTTTGCCTACAGCCAGAATCTCACTATTCATCCCATTTTCTGGAAACATAAGGGGCTGCATGAGCAGCCAAGGAAAGAGTCACTTTGGAGGGCAGGCTGACTTGCCCAAGGTCACACAAGAAGACTTAGAGAGCGCCTGTTCTATCATATAAAGGCTACATGCACCAGGTGTTCTGTCCTTCACTGATCAGCAAGAGGGGACTGGTCAGAGAAACCAAAGGGACCCACAGAAGTCAACTGAGACTTCTTCCTACTACTGGCCCTGCCCTCTGAGCATTATGATGCCTAAGTTCTGTCTGTTATGTAGGCATCTGTCTTGTCCCTCCAACCCCCAGCCTTGTATTTCTTGTTTGTTGATCCTGTTTCCTTTCATTGTTGCTGTCTTAGTGTGGCTGGGTGTGGTGGCACATACCTTTAACCCTAGCTTTCTAGGGTCTCCAAAACAACAACAACAACCCACAAACAACAACAACAATAAAAACGGTGCTCGGGTGTAGTCCCAGTTGGTCTCTTTCCTGAGGATGACTTTGAACTCCTGATCTTCCTTACCCTCCATCTCCTAAATGCTGCTATTATAGCTGTGTGCCATCACATCCAGCCTTTTTCTTTCTTGACAAATATTACACTGAATAAAGTAAATATATGCCTAACAGAAAAAAAAACTGCTAGGTGCAAAGAAGCCTAAAATGACAGGAACATTGCTCTGTAGAGACATAACCAATAGTTAATATTTGGGTTATCTTGTAGGCTTCCCCCCCACCTCTTTTGAAGCAGGGCCTCATGTAGCCTAGATTGTCCTCAAACTTGCTGTGTAGCTGAGGATGACAGCGACTCCTGATCCTCCTGCCCCTGCTTCCTATGTGGTGGAATTGCAGGTGTGCACCACCATTCTGGGTTTAATCTGTCTGTGACTAGAACCCAGAGCCCGTGTGCGCTAAGTCATCACCCTACCAACCGAGCATATCATCTGCACCCTCTACAGCCTTATCATTCTAGTTTTACTTTGTGATTGTTTATCATCGGTCCAGACTCTTATCCTTTTTCCAGGGAGTATTGTAAATGTGCTTTTGTGTGCTTTTTTGAACTATGCCTACTTCTATATTTGTAAACTTCATTTTAATTGCCAAATTATATTCTATTACATAGACATACCATAATTTGCTTAAACACATACTTAAATTACCAGATAAGCTGACAGAGAAAAACAACCTCTGCAAGCTGTCCTCTGAGGGTATGGAAAGATGGCTCAGTTGTTTAAAACACTGGCTGCTTGCTCTTCTGGGGGACCCAAGTTCAGTTCCCAACACCCACATTGGGCAGCTCACAGCTGTCCTTTTATTCCAACTCCAGAGGATCAGACACCCATTTCCAGCCAATGTAGCAACACACATACACAAACACACACATACACACACACACACACACACACATATGTATACTCACATATACATTCACATACACACATATACACAAATAAAAATAAATCTTAAAAAAAATATATTGTCACATGACCTTCACAAAGTACCCAGAGTGGCACCTGCACACACCCCATGAATAAATAAATGCAATAAAACCTTATTAAAAGCACCGTTTTCACTTATAACCTGGCACTAGACTTAGAATATAATAAAATCTCAATATACTGATTGAACGAAAGACTACGTTCATGGGTAAGTTAACTCAGAACTTTGGTCCAGTTTAGCATAGCATCTAACTCCAATTTTGCCTCCTTTCTGCAGGCTTTTTGCGCTTTGTCTTTGACTTTTTTCCCTTTCTCCCAGGGGCCCTGAGTTCACACAGAACCTTCAGACAGGTCCACATGTTACCATGCCCCCTCAATACTATTACCCTGTGCAGCCTTGGTCCCTCTCTCCTCTTGGGAACACAGAATCCTCCTCACTGATGACTGGGAGATACACACTGTTTTATGCAATTTTTTTATGAACTTAACACAAATCAGAGGCTTGAAAATGCCTGAGACGTGCTGGATGGGGCCTAAATGACTTTGCCAGCACCTTAACTTATGATCCCCTCAGCCTGGGGGCAGCACCTTCCTGCACATTTGTCAGTCATCTCTAAGGGGACTTAGGCTAGCAGGACAGAGTAGAGAATGAAGGGCCCTAGGGCTCAGGGAGGGAGGAGTAAGGTGAGGTACAAGGTAGCCTCTATAGCAGAAGACATGCTTTGAGTAGCTAGGACCATATATAAACACACAAGGGAAACTAAAATCAGAAGGGCCACCCACAAACCACTGTGCTTGTGGGTATAGATTAAAAGAGAAAATTACTTTTTTTAAAATAAAATCCTTTAGTCACATTTTATTTAAAGTTTGCCTAAAGAGTTTTTTTGGTTAAGATTTGGCAAAAGAGAGGGCTAGAGAGATGGCTCAGCACTTGTTGCTTTTGCAGAGGGTCAGGGTTCTATCTGCAGTACCCACAAGGTAGCTCACAACCATCCTTAACCCCCAGGCCAGAGGTTTTCAACTTGTGAATCGTGACCCCTTTGGGGGTCAAATGATCCTTTCACAGGGGTCGCCTAAGGCCATTGGAAAACACAGGTATTTATATTACAATTCATACCGTTATGAGATAGCAATGAAATAATTTTATGGTTGGGGGTCACCACAGCATGGAAAACTGTATGTAAGAGTCACAGCATTAGGAAGGTTGAGAACCACTGCCCTGGACACTCTTGTGATATACATTCATACACATAGGATTTAAAAAATACAGACGAGGAAGAGGAGGAAGAAGAAGAGGAGGAAGAGGAGGAAGAAGAGAAGGATGATGATGATTTGGCAGAAGAGAACCTATGAGGTGGCTCATTAGGTAAAGGTACCCGCTGCCAAGCCTGATGACCAGAGTTAGATCCCCACACATGCACCTACACACAAGCATACATAGATAAGGATTTGGCAAAAGAACACACTGGTCAGTCCAACCAATATTACTGAACACAGTGCAGGTGCCAGGCACTAATTGGGGCATAGACTTTCATGATGAAGAGATCTTATGTTGAGATTTCTGTCTAGTGCCCCTGATCACCAGATTGAGTGAACAGCTAATCTGGAGGTTTGGGGCCGGACAGGGGCTCCCTTGAGACAGGGCTCCTGGCCCTGGGTGCTCCAGGATAGAAGTAGATATAGCTAAGCCTGGAGGTACTTAGTAAGGGCTCAGCTGCTCAGAGTATTACTTTGGTCTCTGTTCTTATTCTGATTCACAGGGAAGCATGTGCTTGGGAGACAGGGTTTCCTGCCCAGCTTCCAGTCTGGGAGAAGGTGCTGGGAGCATGTGGAGGTCTAGGTTGAAACAAGATACTGTGGCCCAGCAGAGGTGTGAGGTATGCCCTGATGGCCATCATGACCCACCTCTCCAGATCTGGACTATGAAGCTGCCTCAATCCTTCACTTTGCTCCTACACAAGTCCCGGCTTTCCTCCCAGAGTCCCCTGGACTTGTTCCATCTGGCAGCTCTCCTCTCCCAGCCTTCAGGAAGGCCTGGGAAGTGACATCTGTGAATTTCAGGCTGTGACCTAGCTCGCTGGGACTCACTGCTGCCCTGGTGCTCCAGATTAGAATGAGTGATGGGTTGGTTATTCCTGGCTCCCTTTCATGGAGCGGGGAGGGGGGGGTAGGGGAGGGGAGGGGAGGGGAGGGGAGGGGAGAGGATGAGGATGATGTATCAAGTACAGTCACCAGAATCTTCATAGGATGCTATCCATCCCTTCCAGGGGTGGGGCGCAGCAGGGCATACTTAGAAGAAATTCCAGACTTTTAAAGAACCGTGGTCTGGGCACCAAGCCGTGTTACTCCCCCTTCAAAACACGGACCAGCTGAAGCCTCAGGCTTCTCACTGTTAAACAAGGATGCGTAAAGTATCATCTTGTCCTTCCCAGGGACACAAGGGCCTGAATGAGACAAAGCTGGAGGACTACACTTTTTCCTTTGGAAAGTACTGTGTCTGTACTGGGCCATGTCCCCACGGGTGGCACCTGTGTTAAGAGACTTTACCCATGCTGGCTGGGACACCCTTCTCTACCTAGAAAATAAACTTCAGGACCCAATCAAGTGTCACATCCTCAATGAGGCAGTCTCAGGGCAAATGATTTCTCCTCCTGCATTCCCTGGCCTTTTGTTTGTGTTTCTTAAGGTACAGGCTAAATGGTTCATTTTAGTTTTCTTTTTTTATCCTGGGGTGGCCTTGAACTTGGTATAGAGCTGAAGGTGACCTTGAACTTCTCATCTTCCTGCCTTGGCCTCCCAAGGTATAAACATGCTTAGTTTATACCATGCTGGGGATGGAGACCAAGGCTTCATGCATGCCACGTGAATGAAGCTCTACTAAATGAGCTACACCTCAGCCTTGTTTACTTATTTGTCTGTCTGTCTGTCTGTTTGCTTTTTGAGGCAGGTCTTACTTTGTAGTCCAGACTTTCAGGGTCCTCCTGCCTGAGTCTCCTGCGTGCTAGGATTGTGGGTGTGTCTAACACCATGCCTGGCTCTGCCATAGTTTTTAGAGCCAATGGTTTGCGCTTTAGTTTTCCTCATGAACACATGAGTTCCCAGAGTCCAGATTTATTAGAATCTTTATCTCTGGACCTTGACTGCCTAACACGGAACCTGGCATGTGGTGTGTGTTGGATGACTGTACTAAAACTAGCCTATCCAGACATAGACTCTCCAGACACCACACCTGCAGCTACCTGAGCAAGAACATGATTGTATATGCGTGCGGACACACACACACACACACACACACACACAGAGACACGTACACAGACATACACACACAGACACACAGACACACACCATTTCTAAGTCCCCACTCCCTCTTCTGTCTCTTGCAGAAAAACAGGACAAGGACATAGCCAGGAACATTCCTTTTAGAGTCTACACAGAAGTCTAATATCAAAAGAGAAAACCTCTTCCCAAAGTCACATGACCTTAGAAAATGTAAAGACAAGAGTTTGAATTTCTATACAATGAAATTAAATTCTTGACCCAATAGATCCGCTTAGAGTCCTTTGACCCAATAGATCCCAATAGAGTCCTTTGTCTGATAAGGAAACCGGAAGTGGCCATTAGATTTTAATAAACAGCTTAGGCAAGTAAACAGGATAGATGTCGATTGACTCTGGAAGTGATTCAAATGGAAGACAAAGCAAAAAAGTAGGCGACAGCCCTAATAAAAAGCCAAAGCAAACATGGCAAATAGTAGATGCATTTCCACAGTTTAAAACATTAATGACATAACTCCAAGATAGGGAGACTGAACTACATACTTAGAAATGGTCTACTGTTACAAATCTTCCCCCCATGCCCTATCCCCCACCCCTCCCGGGTCTCTACAGGGCTGGGGAAATGGTTCAGTGAGCAAACACACTTGTCTATAAGCTTGACAACTTGAGTTCAATCCCCTAAACCTAAGAAGTCGGATGTGGTGGTGGCAAGCATCTGGTATCCCAGAGTTCCCGGAGAGATGAGAGGTGGAGACAGGAGAATTGGTGGGAAACTTGAGGGCTAGCAAGCCCGGAAGTGTGGAAAGTGAGAATCTACTCAAGAAACTTGATGTGGGATGTGAGTCTCCCTTCCCCAACCCCCACACCCATCCCGGTAATCAATAAGTCAATTATTTTTAAAATTAGTTAACCAAGGGTTTGTTCCAATTAGGAAATTGTTTTAACAAACAAACTGGAAATCTGCTTTTGTATTCATAGTCAGAGAAAGCAGTGTAATCGCACAGATGCTTTTACAGTAGCTGCGACAATGCAGATCCCGATAAAGGCTTTTGTCAACAACGCTAATCGCCAGTGTCAAACTGGAACCAAGAACAGCAATAATCATAGCTGATACACCTGGCAATTAAAAACCCAAGTGGCCTCTTTTTTAAGACACTTGACCATCAGAACTGCCCTGAGAATTAAACTGGGGGATTAGTTTTGTTAAGTGTGATAATGATGACTGTGATTAAAAAGGGAAATGTCTTTATGTTTTAGAGATGCACACACCTACACATAAAGCTGAGAGTTCTGATGTCTATAATTTACAAGAAAATATCCCAGCCTCAGGAAAGGCGGACATTTGGCCGCAGCTCAGAGTGAGGGATGATTATTAGGTGTGTGTGTGGGGGGGGGGCTGATTGCATTAGCCTCTACTTTTTGTACTGTTGAAAGGGTACACAATAATTTTTTTTTTTTACAAAAGTAAATACAACCAAATCAAACAAGGCAGAAACAAGTGGCTGAAACAACTGTTGCAGATGCTGGACTGGTCCCCTCCTACCGAGTGACAGGCCCAGCTTTCTCTCCCCAGATCTTGGTTGACATTTTTCTTGATGTGTCCATCTGGGGTAAGGGTTGTAATCAGACTCCAAACACGGAGCTTTTAGGAACTATATCTGCTACAGGCAGGACATCTCTGGTAGCAGATCAATAGATCAATACCAGCATCTTTAGAACACAGGCTCAAACCTCAAGTATAGGAAGTATGTAGATCAGGCTGGCCTCAAATTTGTGGCAACCCTCCTGCCTCTATCCCCAAATGCTGGTATTACAGGTGTGTTTCACCGAGCCTTGCTAAAAGTTGTGTGATGAACTGTCTCCATTTGGGACAACTGGGGGCTTTACATGGTTTTTTTTTTTTTTTAAATGTTGTTTAGGCTAAGGGTTAAGCTGAAGTATACCTCATTGTTAACCCTTTGGGCTCTGTTTCACTATGACCACACTTTGCTTGGTAATATTTGTAAAAATGGTCTTAAGAAGCCAGGTGCAATGGCACATGTCTTTAATCCCAGCACTCAGGAGAAAGAGGCAGGCAGACCTCTGAGTTCAAGGTCAGCATGGTCTAAAGCAAATTCCAGGACAGCCAGAGGAGAAAGAAGGGTTAGGGAGATGATGACTCTGTGGGCGAAGTCACAAGCCACATGAGCCTGGTGACTTGAGTTCAATCCCCAGAACCACGTAAAAGGCTGGATGCAGTTCCGTGCGTGCATCATCTCTAAGCCTGATGATCTAAGTTCAATCCCCAGGACATGCTTGGTGGAAGGAGAGAACCGAATGCTGCAAGTTGTCCTTTGACCCTCACAAGCGGCAAGGTGGGCACCCCACTCCCAAATAAATAACATATTGTAAAAAATATAAAGGCAGTGAGTTTTTAAGACTGTCGAAGTAAAAGTAAATTGTAAAATAATAATAATAATAATAATAATAATAATAATAATAATAATAATAAAATACAGATGACCTGGGGATGGAGGTAAAGGCCTGTAGTTCCAGAACTCCCACAGGTGGATACATAAGAGTTAGGAATTTAAGGTCACCCCCAGCTATGTAGCAACCCTGATACCAGCTTGGGTTACACACACACACACACACACACACACACACACACACACACACACACCAGAGACAAACAGACACAGACAGACAGACAGAGGTGAGATCATTCTTAAACTATTCTTTTTTCTTGTCTGTATGACTAAAATTTTTTAAAGTAAAAATTGAAATGGGATCGATAAGGAGAAATGTGAAAGTTGCTGCAGCAATCTTGTATACAGCAGGGGTGAAACTGGCTGTCTTTTTCTACCCTCCCCAAAGTCTGGTGTGAAAGAGAAGCAAGCTTAGCTGGACCCCATTCAAGGAGAGGAGGAATAGGGGGTTCTAGAGCTTGTGGGAAACCAGGCTTCATCTTGGGGTAAAGGGGAGTTCTGCTGGAATTGCCTACCAGGGGAGCCTGCAGTGCTGTGCCCTGGGAACACTCAAGGAGACACTGCTGATTTATCAAATGATCTAAAAAAATTCTCTCCATCTCTCTGTGGAATCTCCAGGATTCGACAAAGTTCATTAAAAGATATCAAGGCAGTTTCTTCCTTCTGCCTGGTCCTTCCTGTGCCTCTTCAGATTGCAGTAAGGCTTGCTTGCCTCAAGGGAGGAAAGAGAGGGACAGGGCAGAGAGGGCTTCTGAAGTTTGTTCAGAATCTCCTATTTGTGACCTTCGTGATAAGTGGGTGACATCTATGTTAAACTGGAAGAGCCACCTTCTGGGATCTCTGCAAACTTCTTTTAGCTTTCATGGGTCTTTATCAATCCCTGGGCCAGAAGGTCTCCTTGGAGAGAAAGCAAGGGGCGAGGCAAACTCCTTGGAACCTTGGCTCTTGGGCCTGCCAGGATCTCAGGGGATTACCCAGGTAGATTTTCAGCTTTAGGGAAGATGACGTTGACTACCTATTTCACTTCCCAAATGGAGAGGCTGAGTCTCAGGCATTCCAGAAGCATTCTTCCAACTCTGAAGTCCCCAAAAACACGTAGACATGACAGCGTGCTGATCGTACGTGGGTTTATAGCAGAATGCTCAGGAGACAGTCTATTCTCCCAGAAACCATCTGCTGTGCTGACTGATGGGTCACCTCACTGACTGGTGGGTTTCAAAGTGTTGGTGTGTATTGAGAATGATCCCCAAGGGAAGACCAAAGCTCGAGGTCTCCAACACTAATGTGGCATGGCTTCCCACACTAACATGGTTCCACTGTCAACAGCACAAACTCACAGAATGTCCACGCATTCATCCAAGGCTCAGCTTATCTCCCCAACTCTAGCATCACCATGGTCCTACCTGCTACCCAAGACTTCATCTCTACCAAGAAGCTCTCAACAGAGTAAGAGGGCAGAGGCTATACTGGAGTTGAATAAGATGCCAGTATCCTAGCATATAGACTGTAAGTGATCAAAACAGGGCAAAAGCCATATTGAATCTTGAGTCCCAGGATTCTAGGTAGACTCCTCTTAGGCCAGGGCAGTCATAATACCCAACAGATGAGAAGAAAGCAAAGGGCCAGAATGCAGGAGATTTGAGTCCCTCTTTTGGCTCTCATCCCTTTAGCATCTGATGAACACTAGACCAGCAAGTTAGCTCTGCTGCCTGGCCAGGCCTCCCCAACACCGGGAGCTGGGCCCTGAAGAAGGCCTGCTCTCCCACCCCTGAACCAAGAGCTGACACCCAGACTGATGGGCCTCCTGCTTTGCATGGCTTTGGCAGCAATGGGATGTGATTTTGCCTGGGGAACAATTCTCTGGGTGAGGGAGGTGGAAGCCCAAACCAAGAACTGTTCCAGCAGGATTTTTCACTTCTACCTGGTAAACAATACAAGGAGCGTGCAGCCATGAGGCTAGGCCTCTCCCATTTCTGGATGGTTCTCAGCAACTCTACTCCCCAGTATAACCCAGTAGGACTTCCTGAGATACTTTTAGGACAATTTTACAACTAGCTGGGACTTCTTAAGCTAGCAATTATGAAGGTAGGCCCTTGGAAAGTTATCCTGAGACATGCACACACACACATACACCCAAAATGATGATGATGATGATGATGATGATGATGATGATGATGATGAAGATGATGAGGATTCCATTAGTAAACTGGGAATTATGGCCCACTTTTCAAGCTTCTGTCCTGAGAACATGTGAATGGGCTGTAGGGTTATTTTCAAGACTGCTTTACATTAGATTTACTGCCAATGTTCATCATCCTAGCCTTCAATCTCTCTTTGATATGAAAATGAAAAGTTCTTAGAGGCTGAAGAGACACTTAAGAGTACTTCCCAATCCTCTAGAGGACCAGAGTTCAATTCTCAGGACCACACCAGGTAGCTCACAAATACTTGTGACTCCAGTTCCAGGGATGATGATGTGACAGCCTTCAGTCTCTGAGGGCCCCTGCACTGATATGGGCTCGAGCGCATGTGCTTGTTCGCGTGCACACACACATACACACACACACAGAATTAAAAATAATGAAAACAAGTGTTTCTAGCCACATTCCTGCCTAGAAAGAACCTAAATACAACTTCTGAAGCTGCTTGATAAGAAGGACCCAGGAGGGCCCGAGATAAATGGAGAGAAGAACACTGTCTTAGGAGTTAGGAGGTTTCATTTCCCACTAGCTGAGTATCCCTGGTCAGGGCATAGATGGCGATGAAACGTTCTACACATGCCCATAGCCATGCACACTGTGTCCAGGGAAGACCTCACTAACGAATTTTAGCACCCTGTCCATTTCCCTAAAGTCAGTGCCTGGCAACAGCACTGATGCTTGGAGCCCACACTTCTAGAAGGAGCTACTCATTGCCGTAGGACTAGATGACCTCTCAAGTTACCTCCAGAATCTCAGCGTGTAGACTCCTAATGAAAAACACCCATTTCTCGAGTACAATTCACAGACTTCAATAGACATGGCCCATAGACATAGAGCTATCTAATGTGCATTCACAGTGCGAGTGTTCAGAAAGTCAAGCCTGAAGCCTGCTGGACAGGCCTTGTGGTGCAAGTCAAATATCTTAGCACTCTGAAGGTAGAGACGGGAGGGTCATATGTTCAACGCCAGCCTTGACTACACAGAGAGTTCAAGGCCAGTCTGGACTTTGGAAGACCCTGTCTCAAAAATCAAAAACCAAACCTGAAGTCTACTCGGCAGTTGCCTTCTCACAAAGGTCAGGAGCCGGAGGCATTGCCATGGGCACAAGGGATGGTTTCTGCATCAACTCTGCTGGAGGAAGCACATCCCTCTCCCGGCTCCCAGTGCAATTCCTCATGTTATTCTTTGATAAACCCCACCTCACTCTAGTCTTCTGATACCTTGGGAAATATAATCCCCATTCCTTCTCCATCTGAGCTATGGATGGAGCTTTCTAGAACTCCCATGCACCTCCTTTGCATCTCTCCTGGTGAAACACACGGAAATCATTAGAAGAGTGAACCCACCTGGGAAAGATGGTCAAGTGCCAAGATAAAGGATCGCCCTAGGCGTAGAAAAGGTCCAGGGTCTCAGTTCACTGATGTAAGGAAGTAGGACCCCAGCAATGTGAGATTTCTTCTCAAGTCCCCTTATTATTACTAGAGCATAGAGGAACTGTAGAGGCCTAATGTCTGTCCTCTGTGTGTTCACGAGATCAAACCTGAGACCTGCCGGGCAGCACACGCCTGTAATCCCAGCACTTTGGAGGGAGAGGTAAGAGGATCAAGAGTCCAGGGTGAGCCTTGAATACTTAGAAAGCTCCGAAACACACACTAAACGCCAGGCTTGCAATTTATAGGTAAGGATACTAAGTTCTAGAGAGGCAAGTGACTGACTGTCCAAATGCCACCATATTACTACCAACTGAAACTTTATTTGGAATGGCCGAAGTAACTCAAGTAGGCGAAAGAGAGAAGAAGCCTTCGATTTTCTAGAATTTTAAATAGTATTTAGTCTTGTTGACTGTCTCCCATCTCTTAGCACTGGGTGGGAGAGGCCTCTTTCCTCCGATCTATCCCTTTTTCTTGCTTCCTGAGAGATGAAGACACACAAGCTAGGGTGAACACAGTCATCACAGGTGTGGCGAGTGTGTATGTGTGTGTGTCCATTTAACCTTCACTGGGGAATGGTTCTAGCTCTGGAGTCCTGGACCAGCCTGACCAAGAGACAGAGTCTTCTAATGGAAGTTGCATAGATTGACTATTAGGTCACTGCATCTAGCCCATGGACACTTTGTCCTCCAGGGATAAATACTAACAAATGACATTATTAACTGGTAGGCATTGTTCTGGGTGTTTTACAAACAAACTTTGATCCTCACAGAAGCTCTATGAGGCAGATACTATTATTAACCCCATTTTATAGATGAGAAAAATAAACAGAAAGCCTTTAAATACTGAGCAATGAGTGGTAAGCCTTTAACTAATGACCCTGAGGTCAAAGTAGGCTAGGGGAACAGCACTGCCCTTCCCAAGCCATTTACATCACTCAAAGAGCCTGGAAAACACAGGGGCGTGTGCACCGAGCGGACCACGGCTAGAGAGACTTCAATTTCACCATTCACCTGAGGCACAAACACAGCCTCAAAGAGGGGCATTGCCTGCTTAGGTGGGGTAATGGGAAAGATGAGTCCAGAATTCAACCCTCCTCTCATCTCCTTGGACAAACTACAGAGACTGTTTCCCCAACAATAAAAACTCAGACAGGACCAGTCCTGAAGCCATCAGAGGAAGGAAGGTCAGAACCTAGAGTTACAATTCAGTGGTTCTGACCTATGAGCCCAAATATCATCAGGCCACTAAGAGGGTGCAGGAGGGGAGAGACAGGTCTTCCACAGGCAGGTCCCCAGGGTCTGGGGAGATGGGCTGGCAGGAAGTTAGCTAACATTGGGGACACCTCCCTTTGATAACTTTGAGCCCCTGAGCCAACATTTGCCAGCTAGCTTAACCCCTTTTGTCCACGCTTCCCTCCTCAAGAAAACCTTAATCAGCCTCATTTGAATTTCAAATGACCTCTATCTTCTCTCCCCCCCCCCCATCCCAACAGGCTTTGAGGCAGGAATATGGAAATTCACCCGGCAGTATGGAAATCATCGCCCTATGCAAATGATGAGCAGGACCCCATCGTCATAGCAACCACCCGGTTTCCTCTCCTCTCTGTACCCCTTCTGGGCTCCCAGATTTGACTTTTCCTATTCTCTTCACAGCTTGAACAAGGGTGGGGAGTGGACAAGCTCCTCTGCTGGGGGCCTGGCTGGAACTAACATTGACAGGTGGGGCATCCAGTACCTGAGGTCACCTGCCGGGTCAGACCTGCCAGGCCACCTGCTCTAGAGCAAGCCTAGGCCCGGCACACCCAGGCAAGGCCAACCACTCTTTGTTCCTGGGATAAACCAAGGATGGAGCCTGTGACTGAGTGTGTGCATGGGGTGTGAGGAGGTTCTAGATTCTAGGGGACACGGTGAAAATCCCCAAATGGACTCAGGAGAGAGGGGATGTGGGGGGCTCCAGTGTTGCAGTGGAAGGAGATAAAAGAAAGACCTGCATGGAACCTGTATGTAAAATACAATGCAAATGAGCGCCTATTATTGCTTGACTCAACAACGGTGTTTCACTGGTGCTTTTTGGGAGATGCTCACAGCTCTGCTTCCCAGGCGCCTGGCTTGGCACAGAGGCCTCTCCTCCCTGCCCTTAGCTATGACCCCACCCTCACCCCCCTCACACCACCACCACCAGTGAGCTCACAGGGCCCTGGAGAACTCGGGAGGGCATGCTGACCTGCTGGTGGCTGAGGTCCACCTTAGAGGACCTTGGTCATAGCCCTGCCCTGCTCTGCCCTGTACTCTTGGACTCTCACAGGGAAACCCAGATGGTTTCTTGAGGCTACTCTTTAAGGACACTTGGCTCTCAATCTGTCCCCATGCCCTCAATCCAGAGGCTGTTGGGAAAGGGACTGGGAGAGACGCTGGACCTCCTCATCCCTTTCTGTTCTTGTCCTTGGTGGCGCCCCTTTCCACAGCAAATGCCTTGGAAGAGGGACTCCTTAGCTAGCAGGTGTTGGGTTGAACTCAGCTTCCACCACTGGGCCTCATTTTCGTTTGTTTCTTGAGGAGGGGGCGGGGTTTTGGTAAAGGATGAAGGCTCAGGATGCTGCAAGGGCATAGGGTCCTGACACTGCTCAGTCTGCCTGTATGCTGAAGGTAAGGTGCCATGCATTTCATGAATACACGGGGCCTGCCCCTTACTAGAGCTTCATCGTCACCCCAACTCCTACTATCTCTTGTTCAAGAGACCTCTTGATCTATGATCCCTTGGCCATAAGAAAATGGAACCCAAGTTCCGGTGTACCCACTGCTCCAGGAAATCAAAGGCAAAAAGATATCCTACAAAACACAAAGTGTTCCAACACAGTACACCTCCAAGTATGGCCAAGGGTGGTCTGTAGACTTGCATTAAGGTCCCTGATCAGGTACAAACTGCAGGAGTAAGACCTTAGAGACGCCAGTAGAACACCAAGGGTCTTCCTGTTGACTAGGGTGCAGAGCTGTTTGGATGTTGCTGAAAGTGGCCTTAGGTCAGACCTCAGTATTTCAATGCTATCACACACAGCAGGATTGGATATTGATCTGGGACAGACTGGAAAAACAAATGGTCCTCCGTCTGGGATTGTTTGGGAAACAGGAATGTACTCAGAGACAAGGAAGGGAAGCCAGGTGGTAAAGACAGCTCACACATCCCTACCTCTGTCCCCCTCAATCTGCACCGTTAGGCTGGAAAGAAAGGAAGCCAGTTCCTTAAGTAGACCTCCACAAGGAAGAGACAGTGGTATAGAGAGAGCCAGCAGGTACTCATGGCTTGTCCAAGCCTTGCCTATCATCCTGCAGGGTGGGCTGTGAACCCACAGATGAGCTGTGCTATACAGCTGGAAGTCCTTGGGGCATAGGTGTGAGCTACCACCGTGGCTGTTCTTTTTGCTACAGTTCTCCAAGGACTGGAGACTGATAGGCAGTTCCAGGCACTGAGGCCACACTGCCTGAGACCATCAGCGCATAGAGCCACAGTTGCAAGCCTGGATAGTGAATTATTACCTTCTAATTTCCCTGTCACAGAAACCAGAAATAAGGGGAGATGGAAACCACTCTGAAGTTGGCCAAGGGTTGTAGATGAGGGATATTTAGGCCTTCCAGGCAGTGGGGTATTGGTTTCTATATGAATGAACAAGGAGCCAAGAGAAAGTATAGGTTTAGGTTTGCTCTCTCTCTCTCTCTCTCTCTCTCTCTCTCTCTCTCTCTCTCTCTCTCTCTCTCTCTCTCTCTGGTTTTTTGAGACAGGGTTTCTCTGTGTAGCCCTAGCTGTCCTGGAATTCACTTTGTAGACCAGGCTGGCCTCGAACTCACAGAGATCATCCTGATTCTTTTGCCCCTTGAGTGCTGGGATTAAGGTGTACACCACCGCCAACCAACAACAGATGGGTTTGGCTTCTTAGGGATGAAAAACAAAGGAAAATGGTACTCTCATTAAGGAAGGCTCTCATTTTCCAAGGCACAGATAAGAATGTCAGAATCCTACTACCAGAATCTATCCTGGTTTTGTAGTAACTTGGGGTTGTAGTGGCGTATCCACAGAGGTGAGGGACAGAGATGGGACAGACTAAGGCTCAAACCTAGAGAGCAGCTCTCCTCTCCTTGCTTTATTTTTGCAGATCCCTCCTTCCCCCACCCCACCTCACCCCTGCTGCCGCCATCACAAGGAAACTGAAGTCCCAGGCATTTCCCCCAAGCCTCTCCATTATAGCATGTTTCCCAATCACCTTCCTATGACAGATGGTCTTTTCTCAGTGGTGTGTCCTTTTCAAGATGCATTCACACCCACTCTCATTTAGTCATAAGTGTCCAGGATGTGTGTGTGCACACAGGCTAGCTCACACACAAGTTTCGTTAGAACAGGTGTCAAGAGGAGGCTCTTTATACACCATCGAAGAGTCTCACCTGACCCTCAAGTACCTCTGGGTTTCTCTCCTGTCCTTCCAGCGTTTGAAAGGCCACTGAACTGAAAGCTATCCTCCTCTCCCACAGCCTTCTCTCCCCCCACCACCAACCTCACTTCCTGGTTGCAATCTCCAGCTTAGTTCCCAGGTAACTTGAGGGTGGAGTCCAAGGAAGGAGCCGACCCTTACCCAAGAGAGGGAGATAGTCCTCGGTCATCACTACTCTTCTTCAAAAGCCTGAGGAGACCACTGGTTTGTTTATGTTTCACTGGTCCTCCCCTGGACAGACATACCCATCATATTTAAAGCCCTGTTGGAAGTTCTTCAGTCCCCCAGACGATTGAGTCTCCTGGGTGGTTCTACACTGCAGACAGATGTTAGTCACTCAGTCTCAGAGATAAGACAAGGATGTCTCAACTTGGAGGAATGAATGACAAAGCTACCTTCCCTCCCCTCTAGTGAGATGAATACTGGTTCTCATAGAAGAAGGGGGAGAACGTTCTTACCCAGGCTAGACCCTCCACTGCTCACCAGCAAGAGCAGCTGACCCTGCTCTTTCCTTCTAATCCCCACTTGTCTGGCTGGTCTTATGTCGACTTGAAACAAGCTAGAGTTATCTGAAAGGAAGTAATCTCGGTGAGGAAATCCCTCCGTAAGATCCAGCTGTAGGACATTTTCTTAATTAGTGATTGATGGGGGAGGGCCCGGCCCATTATGGGTGGTGCCGTCTCTGGGCTGGTGGTCCTGTGTTCTATAAGAAAGCAGGTTGAGCAAGCCATATGAGCAAGCCAGTAAGTATCATCCTTCCTTGGCCTTCCCATCAGCTCCTGCCTCCAGGTTCCTGACCAGTTTGAGTTCCTGCCCTGACATCCTTCAATGATGAACAGTGATGTGGAAGTGTAAGCCAAATAAAATCTTTTCTTCCCAACTTTACCTTTGGTCAGTGTTTTATCAGAGTAATAAAAACCCTGATTAAGACACCCAGCAAGCACTCTGGCCCCAGACAGGTCTTTGAGTCTTAGACTGGATCAATCTTCTTTCTAGTCCTGCAAGACCACCCTTCATGATTTAGGCATCTGCTGTGATGATGTCACTCTCTTGCGTCCTCTCTGATTTTCCATAATGGGCGGTCCTTGGTCTTCCCACTAATGTCTATGGGTAGAGACACTAGAAAAGTCCACCCTGCAGCCTGTCGAGTTCTGGGTAAGGGACCTTGGGAACCTTAGCTGACACTCTCATCGTCAGTCTCAATTTCCCGTACCTGGGGATAATGGCACCCACTCTCAGTGCCTATGTTCCAGAATATCCTCATAGCTTGTTAACAGACCCCAGTTATCAGTGTTATCCACAGCAAGGGCTCTGCCCCTGAACTATACTCCCAGCCATGTGTGCGCACATGCAAATTCAAGGGCACACTCGCTCTCTCGAACACACACACACACACACACACACACACACACACACACACACAGAGGAATCCTATCCTTGGAGGAAAGTTCCTGGAAAAACTACATGCACTTAAGAGATGTTCAAACAGACGGGAGAGCGTACAGACAGCAGACCTTGCACGTCAGCCTTCCCAGATAATCTAGCACAAAGCCTTCCTTTGTACAAAAGAAACTAAAAGTCTATATTGGAATGGCAGCCAAATGTTCAGGTCATTTATAGCAGAGCCAAGACGAGAACCTGGTGACTTCGCACAGTGTGAGTTCGAGTCCCACTTCTAAACAAGTTACATTTTGTCTCTCAGCCACAGTGGTCTCCAATGGAGAGAACAGGGCTAACTAATCACATCCCTGTTTACTGTATGTGTTAAATGAGATGATGTCCATAAAGCTTTTACATGTGGTTGGAAGGCAGGAGGGAGATGTGCCCCAATGGGTTTTTCCTTCCTTTCTTCCTTCCTTCCTCCTGAAACATTGGGTTTTTTGTCTTCCCTCTGGTGTTTAAGGCTACAGGTGATCAGTAAAGCCCAAAACCTCAAAGGTCAGCTGCTTTGGTGTTCGGAGCTGTCAGTTACAGCCTGGGGGCCTTTAGTGCATGGATAAAGTTATATTTTTATCCAACTATTTGGTTGAGAAGAGAAAAGGAGGCCTGGAGAGATGGCTCAGTGGTTAAGAACACTGACTGCTCTTCCAGAGGTCCTGAGTTCAATTCCCAGCAACCACATGGTGGCTCACAACCATCTCCAATGGGATCTGATGCCCTCTTCTGGTGTGTCTGAAGGCAGCTATAGTGTACTCATATAAATAATAAAATAAGTCCGAGAGAGAGAGAGAGAGAGAGAGAGAGAGAGAGAGAGAGAGAGAGAGAAGAGAGGAGGGGAGGGGAGGGGAGGGGAGGGGAGGGGAGGAGAGGAGAGGAGAGGAGAGGAGAGGCCTTGAGGAAAGCCTTGTCCTCTGGCTCCTTGTGCTTGCATTTGCAGGTACCCACACAGCTGGGGGTATAGTTCAGGGGCAGAGTCCTTACTTAGGATCCTGAGAATCTAGGTTCAATCCACAGAACTGCAAATAACCCTGCGTGAAGGAATGTGGCAACTAGTAGGAGGTAATAGGAATTCACAAAAAGCCAATAGCTGCCACAGGAGGAAGTAGGCTTCCGTGCCTGCTATGGGATGGGAAGGAGGTTTGAGGGGACATGCAAACAGGACACACACACACACACACAAAATCTGAGCACAAAAACACAAAAAAGAATCTGAGTTCCTGAGTATTTTGTTCTTGGCTGGGGGTGGGGGTGGGGGGAGGTGTGAATTGTCCCACAGGTCTGAGAAAGCTCTCCAAGGATTTCCCCGCCAACTCAGAGTGGACCTGGACTACTCCCCTTTCCCAACTCCCAGCTCTAACGCCCTAGGGGTTTCACACAATACTGTGTATGCTTTCCACTACACAGGGGTTTTCTGGGTCATCTTTGCTTATAGTTCCTTTTAAAACTCAGACACAAACCACCCATTAACTCATGCCCTGCTGGGGAGGTGAATGTGTCTTTTAAAAATTCAAAGGAAACCATTAAACTAAGTTGGTAACCATTGTAACTGGTAATAAGCTTTCCTCAGTTTAAAAAAAAAAAATCAGAACACTTTCCAGGAAGTTTGTTTACTTTAATTATTGACTTCTTTTTTTAATTTTTTTTCTTGCCCTTAATTTAGGATCAACTCAACATTAATCCTACCACTGAGCAAAAGACTGAAGGGGAAGAGAGGAAAACTTCAGAGGTCAAAGACATCTCTGTTTTCCAGGGGTCTCCCTCTAGGACCCCCCACACAATCTTTTCTTGATTGGTAAGCTGAACAGAACCAACATCTGGAGCTGAGCCACTTGATCAAGTGAAGAGGAAAGAGAGCACCCCAGGCACCTGTAGCCTGCGCAGTACTACCCAGAATTACAGAATCACAGCGGCTATGGGGCTGGAGAGAAGGCACAGAGGTTAAGTACCCTTGCTCTTATAGAGGAATGAGGTTTGAGTCCCAGCACCCGCATCATAGATTACAACCTTCTATGTAACTCCAGCTCCAGGGGATCTGACACCTTCTTCTGATCTCCACAGACACCAGGTACTTTGAGTTGCCCTTTTTGTGGGGGTGAAAAGACAGTGGTAGTAGCTAAGTGTGGTGGTGCACACCTTTGATCCCAACCTCAGTAAACAGAGGCAATGGGGTCTCTGTGAGTTCAAGGTCAGCCTGGTCTACACATCAAGTTACAGAACAGCCAGAGCTACTTAGTGAGACCTTGTATTAAACAAATAAACTAAACCAACAAGACAGTGGTGCTGGCCTTTACACAGCTCAGCTCGTTGTCAACCTACCCTCATTTCCTCGGGTCACTTTGTGAAAAGGATCAATGAACAAATCAGGTCCCTAGTAAGTGGCCCTGTTTGTAGGGTTTTTTTTCTTGACATTGTGGAGGAAGAGACAGGGACCCAGTGTGTAGCCTAGGCTGGCCCAGAACTCCTTCTAGCCAGGACTGGTCTTGAACTCTCCAACTGTCATCAATCCTCTTGTCTCAGCCTGAGTGTTGCTAACAGGAGGGGCAAGCACCCTGTCTGGCTTGTTTGCCAGCTTTTAGCCCAGGTCTGTTTGACTTGAAACCATGCCCTTCAAAGGTTTACCTCCTGAAGAGGTTGGCAACATGTCAGGATGGATTCTGACAGTCCTAGTTCATCCCTGGATTCTCTCACCCTTAATCCTCTTAGTACACAGCTCCCACCGTCTCCTATAGGAGGCTAGAATTTGCCCAGGCAACACATAACACATTGGACTTCCTGGTCTCCTCCTACCATTGAAATTCCACCTTCCTTGGCTCATTCTTGGGGGGGTTCAGGTTGGCTCATTTTGACTCTTCACACCGATCCCCAACTGGGTCAGGATAACTTTTTCTTTTATGTGTATGAGTACACTGTAACTTCAGATGCACCAGAAGAGGGCATTGGATTCCATTACAGATGGTTGTGAGCCACCATGTGGTTGCTGGGAATCGAACTTGGGACCTTGGAAGAGCAGACAGTGCTCTTAACTGCTGAGCCATCTCTCCAGCCCAGGTCAGTATAACTTATAGCAAAGCCCTGGTTCCAGCAATGAGGGTGGTCATTTTTGTGTGGACACTGCTGAGCTATGTCCTGGCCTATGGGGTCTGTGGAAGCAGAGTTGGTTCCAGGAGAGGGACAGTTTCTCTAAAGTCACAGCTCTACTCTGGGGAGACCATCAACACAGGCACAGCCGCCAGTACTTTTCATCTGAGCTTATCTCAGCTTCTTGAGATTAAAGAAAATTAACCATTACCCTTCTCCACCAACCTTAGTAACACATGCCACCAGCAAACTGACTAAAGTCACAGGCCTGTAAGCTCAGCTGAGGCTGAGACAGGGGGATTGCGAGTTGGAGACCAACCTGGGCTACAGAACAAGTTTAAGGACAAGTAGGCAAGATACTGGGTCAAAACGAATGAATGAATGAATGAATGAATGAATGAATGCAGTATAAAAGGTAGAGTGCTTGGTTACCATGCACAAGTACCTAAGTTTAATCACCAGTATAGTTGAGTGAACAACATCCTGAAAAATGGATGTGCCTAGTCCACACTGTTCGGTCCAGCCGTTCTATGCAAAGGAGAACATAAAGACTGGCGCTCTACATGCATTGCTACCCAAACAAGTAGACCCTGCCTTGATGTTAAACTGAAGAACAGAAAATCCTGGATGTAGCACGAGTATCCTGAAGACAAGCCCTCGCCATAGTCCCCCCTCAACCATCATGCCTCTCTTTTAGCTTCAAGAACTAGAATGTTTCAGAACCGTCAAAAAAGCTTTTAGTTTGAAAGGACATCGTCTGTCTTCCTCTTCTCACTTCTGTCTGTAATGATATAGATGAAACACTAACTTGGGCCTTGTTGGGAAGCTACAAAAGTTATCTTTCTTCAAATTCTTTTAATCACATTCCTTTTTTTCCCCTTTGTTTTGTTTTGAGACAGGGTTTTTGGCTGTCCTGGAACTCACTCGGTAGACCAAGCTGGCCTTGAACTTAGAAATCTGCCTGCCTCGGCCTCCCAAGTGCTGGGATTAAAGGCATGTGCCACCACTGCCCGGCAATTACACTCCTTTTCAAACCAAGGCTTGGGCTATGGTGGAAACAAGAGTGAAGAAAGAAACGACTTCGTTCTTTCCTTTCTCTGTTCTTTTCTTCACAAAACAAAGTTCTATGTCTAGACACTAATCCCTTCTCTGAGCTACCCATACACCATAGGAGCTACTATGTGCCATTGGAAACACTAACCCTTACACACAGGCCTGTTTGCTGAGTTCCTTAAGGAAGATTGTTAAGAACCTTGGATGGAGCAGGGTGTGGAAGTGCATGTCTTTAATCCCAAAGCAGAGGCAGGCGAATTTCTGAGTTTGAGATCAGCCTGGTCTACAGAGTGAGTTACAGGACACCCAGGGCTACACAGAGAAACCCTGTCTCAAACAAACAAACAAACATAGAACCTGGTCCTCCTCTACCAAAGACAGGTCCTCTCAGGAACTGGCAATACAGCACGTTGCTTCTGCGTTAGAGTGGAAGGAACATCAAGGCATGAATCACAGCCTAATGAGATGGGGTCAGTGGTGGGGGTGGGGTCGGTGGTGCTTGCTGTGGGACCTGAGTTCCATCCTCAGAACCCACAGAAAGACGAAAGAAACTCTGAAAAGTTGTCCTCTGACCTCCACTTGTGCACACGTGTCACATGTGTATCCATCCATACACACACACATAATAATAATAATAATAATAGTAAAACAGAAAAATAAAGTCTTTTTGTTTAAATGAAACATGTGCTTATAGCAGCTTTCCAGGAGGCTAAGGCTAGGAGATCTCAAGTTTGAGGCCACCCCTGAGTTACATGGTGAGTTTAAGACCAGCCTGGGCAATTTAGGAAAACCTTGTCTCAAAATTAAAGGCTTCAAGTATGGCTCAGTGGTAGGGCATCTGCCTACCACATGGCAAAGTTCTAGGATTAATTCCTTAATTCCTCTCTCTCTCCCTCCCCCCCTCACATACACGTGTGCATACACACACACACACTCACTCACACACATCCCAGGATACAGTGGAAGAACACTGGTCTAGCATGTGCAAAGCCCTAGGTTTGATGTCCAGCACTGAGGGAATGACTGTGCTCCCTAACTTTTGTCCTTTGTTCCTAAGGATCTGGCTCCCTCCTGACCTGGTTCCAGAGGTTTGTTCTATCAAGGTCAATATTTCTTATTGAGACTCCAAAGTCATGCCCTGCTCTCTCTAGGGAAGTCACTCAGAACCCATAACCCAGCCTTTGGATCTGAAATACTGAGCAAGAAGAGACACCACATTGCTGGACAGTTTCCCCTAACCACTCAGGCCCAGAAGAGAACACCTTACCTGACTCCACTTGACCGAAAGTGCTTCGGGCATCCGTGGAATCAGCGACGTCCCCACTCATCTTGATCTCTGCAGGGAAAACACGCCTGGCTTTAATAACAGGTCACCATTTTTCTTGCTGTGACATCCGTGGCTTTAGCTAAACAGCAAAGATGGATGTATAATTACAACAACCATCAGACTTTCAAATTCCTGATTCCCAAACACATAGCCGTTAGAATATTCATAAGCATGGAGGCACAGATTCCCCCTTCTGGGCGAGCTTCCCATCCTAGCCTTTCCCCCAATTTTCCACAGTTTCTGCAGGGCCTCTCACCTTCTGCGTGACTCATTACCACCCTCCCATCGCTCAGACCCAGGAGATAAACTTGAACAAGGACAACAACTGGGGGGGGCGCCTGCCCATACCCCACCCTTAATTTCTTTGGAATTTGGGGAACGTATCTTCTTAAGGTTTCATAGAAATCCAGGTGTAGCTAGGCGGTGGTGACACACACATTTAATCCCAGCACTCTGGAGGCAGAGGCAGGAGGATCTCTTGAGCTCAGGGACAGAGTGGGTTCCAAGACAGCCTGGGTTACACAGAGAAACCCTGTCTCACAAAGCTTAAAAAAATTTTTTTTCTTTTCATAGAAATCTAGGTGTAGTGAGACATGCCTATAAACCTAGCACCCAGTAGGCTAGGTCAGGAAGATCATAACTTGAGGCCAGCTTTGAACTTAGAGAGGAAGACTTTGTCTCAAAAACAAACAAACAAACAAACAAATAAATAAATAAAGATAAGTGCAAACCAAGCAGCATTCTTCCACTCCCCATGTTATTTAGCACATCTACCCTGGGAGGCAAGCATACTTTAACCAAAGTTTGCAATTGCTCTTCTTACCTGTCTGTCTCCAAGTCTGCCGTCTGTCTGCTTCTCAGAGGTCAATGCTGCCTGGAGAATCAAGCCCTACCTCCTCACCACCCTTCTCAGAGCTCTTGCTCTTTGGGGCTCCTTCCCTTCTCTCTTATTCCTCCAAATTGCTCAGTGAGAAATTGCTCGGCTGAGAAGGCAGACCTGCGCAGGGTCCCGCGTCAGCCCCCAAGCGGTGCTGCTCTGGCCTCTCCACTCTGCTCCATTGCAATAGATTAAACATTTACCCATAACAACAAGCTGCGACCACCTAAGAGGCTCTAAACCTCCTCTCTAGTCAGCTGAGGGAAGGAAAGAGGCAACTCTGAGCTCACTCTCTCCGAGCTCCTCTCCTTATTGAACCATCCAGATCCTGAAGTTTAAGACTGAGAAGACTTTATTCAAATTGTGTCGAACACCCCCCCCAACACCCACTCCACCCTTTTCACTTTAACTCTTTCAAACTAGATAAGGTCTTGGTGATTTCATTTTGCATATGAGGCTGCTCGGCCAATCCCAGTCAAGGAGGCAGCCTTAATTTGCATCAGGTAATCAGGCAGTTGGCAGAGTAGACGTCTGAGGTCTGGAGATGATCAGGATGAGGGAAAAGGGTGGAACCTCTGCCCCAGGAAAAGAAAGAAAGCACTACTCCTTTCTTTTCGGTAAACCCTTCCTAGACTGCCACACTGCACACCCCGTGGTTGTGGAAGTCTCAGGAACAACACCAATACTTCTGCCTCTGGGAGGCCTTTGTTGTACCAAGCCCAAGCCCTTCCTTCTGCGCTTGTTAATTTTCCATACAGTTAGCCCTGCATACACATATGTATGCATATACAGAACTAGCAGGGGTCTCTGCTGCTGTTCAGTTGCTACTGCGGGAACACTGGGCTTCTCGATGTGTCCCAGCTTGGATCTGGGAAATGCCCAACATCCATCCATATCCCACACTTGAGTGCGAGAGAAAAAGCTCCAAGCCAGAACTGCTGGAAAGACACTGGAGGGAAATCCTCTCCCTCTTCTGGTTTTGAACCTGCTTTAGCAGAGGTAGAATTCAGGACTTCAGAGCATGGGTTTTGGCAGCAGAAAAACCAGAAGGTAAAACCAATGCCATCACTAAATAGCCAGGGGATCCGAGGTACAAAGGACAATGTGAATTTTCTCACTCAAACCAGGAATGATGAGCACACCTCTCAGAAGCAAAGGCAAGATGAAATAAAGTGTGTACCTACTAAATGGCTTAGACATGAGTCTCAGTCCCCTCTTGTATCCCGGTCACATCCTCTCCTTAGCCTTTCCTGATTCCCAGGGACAACTGTGACTTTCAGTCTTGCACCTCTGTAACTCACCGAGGAAGCCATTAGAATTCTCCTGATTCTGCCTACAGAGGAGAACTAGTCATGGGAACAGAAAAAGCTTGGGGGACTGAGGCCGCAATGTCCGTCAGAGTTTCCAGTTCAACTTATTTCAAACCCTGCATTTAGACAGATAACTCTGTGTGTGTGTGTGTGTGTGTGTGTGTGTGTGTGTGTGTGTGTGTTTCCGAGAATAGAATCTTGGTCTTATTTCTACTACCACTGAGACATATCTCAGGCCTCTCCTTATTTTGAGGCAAGGTCTCAACAAGTAGTCCAGGCTAGCCTCAACGTACTCTAGCTCATGTAGAATTTGAACTTGTGATCTTCTTGTTTTAGCCTCCCAGGAGTATCTGGAACTACATGCCTATACCATGAGGACTGACTTACACGTGTAGCTTTTTGAGCTGAGCCTTATTTTGTTGCCGGTCACCCCAACTTTCCTTTAACACCATTCCTTCCGTCACTTTACACTAAGACACTAAGAAAGCTTCTCACTTGTCCTTTAAATAAACTTAAAGCTTAGTCTTTTTTTAAAAGAATATATATATATATATATATATACTGTAGCTGTCTTCAGACACACCAGAACAGGGCATCAGATTCTGTTACAGATGGTTGTGAACCACCATGTGGTTGCTGGGAATTGAACTCGGGACCTCTGGAAGAGCAATCAGTGCTCTTAACCACTGAGCCATCTCTCCAGCCCTTAAAGCTTAATCTTAATCATGTCTGAAAGTTAGCTCTAAAGACATGCTCCCTCATGCTGCAGTGACCTGGTGACAGCCCAATTCTTCAGGCAGGGAGTGGAGCTTCGTGAGGGGTAGGGTGAGATAGCCTGGAAACTCTTTCAGGGGTAGGGTGAGATAGCCTGGAAACCTCTTTCAGTCCCCAGCATGCTCTGATGCTCTAAGAACCTGTTCCTGTTGGGTAGGAGGCTGATGCTGATGGGTGGGACAAACCATTGGGTCTCAGCCTAAAAATGGGCCAACACCGAAACTCCCTGAGACGCTGGCAGTAACCCTTCACCTGTCGGACAGCACTGCCGGGGGTGAGGGAGAGAGGTGTGGGGTGGGGCCAGCTCGGCTGTGTTCTTATCTCTGTCTGAGTCGGCTCTCTGCCATGCTCCCTTCCCTGAGGAGGCTCAGGTGCTCAGTGTAAGTGCCCAGATACTTCATGTAGACCGCAACCTGCCTCGCCTAGCACCATCACAGGGTGAAGTCGCCCTGGCCTTCCTGTGGCCTGGTCAGAAGTAGTTCCCCCATAGATACCTGGAAACACAGGCATCTCAAGGCAGTGCCCAGTGCAGGCAGCAGGCAGCAGGCAGCAGGCAGCAGGCAGCAGGCAGCAGGCAGGGTGTCCTCCTGAGTTCAGGCTGTTCTGGGTAAACAGCAGCTTCCCGCCCCCCCCTCCTGTTGCCCCTGTCCCTGTTCTAGGAAGGGACTAGCTAGACCAGCATCTAGGCTCTTTACTCAAATACTTGCTTTTCGTGGGTCCCTCCAAAGGGAGGACTTCCTGGGACCATCCTGTGCCACTTCTGAGGCAGCCCAAGCTCCAACATTTCTAGAGCAGACTTTTCTTGTCCCTCCCTCTGACAGGCCTTTTGGCTCAAATGCATTCCTGAATTCCAACTGGCATAGGTCTGGGGTGTCTGGCCTCCTTCCCTCCCTGAGCTGACAGTGAAACACATAGAAAGACACCCACAGCCAGACACTGTTGCCCTCTGGCTGACTTTGTACCACTCTTCTCTCTTCTCCCTTCCTGACTAGCTTTTGTGTGTCCCTTTAGGCCTGACTGAGCACAGGAAGTCCCTCTCTGTCTGAGAACTTCCTTGCTTCTTTCTCAGCTCTCTGGGCTCCACAGTGAAAGAAAGATGTTCTATGAGAACACGAGTGGAGACTGTGGCAAACCTGAATCAGAGTTTGTACCCAGGCCGTCAAAGCAAGAACTCAGAGCCGACTCCAAGGACCACACAGCTATGGTGCCCTCTGAATGGGGACCCAGGAGCAAACCTATGTCCAGGTTTATGGACTCTTATCACACTGATACCACCCAGGAAACCAACTCAGAGACATCCCTAAGGGCCTGGAGTTGGGAATTCCAGGGAAAGTGGAAGCAGCCGAAAATAGGATTACTATGGAGGGACTAAAATACACAAGGTTTCTAAAATAAAGAGAGCGTCCCTCCCTCCCTCCGTACACAACAGGCCCACACAGAAAGGCCCTACTAAGACCTCAAAAGCCTACAGTGGTTTATGCCTGTAATTCAAAGAATTGGAGAAGCTGAGACAGGAGGATTAATTTGAGTTTGATATAAGCCTAAGCTTTATAGCAAGACTCTCTCAAATGGCAATGAAGATCTTGAACCGGGAAAACAAGGACAGCACAGAAAGCTCCAAGGCCCGAGAGCCTCTGGATGGTAAGCACACAGCACAGAGAGACCAAGACTTCATGACTGACACCGACTGGAGACAGGGGGTGGGGGGAGCTAGTTAAAGGCTGTAGCAGGAAGGCCTTCAAGACAGTTGGAGAGGTAAATCAGGTAAAGTACACAAAGGCAGATACACCCTTATCCTGAGGAATCATCCATTCTGGGTTCAGCACACTCCACCCAGAGCACTGTAGAGCAGAGGAGCTGGACAGACCTCAGAGAAGCATCAACTAGGGGCTTCCATGGGAGGAGGGGCCTGGGCTCCTCTCCCAGCTTCTCTCCTCTCTCGCTCTCTACCAGACCCTCCCAGTTCCCAGGCTGCTACCATGCCAGGATCCAGCTGTTCCACCTCCTCCCACTTCCTTAGGGAGAAGCCTCCAGGAGACAGGGAGGTGGAAACCCCCCCAGGAAGTCCCTGATTTTGGTTCTAGAGAACACCCTGCTTTCTATTGCGCTACCTTTGGACAGAGTTCCATTTGAACCCTGGCTTTCCTGATAGGAAATGGGGCATGAAATGCCTGCCCAGAGGACCTGTCCCCAGGTACCTCCAGTTCCACAGTACTGCTTTGGATCTGAAGACTCTCCTCAGACACTGGATTACACCCAGTTGGATGGTTCCTTCAGCCTCACCTAGTGCTTCCTGGCAAATCCTCGGGCACCAGCCACTGAGTGCCAACATCTCTCCACCAGGAACCCTTGCACTCAGCCCGCTGGGAAACAGCGTTTAGTGAAACTGGGCCTCCTGGGCCTCCTGGGCCCCAACTAATGCCTACTCCCAGGAGTTATGGGAGACAGGAAGATCTAGCTTGTTCTGCTATTTGGGGGTGGGTCAGAAGATCTGCTTTCTTCCCTTGCCCCCTCCTTTTTCCCCTCTTCCTCCTTTCCTCCCTTCCTACTCTTCTAGAGCAATCCATACAATCTCCACAGCAATCCTCAAGTCCTAAGGAAAAATTACTAGGCCCCTGCACTGTATGCGAGAGGTAAGGTACTTTGAGTGGTCAAATTAGGTATAGCCTTTTCCATTCTGATTCTGTTACTTGCCCAACACCTCAGGCAGTGAATGAGAAGATCAGCCCTTCCCCACCTCAACCCATCAGCAAGTCTAACCCTTTAGCTTAGTAGCATCCTTAGCCCAGCAGTGCACAGAGGATCAGAGTGTATGACAGGGCTGGGTCTCTCCACACCCACCTCTCATTTGTACACTACAGAGGAAACTGACTCTGGGCCATTCCATCTCCTGGGTTCCTCAGGAAAGGAGGTCATGGAATATCAGACTCAGAAGCGCCTGTTGCCATCCACTCTGCCATACAGACCCATTTATGCACGGAGTCCATCACACAGATGACCGAGGGATAATGAGTGGACACACCTCCAACACATCCGGAACACATGTGGTCCAAGACTCATCAGGTTCTTTGGAGCTTCCTCCACCAATTCTCCCAACACACACAGGGGACAGGCAGACACTCATGACACACATACACACAAACACATGCTTGCACAAGTCCTAATCAATGAACGATCCTGCGGCATGGCATTTGCCCCAGGTGCGCCTTTGGATTTGCTCCACCCCTACCCACTTCCCCTAGGCACCCCCCATGCCCACTTTGCCTGCATTTCACACAGGTGCCCGGACACCAAACATGCAGCATGTGGATACACGTATGCACTCCCAGGTCCACACCCTAGCTGAGTGAGTGAACCACCCATCTCCTGCAACCTCCTGGGACTCCAGCGCTTCAGCACACCCAAGTCCCACGCACTGTCTAATTCTCCAGATCTGGGGCTTCAGGAACTTCACGCCCCTCTCCATTGTTCTCCAAGGTTTCATATTCCAAAGTTGCTCCTTTTAACCCCTCTCCCAACACCTACCTATCCACACGGCCTGGAAGGACCCGCTATCCGCATCGCCCTCTCCTGGCCGCCGAGGAGTTAACCCCCCCAACCCCGAGCCCCTCGCCTGGTGCAATGGTGTCCCTGTCCTTGGTCCCTTCCCACGCGCAGTGACACCTGTCGGAGCTCACTCCCTTCGCCCCTTACCTGTGTGCATGGGCTCCAGATTCACCATCCTGCCCCAGGCGGGGCCGAAGCCAGCGCCCCCCCAGGTCCCTCGCTGCTGCCCCAGCCTGGCCCCCGGGGAAGCCAGGGTCTCCCTTCTCCAGCCCTCTGCCGCTGCAGCTGTAGCCACTACAGGAGCGGCTGCCACCTCGGTCGCGCACTCCGCTGCTCCGGCCCGGGCAGCACTCCGCGGACAGGCTTAGCACACTCCCCAGGTGAGCACGCGGCGCGGGGCGGGGGCCTCGGCCACGCCCCCTGGCAGGGCCCTGCGCTCGGCCCCGAGCCCATGCAAAACAGGGATTTGCATACGTGGAACTGGGGGCCGGGAGATGGGTGCCAAGGTGCTGCCGGGGCGGGTCCCGACCCCGAGGAACACCTGTCTGTCGAGACCCCGCTTGGCAGTCCTTCCCCATCACACCCTCTGCAGTTCGTACTCCTGGGGCAGCTTACCCTTTGGGGGAACTTCAGGCTTCTGCCTGGTTGGGCTCAAGCCTGCGAGTGTTTGGAGAAGACAAGGGGTTGCTACGAATGGTCTTGACTTCCAACCATTTACCAGCCCTGTAGCTTGGGTCAGGTTGTTCCCCTCTCTGACCCCATTTTAAGCATCTATACAACGGGGCCTGTGCTAATAACTTCTATCTACCAAACCCGGCTGGTTCCTCGTGGCTTGCCCTTGTCACTTGCAGCAGCTTCTCCTGACTCTTTCCAGAGAGACAGGGCTGCCCCTTTCCTGCCACCATCAATCACCTCTGGTCCCAAGTTATGAGAGAGAAGGGTGTGGGGAATATTCGCCAATGTCAGCAGTTGTCACCGTTCTAGGGACTGGAGTGACATATCCAAACCCTGTAATTTGTCAGTGATGGAGCCGGGACTCCCATGCAAGTGCACCCCCTGCACGGGTAGAAATCTCCTAACTCTTCAGAGGCCATTGAGTGACTCTGTGGCTCAGCGGACATATCCAGCCAACCCAGAAAGCCACGTGCATAGCGAGCGGAGGGCAGGGCCTGCCTCACTTTCCATCTCTTTTCCAGATAGGATGCCCACTAATATCCCACCACTCTGGGCTCAAGCCATTTCTGAGGATGGCCTTGCACTTTCTTACCTTTAAAAAAATGTTCTTTTCTGCTGAGATACCCCAAGTTTATGTGCTTCCACTCTAGACTGAGCTGGAAAACTTTAAGGGTATCTTTAATGTTGTTGTTGTTGTTGTTACTATTAAACTGCTGTAAGTTCAAAATCAAGATGTTTACACATGTTAAGCAGCTCCAAGCTGTATTCCCAGTCTGTTCCAATTTTGAGATAGGGCCCCTTATATAGTCTAGGACATTCTCCGGAATTTAGTGCACATTAACTAAACCCTGTAAATAGTAGCATGGTGTCTGTTTCACAGATGGGAACACTGAGGCTTGGATGAGTTTAACTTGCCATGCAACACAGCCCATAAACACCAAGAACAGAATCTCCTCTGTGTTCATTGCATGACTCTGTTTTCTCTAGTGAGCCATTTAAATGCCCTCTCTTTTTGAAGCCGGAAGTGATCTGGTACCCGGGAAGTGACGATGTTGTCCTCTCTATTTTCCCCTTAGCACTGGGGATTGAACCTCCTGCATCCTGCACACAAGCTCCTGGACATGACTTGAACCTTTTCAACCTGTGTGGAGGGTGAGGTTCTTCTTGGCTCACCTATTTTTTCCCTTTTCTTTTACTGACTGGGTGTTTCTTTCTGTGGCCTTCAGGTCCTGGTACAATGTTGGGCACAGCAGACATCAGAAGGTTTGAGTGGAGGAGCAGGGATGGCCTGAGTGAGTCTTCGGGCTGGGCACACTGCCTGGCCCAGTCATACCCACCTGCCCCTCCTGACAAGAAGGAAGGGACTTTCTTTTCCTTTCTTTTGGTCTCAGAAAGAGTTCAGGTAAGGGCTTTTGGAGGTACAAGTGACCCTCAGAACATTCAGTCCCACTCAGAACATTCTCAGCCTGCCCCTTCATTCCATACGACCTATCCTTTCCTTGCTGGACTCTTTCCCTGTGCTCGGTGTCTGATCTACAACTGTGCCCACAGGCCACCATCCCAGAAAAATGCCTGCTCCCAGTCTATTGAACCCAGTGTGCTGGTGATTAGTGATTTCCGTATCTCTATTTGCATACATTTGCATGGCCTTGTATGCTCAGGGTCTGGTCCCCTGAGCATTTTAACTAGGGCCTGGTGCCGTTTTCCCCACATGGAATCTCCTTGTTTTCCTCTGAGCTTCGGTATTCTGGAAGCCAGCTTATGCAGTTTATATCTGACGATGTCCAAGAGTCAGCTACCTAGGATTCTGGGGTTGGGGTGTGTGTGGGCAGTGGTGTAGAGTTTTCAGGGAGGGAAGCACTGAGAGAGACAGGGTCTTGGGGGTTCACAGTTGTAAGCAAAGCTTAAGGGTTCCAAAGACCGGTACTGGGGTGAGATGGGATGGGATCTGGAGGAGGGAGAGGTTGGCAAATATTCTTAACTATTGCTCACCTCTTTATTCATCCATTAGTAGTATGTGCTCGATTAGTATGGAGAACCGTGCTTCATACCAAGGATACAACATCTTTGGATTTTTGTGTTCCTGGGTGGGGGCGAGGGGGAACACAAAGCAACCTCAAGTGTCATGCATTAAGTACTAGTCCCCTTCTTTCTAGAGACGGGGTCTATTGTTGCCCTGGAACACACCCAGCAGGATAGGCTGGCTGGTCAGTGCAGACGCAGGCCACCCCACTCAGCTATTTTAACAAGGGCTCAGGGGATGGAATTTGGGTCCTCTTGCCCCATAGGGCTTATTTATTTATTTATTTATTTATTTATTTATTTAGTGCTCTAAGATAACATTCATTTAGTTGAAAAGTAAAGTCATTAGCCCCCACCTATAGATGGGGCAAACTGAGACTTAGGGAGACTAAGACAGTCAGGAGATAATGAAGTTACCGGTTTAAATTCAGTGTTTTCTCTCTCTCTCTCTCTCTCTCTCTCTCTCTCTCTCACACACACACACACACACACACAGAGAGAGAGAGAGAGAGAGAAAGAGAGAGAGAGAGAGAGAGAATGGTGAGCAATAGTGCCCTAAGCTTAATCCTCCTGTCTCTGTTAGCAAGAGAAAAACCAGAGAAAAGACTGAGATAGGAGGCTGCCTGGAGGTTTAAAAGGGGCAGAGCAAAGAAAGGGAGAAAGGAGGAAGGGCAGGAAATTTCAATGCCTTCGGACATCAAAAGAGTTGTATGCAAATGAAATGTAAATATAATGCAAATTATCTCTCCCTCCCTCTACTCTCTTTATAGAGCTGGAGGATTCATTCAGAGAGTAGCCCAAGTTGAAGGTCTTGGTTGGGAAGCGGTGATCACTCTGACCCTTCTTCCCTGGGTCCTTGTGGTGTGACTGACCTCTGACCCCTCCTTGCCTGCAGCTCTCTTGCAGCAGAAGCTTCCCCAGGTTCCATCTTGCTTCAAGGCCAACGTCTAGAGTCTAGCTTCTTCCAACGCTAGAACTGGAAGTGTTCTGAGACTCCTGAGAGGGCGTGGGGTGGGGGTGAGGGTGGCCGTCTCCAGTCTTGTTTTCTCCCCAGAGGGAAAAGTGGCCTTCTTGGCAGCTGGCCTGTTGAGCACTCGTTTCCTGTCTTGTCAGCTGGATTGAGTTGTCAGGACTGGGAGAAGGGTGGAGAGCAAAGCGTCCTGGAAGGCCACCAAGCAACAAGTCCCTTCTAGCTCTTTCCTTCTGCCAGATGGGCTGCAGGGCCCTGTGCATGGGGCTGTGGGTGGGTGGGGTGGTGGTGGTGGTGGTGTCTCTCTTTGTCTGAAGTTCATAAAAGCCATTGAATCCAAGCTCAGCTCCCTGCCTCAAAGAAAAACAGAAGGAAGGAAAGTAGAGGCCAAGGAGGACTCCCAAGTCTGTTTTGAATAACACCTCTGACTAAATCGGATGGCATTACTGCCAAGAGGCATAGTGCAGAAGACAGACCGAGCAGGACAGTGCCAGGGTGACAAAGCCAGAGGTGTCTTGGGAACCAGGATAAAAGCTGCATCTGGGGAGTGGAAAGAAAAGGACACGGAACACACAGTGCTGTGCTCTGTCCTGACGTCCCCAGTGCTGACTGTCCTGTGCCAGTCTCTCAGCCCGCTCCCAACCGCCTGCCCCGATCCAGTCCCCTCACCCTCATCACAGAAACTCATAGCTCATTTTGTCCTCGATGGTTTAGAATAATAGGTTTTCTTTTTTTTAAAAAAGTCTTTAATTTAAAAATAGCAACACAAGTATTTTTTTTCCTCAATCAGCTTTTTGCCTTTGTGCCTTGCCCCAGCCAGCCCGTCCTTTCTCGGCCCTTGAAGACCAGGTGATAGTCCAGGACACCTGCGCTCTCAGGGCAAGCCTAGGCCCAGCGCGCCCTCTTGTGGAAGTTCGGAGTGTAACCTTTGCCTACAAAATTCCAGAACCCTCCTGTGGACCGGGCAACTACAGGTCCCGATCCCAGTTCCAGACAAACAGAGATATTGATGCAGTGTGGTCTTCCAAGTCCTTGATTCCCATCAAATACTGGACCTCTCTATGGATCTCAGGTTTATCAAAACAGTGAAGAAGCTCTGGGCTTTCGGAGATAGATGTCTCTTCCCACTGCCTTCTAAAGCTACCAGGAGCGGCAATTATCGTGAGCTCAGGGGAATTAGAGGCCAATGCTTCCACGGCTGTAGCAAGTAGCCACAAGAGCCACCCGCGGGCTTAGGAACTAGAGATGTCACAGGTATTGTCCCTTCTCCTCTGCAAGCTCCCAGAGTCTGGAAGCTTATAGATCACGAACAGATGAGTCCTTCATCCTGTGGTAGAGATCCTAAAAGGAAAGTCATGAGGCTCCAATGGGGAGGGGCATACTTTACTGGAATCTGGTGGCAGACCCCAAGAACTAGCCCAGGAATACACAGCAATAGAAGGTAGGGAGCCCTCAGCCACACATAGGGGGCAGGAGACAAAAGCTGGAGAGAGCGGGGTGACAGCAGCCATGCTGGAGGACAATCAGCTTGCTTACTTGCTTTATTTATTTATTTATTTATTTATTTATTTATTTATTTTTGGTTTTTCAAGACAGCCTTGTGTAGCCCTGGCTGTCCTGGAACTCACTCTGTAGACCAGGCTGGCCTCGAACTCAGAAATCCGCCTGCCTCTGCCTCCCAAGTGCTGGGATTAAAGGCATGCGTCACCACTGCCCGGCTCAACCAGCCTTACCTAGACAAAGGAGATGTTTGGCTAGCTTCACTGATGGCCCTACTAACTGCAGCCCAGTTAGTTAATGGGAGCATTTCCAGGGTGGAGAGAATGCTAGTAAGAAGTCTGGTAAAGTAATTACAGAACTTGAGAATTTAAGGCAGGGGGGTTGCTTTGGATTTGAAGCTAACCTGGTGCGTTGACTTTCATGTGCTTGGCCCAAGAAGTAGTACTATTAGGTGTGACCTTGTAGTACTATTAGGTGTGACCTTGTAGTACTATTAGGTGTGACCTTGGAGTAGGTGTGTCACTGTGGCCGTGGGTTTTAAGACCCACTTCCTAGCTGCCTGGAAGTCAATCTTCTCTTAGAGGCTGACAGATGAAGATGTAGACCTCTCAGCTCTCCCTGCACCATGCCTCCCTGGATGCTGCCATGCTCCTGCCTTGACTATACCGGACTGAATCTCTGAACCTGTAAGCCAGCCCCACTTAAATGTCCTTATAGGAATTGCCTTGGTCATGGTGTCTGTTCACAGCAGTAAAACCCTAACTAAGACACCTGGGCTACCTACTGAGTTGTGGTTCAGCCACAGGACAAGACCCTGTCTAAAACACAAGTCTGGCATGGTGGTGCACACCTTTAATCCTACTGTTCAGGAAGCGGAGGCAGGTGGTCCTTTGTGAGGAAAGAGAAGCAGAGGTAAAGAGAAAGGAAGATCTGACCACACAGGGAGACTCCCAAGGAAGCTTCTAGAGCTTACTTTCAATAGTGCAAAGACCACGGGATCTATTGAGTGGAATGTTCCCTTCCACCCTCCTTGTTCTTTGAAGGCCCCAGAAGGCTGGTCCCTGGGTACATAGCGCCTGCCCACTTCCTCCTTAAGCCTCAGCCAGTGTAAGTGTCCATGGCCAACGAGGGCAGGACATGTAGAGTCAGGGCCTGTATCCCCAGCTCCTCACGGCTGCAATGCCACACATCTGATGTTAGCGTTTACTCTTCCCAGACCCTAGGGTTCCTGAGACTAACCAGCCTTTCCCCATGTTGCTTCTTCAGTCTTGTTCACCAGCAACCTGTTCCCCCTCCATCCCTGTCCAGGTCCCCTTAGACTTGCTGACACTCTGTAAATAAACCACGGTGTCACTAAAGGCAAGCCCAGTTGATTCGACTTCCTGCTGATAATCCCAGCTGGGGACATTGGAGGAGGGCCATGGGAGGAAAGACAGTGGGGTCACATGGTAGGGACTCCATGGAGACCTTCTGTAGAGACCCCATGAGCGTCCAGCTGAGAAGACTGTGTAGTGGGTCACACCAGAACCCAGGCTCAACAGAGCAAGACTGACCCTTGTTTTCCAGGGGTGACTGCTTTGTCTTTGTCTTATGGAGTGTTGGTTCGTTGTCTGGCTCTGGCTTCTGCTGCATATCAGGCCTGGAAAGGCAGGGAGAGAAAGACAGACATCCCATTCCTGCTGCCCTCCTCCTCTTCTTATAGGAAACAGAAGCCCCCAGCTCCAGTCTCTCCTCTCTCTCTCTCTCTCTCTCTCTCTCTCTCTCTCTCTCTCTCTCTCTCTCTCTCACACACACACACACACACACACACACACACCTACTTCTCTCTCTATTTTGTTTTATTTTATTTAGGTTTTTTGAGATGATCTTTCTCTGTGTAATTTTGACTGTCCTGGAACTTCCTCTGTAGACCAAGCCAGCCTCAAACTGTCTCTGCCTCCCAAGTGCTGGGATTAATGGCATGCACCACCACCTCCCAGCCCTTTCTTGAGTCCCTCCTGCCTGGGAAAAATATACTTTTTCCTCCCATCCTCTGGGTCTCAGCCCCTCCCCAATTCCTCGTAAGCCTCCCTGTGTGGGTAGATCTCCCCTTCTCTTTCCCCCCACTTCCCCTTTCTACCCATTAACCTTTTAGCCCTGAAACTACTCAACTCTCTCCCTCCTAGAAGAGAAACTGAAAAGAGCAAATATGCATTGGTCTTTGCCACCCAGCCCTGTTTCTCCTGCTACTTCAGCAAGCACGCACATTTATTTTTTGTTTTTATTTATTCATTAGTTAATTAGTTAAGTTAGTTAGTTAGTCAGTCAGTCAGTCAGTCAGTTAGTTAGTAACAGGATCTCTCAATGTATTCCTGGCTGTCTTGGGACTCTCTATGCAGACCACACTGGCTTTGAACTCACAAAGGACCACCTGACTCTGCTTCCTGAACCATAGAATTAAAGGTGTACACCACCATGCCAGGTGTTTTTTAGACAAGGTCTTGCCCTGTAGCCAAGGCTGGACCACAACACAATAGGTAACCCAGGTTAGCTTTAAATCCAAAGCAACCCCCCTGCCTTAGACTCTCAAGTGCGGGGATCATAGGACAGACTCCTTCCCAGCTCTCTCCCCACATCAGGTATGTTTGGGTTAGGCTGGGCTGCAGTCAGCCAGCCAAACACCTCCTCTGTCCAGGTAAGGCTGATAGCCCAGCAGTGACTTTATGGTTCCACCAAAGATGGCAGGCAGGGTAGGATTTGGATGGGTTCTGGAGCCTGGCTCTTTAGTCAGACATCAGACTAGGAGTTGCCCTAGGGAGTTCTACAAAATACATTTATGATCTTTAAGACAATATGCTTAAGATGGGAGCAGGCTTTGTCCAGTCCAGTGAAGGCCTGAGAGAGACTTAAAGAAGGATGGTGACCTAGAGATTCTGCCTGAGAGAAGTAGGGTCCTCTGGTTGCCTGGCGCATCGTGGCCTCTCCTCTGCAGCGTTGCCTCCAGGGCCTACAGATTTGCTAATTCCTTAGGAGTCTCTCTCCCTCTGAGTATATGTATCCTAGGGCTTCTGCCTCTCTGCAGAGCCCTGGCAGTGTGGGGAAATGGGAGCATCCACATGCTTTCAGTGAGAGGGTACGTGGGAGCAACTACCGCAATCCCTTGCCTAAGACCCAAACGATTCTTTACCACTTGGCCCTTGTGATCTCCAGCCTGGCTTGTAAGAGCGACTGAAACAATCCAGCTGTCTACCTGGAGCCAAGCAGCTAGGAGCCTGATGGACCATGAGTGGGAAGGGTGGGGTGGGGGTGAGAAAGGAGGAGTGGGATGGGGGGACGGGGAGTGAAGTGTCCGAATGAGGGAAGAAGAGGGCTTGTGAGTTGTGACAGATAGGTATTGGGGGAGTATCTCCACCTCAAATTTATGATTCCCCCTCAGCCTCTCAAGGGTTGGCATTTCAGGTGAGTGCAACCACACCGGGCTGTGCTTTAGTTCCTTTTCTCCCTTCCTGTCTCCTTTCTGAGACAGGACCAGACTGGAACTCAGCCTCTGAGTGCTGAGATCATGATTGCATGCTTTGTTTCTTTGTTCTGAGAGAAGTTGTCACTCTGTAGTCCAGGCTATCCTGGAAGTCACTATGTAGCCCAGGATAACCTTGAGCTCATGGTACTCTTCCTGCCTCAGCCTTCCAAATGCTGGGATTATGGCATGTACCACCATCCTTGGCACTTAGTAAAGCTTTTGTTCTTAAGAGGGACCCTTGCCCACTTTTTGTGAGATGCTATTTCTATGCTGTCCTACAGACAAATATTCTGGAGCAGAGACCCCCCTCAACGGTGGAGCCCATAGTTCCTCTACCTAAACTCTTCCAGGGCTGTGAAGGGAAAAGACTGGAGAAAACCTGCAAGAAGCTTACCAGGCCTGCTGCAGGGAGAGGATGGAGCCGGTGTGATCTTTTCCCTCTCAGGCAGAGGCATCCAGAAGTTTGGACTTCTGGTTTCCTGGAGCCTTCCTCACTTCAGGGAAGGGGATCAGTCAGGATCCTGCTCTGCCAACTCTAATCCCAGTGTCACCCGTGTCTCTCCTCCCCAAGTTATCCGTGGCTACTACCACAGGGAACCGGTCCCATACTTTAGATCTCTCCTCCCCACAAACCCAAGCCCTCTTTTACAGGCGAGTCCTTCAAGCCCTGTTCTTAAAGGCTCTAGTTGGCCACTCAGATAAACCCCTTGTCTTAGTCAGTGTTCTATTGCTGTGAAGAGACATCATGACAAAAACAACTCTTATAAAGGAAAGCATTTAATTGGAGCTTACTTAGTTTCAGAGGTTTAGTTCATTGTCATCATGGCAGGGAGCATGGCAGCATGCAGGCAGGCACAATGTTGGAGAAGTAGTCAAAAGTTCTACAAATCCGTTGGTAGCTGGGAGAGAGAAACCCCAAAGGGCACCCCCAGTTACACACTTCCTAAAATAAGCCACACCCACTCAATGAGGCCACACCTCCTTATCCTTCTCAAATAGTGCTACTCCCTGATGGCTAAGCATTCAAATATAAGAGCCTATGGTGACTGTTCCTATTCATACCACCACACTCATTCTGATTGGAGGTGACATCAATCAGCATAGAGCTGGATCTCAGCTTTGTTCTTTTTGAGTTGTTCTTTGCTTGTTTTATTGAGATTTCTTTGTTTGTCTTATTGAGACAGAAGTTAGTTTTGAGCATCTTATCTTCTTGCCTCTACTTTACAAGTGCTGGGATTACAGGTATGTGACCCCATGCTGCCTCAGCTGTGTTCCCACTAGTCACTGACCTTGGGCAGGTGTCTTAGTTAGGGTTTTATTGCTGTGAAGAGACATCATGACTATGGCAACTCTTATAAAGAAAAACATTTTTAATTGGGTCTGGCTGACAATTTCAGAGGTCCCCATTGTCTATCACAGTCTCAACAATGTTTAAAAGCCCAAAGTTCAAAATCTCTTCTGAGATTCATGCAATCTCTCTTTTCAAAAAAAAAGATTTATTTATTTATTTATTATATGTAAATACACTGCAGCTGTCTTTAGACACTCCAGAAGAGGGCATCAGATCTCATTACAGATGGTTGTGAGCCACCATGTGGTTGCTGGGGTTTGAACTGAGGACCTTCAGAAGAGCAGTCAGTGCTCTTAACAGCTGAGCCATCTTTCCAGCCCCCTCATGCAATCTCTTAATCATGTAATCTCCGATAAAATCAAAATAAAAAAGCAGATCACTTAGTTCTAACATCACAGGGTATACATTACCATTCCAAAACATCATACCAAGGAAATACTGGACCAAAGCAAGACAGTTGTTTGCAGCTTTCCTTGGAAAGTATACCATACTCTCACATCTCTAACATCTTAGGGTCTCCAAGTCAACTTCAATTCTACAGCTTCTTGTTCCAATGTCTGGGACTCACATATGATCTTCTGGACTCCTCCAAAGTTCTTTGCATGGCCCCTTCAGTCCTTGGCCATCAACTGTTGAGGCTGCACCTTCATCAGAAAGACTTTCCTGGCCTTTCACAGTGCCAAACCTCAGCTGCTCTCTGTAACCCTTTCATGCCTCCAAAACCAGTACCACACAGGTGACTCTTATATATTACCAAGTCTGGCTCCCAGCATGATGTCTATCTCTGGAACACAGCCTCTGTGCTCCCAGAAAACACTTTCCAGAAGATTTCACCTCAGCGATGCTAGTCTCTTCTTAATCACTGCTAATTTCTTAGCTCCAGCTAACCAGCATCAATTGTTTCAGTAACCCCTTTAGTCTTAACTCTAAAGCCAGAGCCACATGGCCAAAGCTGCTGAGTTCTGCTGCTTGTTGGAGCTGGAACATGGCCCCCTTGTTCTATTGCATTATCACCTGCTTTCTGTTTTCTAACTTCTTCATTGCCTAAGATTGACGGTCCAGGAACTTGCTCTGTAGACTCAGCTTGAACTCAGATCTGCATGCCTGTGTCTCTTGAGAACTAGGACTAAAGATGTGCACCATCACGCCTGGACCTAAGCCTTTCTTTACCTTTTTACAACATCTTTATGAGCATGGCCACTGTGATTCAAGATCTGGATCACAGGTGTACTCTCCATTTCTGGATTGGGATTCATTCCAGATTAAAAATTCAAATGAAAACAAGAACCAGGTAATAATAATGCTTAATATGATATTACTATTCCTTGTTCAACTGCAAACAAATGAACAATAAGCTTAGCTCAGTGGGATCTTGCCCCAAGGTCACTACTCCCTTAATTCCATTTAATATCCTTGAATACAGGATTTAACTCCAATGTACTTCCTGGTGCCCCTTTAATTCTTGAACCATACATTTTGTATTTTCCCTTTTTAAGCTTGCTTCACTTGATCAAAATACTCCTCATAAGATTGAACCACAGGGCAGAGTCTATACTAAGTTTTTTGATATCTGCTTCATCAATGCAACCATTCTGAAGATCTTCACCTTAGCCCAAGAAAAGGGCAAAAAGCAGGTGCATTATTCACTAAAACATCATAAACATGATATTCAGGCAATATACTAAAATTCCTCTCCTCTGAAACCTCTTGAGCCAGGTTCCCACAGTTCAAATCACCCTCAGCCCCAATGTCTTCTATGTACCTACTAGAATGGCCCATCAAGCCCCATTTAAAGCATTCCACTGCTTTCCAAATCCACATTTCTCCAAACAAAAACATGGTCAGGCCTGTCACAGCAATACCCCACTCCTGGTACCAACTTCTGTCTTCATTTGGCATTTATCACTGTAAAGAGACACCACGACCAAGACAACTCTTATAAAGGAAAACATTTAATTGGGGCTTGCTTGCAATTTCAGAGGTTCAGTCCATTATCATCATGGCAGGAAGAATGGCAGCATGCAGCAGACATGGTGCTGGAGAAGGAGCTGAGAGTTCTACATCTTGATCCAAAGGCAGCCAGGAGGAGACTTGAGCATAGGACCTCAAAGCCCACCACCACACTGACACACTTCCTCCAACAAGGCCTCACCTATTCTAACAAGGCCACACTTCCCAATAGTGCCACTTCCTATGGACCAAGCATATTCAAGCAACCATAATCATCATGGCAAGAAGCATGGTGGCAAACAGGCAGACATGGTTCTGGAGAAGGAGCTGATAGATATATTTTTAAAACTTGTGTGTTGTTGGTTTTATAAAATTATATATATATATATATATATATATATATATATATATATATATATATATATATATATATATATATATATATATATATTGTCATTGTCTTCAGACACCCCAGAAGAGGGCATCAGATCCCATTACAGATTGTTGTGAGCCACCGTGTGGTTGCTGGGAATTGAACTCAAGACCTCTAGAAGAGCAGCCAGTGCTCTTAACCGCTGAGCCATCTCTCCAGCCCAAGAGTTCTATATCTTGATCTACAGGCAGCAGATGGAGACTTCATGAAATGCTGGGTCTAGCTTAAGCACAGAAGACCTCAAAGCCTACCTGCTCAGTGATATACCTCCTCCAACATGGCCACACCTCTCGATAGTGCCACTCCCTCTGGCTAAATCTTCAAACACGTGCATCTGTGGGGGCCATTCCTATTCAAACCACCACAGCAGGCCACTCAATTTTACGTGAGAGTTGTAACTCTCAAAATATTACCTGATCCCCACAAGGATACAGTGGAATATTTGACGCAGAGACACTTCTGTTGGTGTTTTGCTTTATAAGACAATATCTTGCTATGATACTTAGGCTGACTTCAAACTCTCCATTATCCGGACTGGGTCTTGAAGTGTTGTGACCATAGGCCTGAGCCTCCACACTTGGTCAGAAAGGTACTTTGCAAACCTTGAAGTGTCACAGAGGAATGACTACTGACAAAATGGCCTCTTCCAGGGGCTTTCACAGGACCTCTAAGACAGTGCATGTGGTGGCTTGAATAAAAATGACCCCCATAGGCTCATATATTTGAATTCTTAGTTTCCAGGTGGCTGACTGTTGGGAAGGATCAGGAAGTGTGGCCTTGTTGGAGGAGGCATGTGGCTGAAGGTGGGCTTTGACACACTCGAGCGGGTGTCTCCCTCTGCCTGCAGCCTGTGGATCAGGGCTTATAAAGCTCCCAGCTCTAGCGCAGTCGAGCAAGCCGCCAATTAAACGCCTTTTTAAATATAGGAGTTGCTGTGGTCATGGTGTCTCTTCACAGTGATGCAACAGTGACTACGACAGACAGTAAGCAGAGCCTTCCTGCCCTCGCTGACCTGCCATAGCTGACCACCAATAGCTATCTAAAGGGTTCTGAGTTACAGCGATGACGTGGCTCTGCTCACCCCACTGACTGCTGTGGTGGAGCTTGGGGTACCGTGGCGGAGGCGGGGATAAGGCTGGGTGGAATTTACCATTGTGGCCTGTTACTCAGACCCTGGAATATCAGTATCAGGTAAGGCCAACCCCAAAGTCTTAGGGAGCTTTGCATTTTACCCCACCCTTAATGCCCAGTAAGCGGCCCTAGTCAGAGAAACCTGGACAGAGAGCCCTTCAGAGCTCTCTCAGTGCAGGGGACAAGCAAGCTTGGAGCTCTCCAGCCAGGATGTTGAGAAAAACACTCCAGGTCTTGAAACATTCATTTTGGGGCTGGAGAGATGGCTCAGCAGTTAAGAGCACTGAATGCTCTTCCAAGGTCCTGAGTTCAAATCCCAGCAATGACATGGTGGCTCACAACCATCTGTAATGAGATCTGACGTCCTCTTCTGGTGTGTCTGAAGACAGCTACAATGTACTTACATATAATAAATAAATAAATAAATCTATCAATCAATCAATCAATCAATCTTTGGGCTGGACCAAGCAGGGCCGGATCAAGCAGAGGTTCTGAGTTCAATTCCCATCAACCACATGTTGGCTCACAACCATGTGTACAGCTACAGTGTACTAATATACATAAAATAAATGAATCTTTTTTTTTAAAAGAAACATTCATTTTATTTATTGTTTGTTTTTGAGACAGTCTTGCTACAGCTGGCCTGGGACTTGATATTTAGCCCAGGCTGACCTGGAACTCTCAGCAATCCCTCTGGCTTAACCTCCTACATGCTGAGATTATAGATTTGTGTCACCACATCCAACTGGAACATTTTTTATTGTTTGTTGTGTTGAGACAATCTCATATAGCCCAGGTTGGCCTCAGACTTGCTATGTAGCCCATGCTAGCCTTGAACTCCTCATCCTTTCCCTCTGCCTCTCAAGCACCAGGATTAAAGGCATGTGCCACCAGGCCTCGTTTAAAACCCTAGTTTAAAACGTTCTTGATGTCTTTTTGTTTTGTTTTGTTTGTTGTGTTATGTTTTCCAAAGATTGATCTTTATTTTTATTTCTTTTTGTGCCACGTATGTGGGAGCCCTTGGAGTCAGAAGAGGGCATTGGATCCCCTGAAACTAGAGTTGTGAGCCTCCCAAAAGGGGTGCTCTGCTGGAAGAGCAGCCAGTGCTCTTAATGGCCGAGCCATCGCTCCAGCCCCTGTTGTTTTAAGACAGGATCTCAGGTAGCACACATTGGCTAGCCTTGAACTTGCTTTGGAGCTCAGACTGGCCTTGAACTCTTTATCAACCTGCCTCCCTCTGCCTCTCAAAGATCATAGGCAAGCCACCACACCTGGTTTGAATCACTATTATTATTATTTTTATTACTACTACTACTACTACTACAAAAAGTTCTCATTTTGTAGCCCTAGCCTAGAACTATGTTTGGCAAACATCTTCCATTTTAAAACATAGTGCATTTTGAAACGTGTTACTTCTGGACATTTGGAAGCCAAATGGGGGAGGGAAAGAAGGAAGGGACTCCACAGAAGGAGGGGGTGCCTTCTCCAAGTTCCCATCTTCCACCCAGAGCAGATGTTTGGGATCACGAGACGGAGACCTGCATTAGGCAGGAGGAAGAGAACAAAAAGGACAGATGGGCCTCCTTCCTTGTCTGCTGGCAAGGTTGCAGCCGGCCCTTACAGATGTGCTTAGAATAAAGGCTCAGTAACCTGAGAAGGCTGTCTCCCCACAGACCCTGCACTGGACCTCGATCCAGCAAACCTGCTCTCAGCAGACCCTCTGGCCTATAGGCAGTCTTTTTCTGGAGGCATTGGATAGATGGAACTGTTTTGCAGTCTGCTGCTTCCTTCTCCAAAGCCTTTGAAGAGGGTTTGAGTCTGCCTCTTATCCCCTGAGGAGCTGGGTCCTTTGTGGAATCAGAGGCTTTGTTACCCATAAACCTCTGCAGTCTTCACCTTGCTGAACTCACTGTCCTTGAGCCTCAGCTCATACCAGCCTCTTCCATGAAGTCTTCTCAAGTAAGTACAGCTGCCTCCAGCCTACAATCTGCTATGCAGCTCGGGCTGGCCTTTAATTTGCATAGAACTTTCTGCCTCTGCCTCCTGGGTGCAGGATCTACCGGTGAGCACCATGACTTCCGGTGAGGGCCCAGATGTGGATGCGGGATGTCTGGATCGCTTCTGCCTTTGTTTTGGCCATGACTCACTGGTTTATCTGTTCTCTTTTTTTTGTTCTGTTGTGCAGGACATTAAGTCCACGCCATGCCCATCCTGAGCAAATGTGCTATAAATGAGCTATGTCTTCAGTCCTTGCCTCATCATTTATATAACTTATTTGTATTTCCACTGATGTTTTGCTTGCATGTTATGAGCGCCATGTGCAAGGTCTCTTGGAGGTCAGAGGGGGCATCGGATTTATCGTGTGGGTCTTGGGCATGGAACATGGGTCCGCTGGAAGAGCAGCCAGTGTTCTTAATCTCTGAGCCACCCTCAAGCCCCAAGGTTTTTATTTTATTTTATGGATGAGAGGACTTGGAGGCCTTAATAAAAGGTGGCAGCTCCCCATTATGTTGACGTTACAGGTGTCCGTGACCCTCCCCACCCTGGAAGTGAATGTAAGGAATTGGACTTGGGTCCTCTATAAAAAACAGCATATGCTCTTAACTATTGAGTCTTTCCCAGTTCCCTTGTTCCATCATCTTAAACACAGAGCCTCTCACAGAGCACACAATAGGAGCTTTAGAAGTTGCTTTGCAGCTGGGCAGTGGTGGCCTTTAATCCCAGCACTCGGGAGGCAGAGGCAGGCGGATTTCTGAGTTTGCGGCCAGCCTGATCTACAGAGTGAGTTTTAGGACAGCCAGGGCTACACAGAGAAACCCTGTCTCAAAAAACAAAACAACAACAACAAAAGAAGGAAGGAAGGAAGGAAGGAAGGAAGGAAGGAAAGAAAAAGAAAGAAAGAAAGAAAGGAAGGAAGGAAGGAAGGAAGGAAGGAAGGAAGGAAGGAAGGAAGAAGGAAAGAAGGAAAAGAAAGGAAGAAATTTCTTTGCCCAGACAGGCACTAACTATGTAAAGGCACATTTCTGACACTAGGTGGCAGCATCGGACAAAATTCTCTCAAAAAGCCTAAATTGGAGCCATGAGGTGAGTGAAAACTTAAAGACTTTTATTTCTGGTACAAATGATAAATATTTTGTATTAAAAATCTGGAATTCAAGTTTTCCTTGTACTTCATGCTCCCTCCCTGCCCCAGAGCCTTGCCAAAGTACTTCAGTCTAGAGGCAGGAAGTATCGGTGCCTGCTGAAGTATCCAAATTGGATCACAGGAAAGGCATGCGTGGTGGTCTTGGGGACGGCGTCCCTGCTCCCCGTCGCCCCCAGGGTAGAGAGAAGGCACTGTAACCAGACACGAGCGCTCGGGCATGAGTCCCCAGCTGTACCTCTCTGGTTCCTTGCTGGTGAGAAGGTGTGCTACAGGGCCATGCCTCCAGAACAAGCTCACAAAGGCAGCCTAGGCCGGTGCATTTTGATTCCACGTATGTGGGACATGTCAGGGGAAAGAAAGAGGGGAGGGAACCAGTCTGGAGAACTGCTTTCCACCACCTCTGCCTCAAGATAGGCACAGGTAGGCATCAGGACTGCCTCAGAGTGGCCTGTGCCGTGATGACACCCTTTCATAGTCATGCAGATGAGGTCGTGGCTTCAGGGCTAGAGGCTCAGCAAGAGACGGAAGGCCTCAGATTGGGTTGCCACGCCCTCTGGTGGTCAGTGAAGCACTTGTGGGCCCAAGCATCCATCCTTGGTCCTCTGGCTCCTGTAGTTAGGGGTCCTCATCCCAGAGGCACAGTTGCCTCTGAGGTACATAGAAGTCAAAGTTGTAGCTTTTCCTGCAGCTTCGGATGCCACACTTGTAGGGCGCTGGCCGATCACGGCTGTGGCAGTACTTGAGCATGCATGGGTACCAGGCCAGGCTCAGACTGTAGTGGCAGGCACAGGGCTTTCCTCGGTCCCCCACTTGTCCACAACGAGGTAATTCCACCTGTTCTAATGCCTTGGGCAGAGCCTCGAACACAGAACTGTCCACACCTGGGAGAAAGGCAAGCATGAAGGCAGGTGCAGCTTAGCCCAGGATAGCCTTCTCTCCTGTTAGCCCTCCCAAGGCTGCCCAGGGGATGAACAGGGGTGAGGTGTAGCCCTGGACCTGAGGCTAGGCTAATGGGCTACATTAAATCACAGTCAACCTCACCCATTGAGTCGCTACTGTATATGGGATTCAGAATTGGTCCAGAGTTTACTGATGTGATTGGGATTGTACAGTGAAAGGGGAGTCAGGACCCAAACCAGATCTAACTTCATAGCCTACACTGGACCATGTGGCTACCAATGCTTTAAATAAAAACAAAAAACAAAAAACAAAAACAAAAAAAACTACTTAAAGGATACGGCAGGGATGGGAGGACAGGAGCTGAGTGGGTATGGCCATAAGAAGAACATGCATGAGGAGTCCTGGGGCGATGCAGGGGCTGTGACAGGGCTCTGCTTAGCGACCACGGGGTGGAACAACTTCTGAGGCACTAATGTCAGCCTTGTTCATTCGGGATGTGTTTGTGTGGAGACGGGTGTGTTATGGGAATGACCACAAAGTCCAGGGCTGCCTTGGGAGGGGCAGGCTTCTCTGTGTGCAGCCAGCTGGGCAGAAGTCCCAGGAACAAGCAACTTGAATCTCCCTGTCCCTTGTACACAGAGGACCTGACAGTTCTAGCAAAGGGACGTGGAGAAGGGCCAGTGGAGCTGCACAGGGGCCCTTCAGAGGTGGGAGGAGGGCCCGAGGGCTCTGGGAGAGATGCTGGCATCAGGGATGGTGAAATGCTGAGTTTTGAGAGGTACCCCACAGGCATACCTACAGGAACATGAGTGCCCTCAGTACATGTAGTAATAAGAATGGTGAAGAGGCTTTCACGGGACCTAGCAGGTTGTCTTTTGTGAGTCCTCTTATTCTAGCTGCAGAGACACCACCTCCTCCAGGAAGCCTTTCTGACATATCACAGCCCATCTTGGGGGTTTCACCGTCCCCCCAGAATGCCTGTCACTCATGACCACACATTCATGTTTACTAGTGCCATTCAGATCTACCCATTACCAACCAGCTATAGCAACTGGGTGTGTTCATGTGACCCACCCCAGAAGCGACTCAGTAGCATTCTTGAATACAACAGAGTCGCTCAGCAAGGTCTTTCCCCTCCCCCGTCTGTGCTTCCCCTTCTACCCACCACGGGCAGTCCCCAGCTGACCTCGCTCTGTCCAGAACTGAGCATCCTCCTGGCGGGTGTAGATGGCATCGGTGGCCTCAGCACATATGTTGTGGAGATGAGGACTCAGGAGGCCCCCCTGGCTGAAGTTCACAGCGATGTCCATGTGTAGCTGTTCCAGACCCCGCACTTCCTCAGCCTGCCGTACTGCACGAGGGTTTTTCTGTAGGCGCACGGTGGGAACACATACATTACCCTCCTTTCCTCAGGCAGTTAGAGGGGAAGCTAGCCCAACCCTAGAAACTCATACCCTAGAGGCAGTTAAAGCCTTTCTGGTTTTGCTTCTTAAATTTCTGGGGCTTTCTGGCAAGTTCAAGGTGGTTCTGGGAGATAGGGTGGGTAGGCTAGGCAAGCTGTTCTAGGGTACACAACAGTGTGGGTCCTGTGCTTTCTGAATCCAGGCATGAAGTCTTTCCAAGCGGGGTGGACAAAAGCTAGGGTCCTGGAGGGAAAGATGTCATAAGGCAGGCCTGCAGCACGGGTCAGCTTAGGTCAGCTATGGAAAGCCGGAACTCCAGGGAGGGATCCACGCAGGTCAGTGGGCCAAAGGACTGCAAACAGTGTTTCCCGACACACTTTCACGAATGAGTTCTGATTCTAACCTATGTCCTCAATGTGGAGACTGGGGCATTAAAAGCAAGGCCATTTATCCAGTGTCACTAACGAGGGACAGGGGACGGATGGTGTTCAATCCCAAGTCATAGTCTATACCTCTATCTCCACCCAGAAAAGAGTGGAACCTGGATTAGTAGCTTGGGGGGACCTGAGAGTTGGGCCATAGTACAGATTAGAGATCTGGGGCTCTGTAGTCAGTTTGGTCCGGAGCAAAATCAGGGAATCAGGACTCTTCATAGTGAGTGAATGTGAAGAGAAGGCAGGGAGGGAGAGCAGTGGTGTGGGTGGTGGGGTGGGGAGTTTTGGGGGGGTTGGGGGGTTCCTGAATGGGGACAGGGTAACTGCAGGGGTGGGGCTCTGGGTCAGGGCCTGGCCAGGGGTGGGCACTCACCTGCCGGAGCTTGGCCATGGCCTCGCTGGGGATGATCTCATTGTGGTGCAGCCTTGTGACAAAGCAGAGTGCTTGGAACTGACTCTGCCCCTTCTCCAGCTCCCCCAGGATCAGGGCTCGGAAGATCTTCACGTCCTGAAAGGGAGGGGCAGGAGGATGGAAACCAGCGGGAGGGAAAGGCCTCAGACCAGCCCTGGAGAGGACAGGCCTGGACACCGTACCAGCGCCTGCCCCTCAAGACACCTCCTTCCTCAGATAACCAAGAAACTGCTCATCTTTTCCATTCACACCCGTGACTTCAGAGATCAAGTGTTTCCACAGCTCTCTGGAAACTGACAAAGTGAGCCACCCACTGGGAGAGGTCTTCCAAAGAACCCTTTGACCGGACAGACCTTAATCTCAAAGAAGCCTGCACCTGGTTTTAGTTCTTGTCTATCTCTGAGGCGCCCCCCTCGGTGGGGACCCAAGAGTCTGTCCTTAATCAGAGCACCATGGGAAGAGGAGGGACTACATACATTTTTTACAAGCACACATTTCAGAGCTTTCTCTGATTTTGTTACTCTGTAGCTCTTGGGGGAGGGCCCCAGAAAACCGCTGGGCATTCTGCAGTCAGCCTGACCCCTAGCCCCCCACCTCCATTAGGGATTGTGGGGACAAAGGCAGCCCGCTGCAGCTGTTGCTGCCTTCCAAGACTGGAATGGTTTATCTCTCCCCTTCCCTCTCCAATTCCCCTTTCCCTGTGGGGGTAACTCAGGGCATGACCAATGGGCCAGTGGTTCCTTCCTGCTCTGAATCACAGTATGTGTGAGGGAGGCTGGGGCAGGAAGAGGGGGCAGAGCCTCAGGCACCTTTGGGGGCAGAGCCTCAGGAACCTTTTGCAGTCTGTTTGCTGCTGAGAACCCTCAGCTACATCTGCCTGCATACCCCACCCCCCAGTCTCTATCTCACCAACCACAGTGCCTTCCTAACTCTGCTCAGGAAGTTAGTAGGTGCCATTCAGAAGAGGTCTCAATCTGGGAAGAGCCCTTCTGCTGGGGGGGAGGGACAGGGGAACGGGGCGATGGGGGAAGGGGGGGGGCCTGAGCTCAGCAAGTATGGCTGGGAGCCTTCCTGTTCCCTATGTCAGTTCTGCCCTGACACTAGACAATGTAATCTGAGGGTCTTCATGGTCCCTTGGACTGACTCATTGAGGGTTTACTGTACAACAGCTAGGGTCCAAGTGTCTGGAGAGTGGGGGGGGGGTCAGAGTGTTCCCCAGAATTCTAGATCCAGGAAGGGGCTGATGGTTCCACCATTAGGCTGTATGCATTAGCTGCCCCAGGCTTTCCCAAGCCTCACTGTGACAGGGGACAGACAGCTCTTATACCTGGCAGGCTTGGGTGGAGCTGATGACCTGGAGGGAGTGAGAGCCTTCAGCACTGTAGGCAGAGGTTACTGTCACTGCTGTGGTGACCAGCAAATGTCAGGGACGATCTGTGACAAGAACCCATTTTCTTTTTGTTTTATTTGAGACAGGGGTTTTTTTTTTGTTTGTTTTGTTTTGTTTTGTGTTTTTTTTTGTTTTCTGTGTTTTTTTTTTGTTGTTGTCGTTGTTGTTGTTTTATTGTTGCCCCGGCTGTCCTGGAGCTCACTCTGTAGACCAGGCTAGCCTCGAACTCAGAGATCTGCTGCCTCTGCCTCCTGAGTGCTGGGATTAAAGGCATGAGCTGCCACTGCCCTGTTAATAATCTTCTAATAGATTTCACCAATTCTGTAACTCTCCCTGTCTGCCTTTACTAGAGATGGCTTTATATAATGACTTACTTTAAATGCAATGACTGGGGATGGGCCTGTGGAGAGTGATATCCTAGAAAAGAGAAATGGAGGCCCAGCTGGGGAGAAAAGTTCCCTGCGGCTCCTCACCTCAGAGCCTTGGAAGGACGGTGAGTCAGCTAGGCTTAACACCACTTCCTCTAGACAGGAAATCCCTTCTTGGGTCACCGTGTTGGCATCTCCTTATCCTGCCAGCCTGGGCCATCTGATCCTCCCTCAACTCAGGTTGGCTGAGGGGACACTGGAGGGGACACTGGAGGGTGATCTCCTGCTGGCAGATCCCACTCACTAGGCACAGTTCCGTCAGGTGGGTTCCACACAAGAGCTCCCACTCCGAGAGTCTGAGTCAGGCAGCGCCTGGGGAGGAGCCTCTGGTAAGATCCAAAGTCCACCTCACTGGTATCTGCAGCTCTGGCCCTTGTAGGAATCCTATCTGGACACCGCTGTCTTCTCAGCGACACATGAACTAAGTGCCCAGTGTTTTCAGGGCTGCTGAGGGGTTCAGTGAATGGAGATACCCTCTGCCAACCACAAGGAGTGGAAGGCATTAAATGTTTAGAACCAGCCCAGAGGTTGGAAGAGCTCTGCTTGAGGAGTTGAAGAGCTGGTTCAGTGGCTAAAGTGCTTGACACACAAGCATGAGGACCTGAGTTCAATTACCAGCACCCAGGTTAAAAAACAAAACAAAACAGGTGTGGTGGAACACGCCTGTGATACCAGCATTGGGAAGGTAGAGGCAGGAGGATCGTTAGAACTTATTGACTAGCCAGGCTAGTCTAATCCATGGACACCAGGTCCCAGTGAGAGACTATCTCAAAATACATGGTGAGCAATGGTACCTGAGGTTAACCACTGGCCTCCACACATGCAGATGCACATACATTCACATGCACTCGAATGTTCAAGTGCATCTGTGCATACATGAATACATACCTACTTGTGTGCACACACAGAGACACAGACAGACAGACACACGAAACCTGCTTTATAGTTCCTTCCCTGTTTCTGAATTAGATACTAATAGCAATGACAACCACCAGATGCTACCAACATGAGAAGCTGCTGCCTGGACCCAGAAGGAAGTCCTCTGTCGCTGTGTGGGGCAAAGAGTCACTGAAGTCAACAACCGGGAAAGAGAAACTGCTGTTACTGAGCCTCAAACAGATTGCATCATGGGCTCAGAGGTCGCCTCGACAACAGAGGCAGAGAGCTCTATGACAGTTTGGGCTGGGTAACTTGCTCAAGGTCAGGGACTCGGGAAATGTAGCCAGGATTTTAACCAGTTAGTCCAGGCTGTCCCACAGCTGAGCTCTTTCCCCAGAAAGCACAGTTGCCTCCTGGACCAACCAGTCTAATCTCCCTGGTTTCCAACTGCAGAAAGAGGCTGAGTGGGTGCAGGGTATTCCCAGCACTTGGAAAGCGGAGGCAGAAGGATGGCCAGTTTGAAGGCAGTTTGAAAGAGACATTTTGTTTTGAAGGCAAAATGGAAGGAGGGAGAACGAAGGCAGTTAGGCTGAGAGGGAGAAATACATGAATGAATGAATGAATGAATGAATGAATGAATGAACTGAAGTGCAGGCCCACAGAACCCGTGAATGGAGGACTCGGGACTAGAACCCGGGTCCCTTCCCAACATCCTCACTTGGCCACTATACATAAATCCTTGGTTGATTGCCTAGGAGCAAGGCAGTTCCTGTTCTCATCCTGTGTGCCTAACCAACAGCCTGATACAAATAAGAAATACCTCCTAGCCACTGACTGCCCTATGAAACACCCCCTTTATACCCACGTTCTATGTTCTTTTTGATCCTGTTTCCCCCCAAAGCCACATGTCCTCATGCTCCAGGAAAGGAGGGGGCATCATATCCTGACTGTGGCCTTCCCGCTTGACTCACTAGCAAGGCTCCAGAACACATGGGGCAGTGTGAAAGAGCTCTCCTGCATTGAGAACATCTGTCCAGATGTTAAAAGCTGGTTGAATCCAAGCCAGATGGAAACCTGGCTCCCAGTCCCTCTCCTTGCCTGGAGTTCCCTAGGATGATTCACCCAGATGTTGTCAAAAGCCCAAGACAGATGGCACAACTGGGCAAAAGCTTTTGGCAGGGGATAGGGTCTTAGGGTCTGGGCTGGGACCCCCAAACTGGGAGTCCTCCATAAGGTCTTTTCTTCCAGGGATCTTCAGCCCATAAGGAAATGCTGGGGCATTCAGCAAGAAGAGGCCAGGTGGAGTCAGGGAGGGTTGCTGAAGTCCTGTGTGTAACTTAGGCACAGATAGGCTTGAACATAGAGCTAAGATCGAATGCTAAGAGCCAGAACTCTCTGCATCAGACCCTGGCCTTGCTGCTTCTGGCCAGTAGCCATGTGTAACCTCCAGGTCTCTGCGTCTCCACACTTGCCAACAAATCCAGCAACAGTACTGCCTCACGGGATCGCTGTGAGCAATGAAAGGACCCGACCAAGCTCAGAACACACACTAGGACTCTGAGTTTCTCCCGACACTGCAATCCCTTGTTCCTGATGTCATCTACTCTAGGTCTGAGACGTGGTAAAGATTGTTCTGTAGATGGACTGGAGGCCCAGGCAGGTCAGATGACGCCCACCCCACCCCGTAAGGCCAGCACGCATCAGCAGGAGAACACTGAGTGGCAATCCCCGAGGTAAGGCTTCTTCGGAAATGGCCAAGTCCAAGGGTCCTGTCATTAAAGGACTCCTGAGGTAAGGAAGGCTGACTTCACACAATCAGCTTCATTGCCAGGGTGAAAGGCCTAGAGTTCAAGTTTATGCTGACTACCATGGAGGTGAAGGATGGATAAGGGAATAGCTGCCCTTGTGAGGATGGGGCTGGGGTGCAGGGAGGGTAGGAATGTTACTGAGTCAGTGAAGAATGCAGGTCTTTCTAGCTCAGAGTGCCGTATTAAATCCAATCATCCCCCCATTTTACTGTCATCCGAGCGTTTAAAGTCATCTAAGAATTATCACTGTCTTCACTATAAAGCCTCTAGAGGTTGGCGTCCCGTGCACAGTTTCCAGAATGAATGAGCAGTTCTGGGTCACTCCCTGGATCTTCCTGCAAGCCCATTACTCGGTGGGGATGCCCCACCCCCATCTGTCTGCCCTCCATAGGCCTCAGCTCTCAGGCATCACCTGCTCTGACACGGTCCTGTGTCAGGACCTCCAGCTCTGCAGAGCTACCTTCCCAGCGCCCTGCCTGCCTCGTTTACCTTCCCTCCCGGACCCATTCTCCAAGCCAGGAATACATCTCGTGGTGGTGTGCCCCTGCCTATGAGAACACAGTGGATGCTCCAGACTAGTAAAGACACGCTCCACGCACAGACGACTGAGCAAGAAGAATATGGAAGGGCTTTGAGATGAGGGAGGAGTGGGGGTGGGGTGGTGTTTGAGGGGTGGGAGGTGGCTGAAGAGGCAGATAGCAAGGGGGCAGGATTTAGGGTCTAGGAACCAGCTAGAGTCTGGGCTCAACTTTAAAGGTCACTGGAGTCACTGGTGGGTTGAGCCTGGGACTGGTATGGAGTCAGCTTGACACTTCCCGGAAAGCATTCACTGTCTCTAAGGCCACTCACTGTCCTCACACTGCATCTGCCTGGACAAGGACTCATCCAGGCCCTCTGGGGTCAAAGGCAAGTGGCTCCAGCCTGTTTTATATGGTAGCCAGGAGCTAGCGCAGGGCAGAAGCTCCTCATTCACTGGCTGAGTGAATGGATTCTGCCTCCTCAATCTCCAAACCTTATCTTCTTGGCCTTATCTATGGGGGAGGGGAGGAGGGGGTGCGCCCCTGCAGGCCCACTAGCCCAACTTCCACTGTTATGTGTTCTAAAAGGGGATCCAGAGGTAAGGGACTTTACTAGTCCCGCAGCAGTAAGGCAAGCAGTAGAAACTCCCAAGCCTCAGGGCAGCGCTCTACAGCACTCCGTAGGGATGGATGCTCCACCCCCTGTGCTTTCCCTACACACACGGTCCACCTCTTGTGAGACCCACTCTCTTTTCCAGAGAGAGGGGCTTCTTTGGCTGAGCTTTGATGGGGTTCCACAGGAACAAGGAAATGATGGCAGACAGCTGTCCGGGAAAAACACCCGTGACAGGAGACACCCTGTGCGGGCCCTCCAGGACGCTTCCCAAAGAGGCCCAGGGAGTGTTTCCTGCTGGGGGGGGGGGGGAGGGAAACAACACTGTAGAGAGAGGCCTGGACCTGTGATGGGCGAAGGTAGGAGCAGCGTGTCTTTCCAGAGCTGCCTTTCAGACTGAGTCAGGGGAGAAGATAACACGCTGTGTTGTTATTAGGATCTTTCTTTAGGTCACTGTTATTGGGATCTTTCTTTATTCACAAATCAAATCTAGCCTCGGCTGATGCACCCAGACTTATCCTGGCTTTCCCTACCCTCAGGCCACAGGCTGCCATTTTTCACACAAATCTGTTGTTCCTAAATGTCCTCTTCGCACAGAAAGGCTCCCATTACACACACACACACACACACACACACACACACACACACACACAGAGAGAGAGAGAGAGAGAGAGAGAGAGAGAGAGAGAGAGAGAGAGAGAGAGAGGGAGAGAGAGAGAGAGAGAAGCTGAGTTCTCTTCCTCAGTTTCTCCACAGGGGAAAGCCCATCCCATACCCTCTGCCTCAGCCACATTTCCTTGGTCTCGTGGGTCCCCCTCCCTCTGTGAATCTCCTGCTCCACTTTCACACCCAGCAGGCTCTGGCTCACACAGTTTCACATACAGCCAGCCACTCACCTCACGCAGGCCCTTCTGCCACATCTCTCAGCTCCCCTTACCCTCCCAGGCTCCCAGATTCCAGCTCCTAACTTTCAGGGCTCTCACAATGCTCTACTATGGTAGAGGTCCTAGAGGCTTCCTGGGGCATCAGGCAGCTAGGTGCTTAGTGTCAGACGCTGCTGCCCTTGCACTTTCTACTACAGAGCAGATGAAAACTGAAGGGGGGCCCTGGGAGCAGAGCTGCCTTTCCAGTGCGTGCGTGTGTGTGTGTGTGTGTGTGTGTGTGTGTGCGCGTGCGCGCGTGTGCGTGTGTGTACATGAGTGCATGTGTGGCACAGCCCAGGCCAGAGGCCACTGGCCACTGACTGCTCCAGAGCCTCCACAAGCGGCACCAACCCCCACCTCTGCTAGCCCCAGCCCCCTTGCTACTGGGCAGTTGGGGCTCACTGCCTCCTGGGAGTGTGCCCTGCCATCTCCCTCTCATCACCAGACCGCGTGACTCTGGGGCCCAGGCTGGGCCAATCTAAATATTTATTCCTCCGCTCCTGGCTAGGACTGTTTCATGACTAGACAGGGGCCAGCTTCACTGGGGTGGGGCTGGGGACTGCAGAGCTAGAGCCTTCTCTACCCAGGCTGCCCAGTGGCAGATTCAGGAGCCCCTTTGCAGCTCTGCCTAGCTTTCCCAGGAGTAGGAGGAGATGTACTCAACCCAGAGGCAGGGTGCTACAGGAGACTTAAGGCATCTCTCCCCTCACTGTATACACAGACCTCATCCAGGCCTGGACAGAGGCTTCTTGTTATAGGGTTAGTATGACTATTAACCAGGACCAGTAGCCCTCACTGCCAGTCCCCAGTCCTCCTAGCAGCCCCTCATGCTCTGTCAGCCAAATCCCAAAGGTCACCGCCATCCCGACTGCCCCAGGGGAACAATGCTAGGCTTTATATGGATCAACTGCTCCCCACTGTCTAGCTGACTCAGGGCTCCTGACACGGGGTGTCATACTTCCCTCTCACTTAGATTCCAGCCTCCCTTATCCCCTGTCCTTCATCTGAATCCCCAGTGACAGATAGGTAAACATTTACCAGTTTAAGGGACAGAAGCTCCTACTGATGGAATAGTCCCTAGTGCAGCTAAAAAAAAAAAGTTGCAATTACATGTGTGGATGATGGAGAGATGCAGCGGAGGGTCGTGCTTGGCTGCCTGCATTGGAACTACAATTCCCATGGGTCCCTTGTTCTGCAAAGTCCCCCTCGGTCACTCTGCCTAGGAAATGGAGCCCAGGCTCAGAGATACTAAGTGACCTGTTGCATTACATAGCTAGGAAATAGCAAAATAAATAAATAAATAAATAAATAAAATAATGCAGAGAATAACTGGAAGTATTTGGGACCTGTTTTCAAAGCTAGCCTGGCCTTTCACCCCCCAGGACCACCCACGGCACTGCTGAGGAACCAAGCCTTGATCCCCTGGCAATTATGAGTCTGGGAGACGGGGCCCATTCCAACTGCGCATAAAGAAGTGTTTGTAGATTCTTGTGCACTAGGGCTCTTCCGCCCTCCTGCCTCTCCACGGTGTGTTTCATCTTTTTGGAAGGAACTCACTCAGAGAACTAGAGTAGCCCAGTTAGCCAGAATGAAGTACAAAGAAAGATCTCTGGGAGCTAATCCTGGGTCGCCACCAGCTGTCAGACCTTGTCACCAAGGTCACTTCCAAGCTCAGTTTGTGCATCTGCAGGGACGGAGGCGAATGTGCATGGTGCAGCGAGGCAGACGACGGAGTCATGTGTGATCTTGGAGAGACTGCTCAATTCAGGACACCACATACCTATATAGTCTGCATCTCCAGGTTGGGTCCCCTGTCTGCCCATCTGTGAAGAAAGTGTCTGTGAGCTTACCCACTACTCATCTATAGTTTGAGGAGTCCAACCCCAGCTCCTTTTAACAGTCTCTCCAGCAGGCTACATCATTGGCTCCGGGTGGCAGTTTTCACCATGAGTCAGGATAGGACTGTACCTGGACATATAGTATCTCTATCCGGGGTAGGAGATGCTAGCCCGAGGTCAGAGAGCATACTTGAACCACAGGCAAAGCTTCGCACCCCGACGCAAGGAGGACTTTATCAGATATGGAAAGAGGACTAGAATTGGATCCAAGAGCCCCACATACACAACCTGGTCTCTTTACTTCCTGTAAACTCCTGAGAAAATGCTCTGTGCTCCAGAAGTTCTCCTTCCTCAAAAGCACTTCTAGGGGGTTGGGTGATGGTTCAGTTGGTAAATTGCCCAATATGCATGAGGACCCGAGTTCAGAGTCCCAATGCCCGTGTAAAGAACAGGGAACCATTGCACACACTTGTAATGTTAGTGTTGCATACACCTGTAAATGTTAGTGCTGGGCAGGAAGGGAAGCAAGAGAGTTTATAAAGCTACACTGGTCAGCTAGCCTCGCTGAATCCATAAGCTCCAGGTTCAGTTTAAGACCCTGACATAAAACTAACAAGGTTGAGAGTGATTGGGGAAGACACCTGATGGCAACCTTGGCTCCAACACACAAGTGTACACACACGGACATGCACGCTTGCATATGTACCCCCGCAACGTGTGCACACATGTGGCGCACACACACACACAAACACACACACACACATTTACTATCCTCTGCCTTCCAACCCATTACATATCTTCCACGCCACAAACCATAGGGGGCCCAACACAGACAGGGTAGGATTTAGGACCTTAAAAGGTTTTCCTCTTGTCCTACCCCGGTCACATTCTCTTGGGCCAGTGTCCATGTGAATACTGCAGGTCCTCACTGGCTACATCCCACGGGAACCCTGCCTTTGATCTGGGACAGGGAATCTGATGTTTTCTGGATGGTTCTTTCCTCTGACTTCCACTTACCACTGGTACCCAGGATGAGGAAGCAAGTTTTTAATCTCCCTGGATCTTTGTCCCTTTGGAGTAACCCTGAGCTGAGCCATAGCCCTAGGTGGCACTGGGTGTTGGCATTCCCTCTCAGCTTCCAGCCCACGGGTCCCCAGGACCCCTTTCCTCTTGTCTTTACCCTCTCTTCTCCTACATCTCCTTCACCCCAATGCAGTCACACATGACTTTCTTCATATCTTCCAGCACCACCTTCCCCTTGCGGCCATCCCCAAACCGGGCAGTTTGCGATGTGACTAATTCTTTCCCCTGCTTTTGGACATTCAGACAGAGAGCTTTGTCAAAGATACCAGCGTGGGGAGGGAACTCAGAGGACTGTCAGATAAGCAGCCAGAGTGGGGATGGCGGGCATGGCTGCTATCACTGTGTTCAGTGGCTATATACATGCAGGTCAGATTACATATGTAGGGCCTGAATGATGATATGTATAAAGAGTCTTGCTTACTGTATTTGTTTAGGAGTTAGAGTTCCTGTGTGGGGGACATATTGATTTAGGCCCAGAGTATGATGGCTGCTTACAGTACTTTGGGGGCTGGAGAGGGTAGGGTATGAGGCTCAGCAGCATGAGGCCCTGGGTTCAATACCTAGAACCAACACTAACACATTAGAGTTGGGGGCGGGAATTTGTGTGGATCTCACGTAGCCCAGGCTGGTCCTAAACTCACTATATAGCTGAGGATGACCTTGAATGACTAATCATCCTGCCTCTACTTCCCATGTGCTAGATTACAGATATGCACAACCGTACTCAGTTTATGTGGTGTTAAGGATCAAACCCACGATTTCCTGCATGATAGGCAACGACTGTCCACTGAGCCCCATCCACAACTCCCCACCCCCTTTTAATGGATCTCGAGTAGCCCAGGCTGGCATTCGATCTCCTGCCTTTACCTTCACCTGGTATTTCTTAAAGAACTCCATTTGTATGGCTCTCCTGTTCAGATGTCCTGATTTAGTGAGGTGGGGTTCAGTACTGGGGTAGAAAACCTGCAAACTCCCCAGGTGACTCTTCAAAGCCACTGAGCCACGGTGCGCAGGCATTCTTTCGGTTATAGCTTGGTGAGCCTGAGGAAGGGCTCCAGGTGGCACAGGACAACCATGTGACACAGGACATTCCATGCTGCTCATGGAGTCTGCCAGCCAGGTCCAGGCTCTAGTGTCCCACGAATGACTGATTGCTTTACCAGCTTTGGGACCAGGATGCAGGCAAGGTGAGGAACAATCTATCAGTCCTGGATACTTAATCTGGGAAGAAGGCGGGGCTGGGCTAAGACCACTCCTGCTCACGGGTGTCTCTGAAGACCTACGTTTGCTTAGTCCAAGGTTGACTGCTGCCCGGGAGGGGCTGGTTAGCCATTGATTCAACAGCTTCCAGGAGAAGGTGGTTGTTAGTGGAGGCTCACACCTGCGATCCTATCACTTGAGACTGTGAGTCAGGGAAGAGGCCCAGGCTAGACTTGTATAACAGTTTCTTGGGAGATTGAAACATTCTATCCTGCAGGGGAGTTCCTGCAGGAAATTAAGCAACTCAAAAGAGCTTCTGGAAGTCCCTGGAACTGACCCGATTCACTAGGCTCCTCCTTTCTGAGTAAATAATAAAAGCTAAGTTTCAAAGAAGATGCCCAGACCAGCCTAGCTCTGTTAAAGACGCAAAATCCAGACAAACTGCACGAAAGAGGTTTAGAACAATTGAAGCACCTTGAAAGGTCACTCTCCAACCTGCTGAGCTGCCTTCAGGCTGTGAAGATGCTCCAGGTTCCCAGCGTTTGTGAGTGGTCACCAAGACAGGGGTGGGCCTTGTGATGGATGCATCTACTCTGAGTCATTTCCGCTCCTGTAAGTAACAGCTCATTCATATGGCTGTAAGTAACCCCCCAAAAAACTCATTGGTTTGCCAAGCTGAACTTGGCGGGTATTGGTACATTGATCTGTCTCAGGTTCCGTATTTGGGGTGAATAGACCTGTGTGTAGCATCTCCTCAGAAAAAGTGTTGTCACACTACATAGTGAGACTGTGTAAAAAAATTAAAGATAAAACATAAGTTTCAGACTAACCTGGATCACACAGGGAGTTCAAGGCCAAGGTCAGTCTGGGTTTTATTTGGACACCTTGCCTCCAAGTCAGTAAGAAGACAAGAGGCAAAGAGAGACTCTATCTTCCCTAGGTTCCACGTGGACTTTCTTTGTGATCTCTTGCTTACCCTTCAACCTCTTTAATTCAAACTGACCAGGGAGGAGGCTGGCTGAGAAGTGGGCTGAGCCAGCCTCGGAGCTAATTAAGGGCTCCTTCCTTTCCTGAGCACTTGACAAAGCACCAGCGGCAGAGAGGGCACAGCTACGCGCTTTGCTCCATGTTCAGTTCTGCCCAAGGCCTCAGGGTAGGTGCCAGTGCTAACCCATTTTACAGATGAAGACATGAAGGCCCAGAGAGATCAAACGGCTGGACGGGTGGTTGACCTCCTTGACCAGCTCACGGGTGGTCCACCAGACTTGCCTCCTTCAGTCTATACTGTGTCTCCCAATGGTGATCAGATTGCAAGCATCCATAGTCCCAAGAAGATCCAGGATTTTTTTCCTAAAGCAGTCCCTAATGGGCGTGGTGCGCAAAACAGCTTCTGGGCTGTTTTCTACAGGAAAACTCATTACTTCTAGACAGAACTAACCAAGGCTTTGAGGCAAGGGGCCCTGAGAAGCAAGTCGTGAGCAAGCCTGTGGGAAAGACCGGCACAGAGTGGCTCTGGCCAGTGGAGGAGACATGCTGGCATAGACTAAACACTGTCCTCCCTAGTCTCCGTGTACCCCACTCCACCCTGGCCAGGGCCAAGGAAGTCCTCTGTCAGCTGGCTTTCTACTTTCTGTGCCTTCTATTCTATCCCCCCCCCCCCCATGAGATTGGAGATGGCAGGGGCAGGTGTGAAATGCCAGCTCTGGGGTAGAGGCTAACCTGCAAACTTTGGGAAAAAACTGGGTGAAGAAGGTTTGAACCACCCTGGGGATTCAAGGGAGCACTTGCCATCAACTCTGCATGTCCCCTCCTCCAGCCAGATGTCCCTTTCCCCATGTTCAGTCCAATCCCTGGTCTCCCACCTCCACAGCAGGCCACCACCCTATCCCAGCCTCTGGTGCTTACTTTCCTGATCTCTCAGAGCAACGCTACATAACAGCCTTTTGTAGCCAGAGGCTAGAAAAGCTCCTCTCCACTCCTAGCCTTTCATGCCCCACCCAGCTTGGCTCTCAGACTTCTGAGCCTAGGGATGGCTCCAGGGTGGTCACAGCACAGGGCCACTGGGCAGGTGGGTGACTGGCTTTTAGGTCAGAGGCTTAGAGGGGAGATTAGATACCCACTCCTGATTGATTCTGCCCAGAACACCACAGATAAAATGTTCCTAAAGTTCAGCTGGGCAAACGGGGGGGGGTGGGTGGGGGTGGGGTGGGGGGGGTGGGGGGAGTGTCGTGCTGGGCGGCCAGCTCCACACACTAGCTCATTGGCCCTGTTTGCATCTAAGAACCCAGCTTGGGCCTGTGTGGCCAGCATGGGCTACCATTCTGCTAAGTCAGGATGACTCCCTGGGCCTAGGCTAGAACATTCGTCCAGGGTCACCTCTACTCCACCCAACACTGGATCTCCCCAGTACCCCTGAAGCCTATGACAGTCTCACAGAATCCCTAGCTGGCTCCCCAAACTCTGCTCCCCTCCTCCCAAGGTCTTCAAATAACTCCCAGTTTTGGAATGGAGGGGAGAGGAGTGGATTGGAGGGATGGCTATTTGGTCCTGGATATTCCTCACTTCCGTTCCTCACCCCCCCACCCCCCAAAGACAGAGGGGTGCAAGGCCTCCTTTTAGGGGGAAGAGCTGAGAGTGGATGATTAGAAGACTCTCTTCACACCAGCCATGAGATAAGGTCTTACTCTGTAGCCCTGGATAGCCTTGAACTTGTATTCCTGCTGTCTTAGGCTCCTGGGATGACAGGGGTGGCATTCACCTTTTCCAGAGTTTTCTGTTGTTGGGTCACTGTCACTCAGCACCCTGGAGTTATAACTCTAGCATCCCTTCTCTCTCCCCACACCACCACGCCCGCACAGAGACACAGAGAGAGAGATAGAGAGACAGACGGGGGAGGGGGGAGCAAAACTGTGGACTTCACCAGCCCTGGCAGGCATGGGCTGAAACACCAACAACCCTTTGCAACTGAGGGGAACTTCCCCATCCCTCCTATCCCCTCCCCCAACTCTTCCTAGGTTCTCTGGCTCTAAGCCTTTCAGCCCTTCAGGTCACAGAGAGCTGCTACCAGACTTGGGAGGGATCAAGGGCAGACCGCTCTGCAGGGAAAGCGATCCCGGAATGGTACTCAAGGCTGGGGGTCTTGAAACCGCTTCCTTGCCAAGAACAGCGGAGGAAAGGAAACTAACTTCACAGCGAACAGCAACAGGAGGGCCATGGTACTCATGCCACCTGTGGATTCCCCCCTTTAGTCACAGAGGTTGTGGCAAGAAGGGAGGCCTTGTTAACAAGAACTTTTGTTGGCGTGTCAGCTGGGAGTGCTGAGGAGGGAGAGGGCACAGGAGCTGGTCAAGGCGTGAGAAGAGACTTGGTTACTCAGAGTCAAAGCTAGAGGAGTTCACCGAGGAGAATAAAGACCCAGATCTGGTTGCTAGAGAGTGGGCAGCGAGTTAGAGAGGTGACCTTGAGCAAGTCACGTCCCCCTTTCCGCACAAAGTTTCGTTTCTCTTCTGCTGGCTTGAGGGTGCCTGGGACGCCCGCCAGTTAAGATCGCAAGCTTTTCGCCCGCCCCTCCGTGGCGGATGGGACAGGACCTATGATGGTACCTCACCTTCTTGAAATCCGCGATGAAGGAGATGAGAGTGCCGTCGGGTTTGCGCAGATCAAGGCTGATGCTGTCGGCGTCGCTGTCCGCCTGCAGACTCTCCTCAATCACCTGGCCGTCAGGCAGCCTCACCCGGACCCGCAGCTCGGCTGGAGCGCCGCTGCCCGCGTCCGCGCCGTGCGGCGCCCCAAGCAGCAGCGGCAACAGCAACAGCAGTAGCGGCAGCGCCGGGCGCGCCGAGGGGACGTCGCGGCGGCCAGGGGGCCGCATCCCCGGGGCCCCCGGCGCGCCGCGTGGGGGAGGGGAGTCGCGCCTACAAAGTTTGCCCGAAGTTGGGGGTCCGATTCAGGGGGTCCCGGCAGTCCCCCCCTTCTAGAGGGGAGACTCAATCCGGAGGTTCCCCACGACGTGCTGCGAATTCACGTGGGCCGCGTACAATCACGCACCCCGAGTCCCGGACGGCGCCTCCTGTGCGTGTCCCCCCAAGCCGCCCCGATTCCTGAGCTCCGGACTCCGTTCAGCACTTTTCATTCAATCCCACCCCCCGTCACTTCCTTCAGAAAACAGAAACCACCAGGACCTGCCTTAAAGAGACCGCGCACCTCTTGGCCCTTAAAGGGACCGCAGTGGCCCAAAGAGGGGCGGGGATTGGGTACCGCGGGGCTCAGCCGCTTTGTGGCCTAGGCTGGCTTTCTCTGGATCCCTCCCTCCCGCCGCGCCCGGTCACTGGCAGGGCCTTGTCCATAGTTTGCGCTCCGGGCAAATCCCTTCCTCTCTTTGAGGGCGGGACGGGGTGACTCTTCCCCCCGGGGGCCCCCCCCACCCTTTCTGGCTTGTTCTAGTGCCACGTGGATGAAATAATCGGGCTAGGATTTTCAGAGGTTTTGCTTAGTCTTTTAGTTTCTCTGACACAGCGAATTTCTCGAATGCGTCTGAAAAAAAAAATGAGGCTTCACCTAGCGTTCTGGTCTTTTCCTAAGTCGGGGAGTGTAATTAGGGGCTGAGAGCCATCTGAGCATCCATCAGGTGTGAGCTGTTTGTATAAGCGAGTGAGGCGGCCAATCTGGATGTGACCATCAAGGAGCCTAACACTTTGTGATCCGTTATTCAGTTTTCTTTCCTGTGTTCTTTCAGCCTTTCTCCAGTCCAGCCCACCTCTCAGGGCCCCTGCTCTTTCCGGTAAGGGAAGCACCAGATTCCAGGCCACTGCGGGCATCCAGATAGGAACACTCGTGCTCCCCAATCAAGGGCCACAATAGACACTCCTGCTGTGCTAGAGACCCCAATAAGCGGAGTGAAGACTTGGGGAGTAGGATTCCTGTCTGGTTGGTGACACACAAGGATACTTTGAAAATCGTTTGAGCCTAACTGTGAACACGGAGGGTTGGGGGTCCGTGGAGAAAAGGCCTGCTGGGGATGTTCAGGACCGTTTGTTCCTTCTGTTTGTTCCAGGTGCCCTGTGGTCTCTAGGGTCTTGATGACAGGTGACTGAAACTACCCTCCCCCCCCCTTCAGCGTCTTTTCTTCCTAGGGGATCCCCAGAACGTGATTCACCCTTATAGCATGAGCCCTTTCTTTGGCACACATATAGGACAGAAGGGGACTGAAGAAGCCATCTCACTCAGGCCTTCCCAAATTTGCCTTACTTCAACTGTTACTTTGATGTTCATTAACACGCAGCTTCCCGGATCCTTTTCTTTCTTTCTTTCTTTTTTTTTTTTTTTTTTTTTTTTTTTTTTGGTTTTTCCGAGACAGAGTTTCTCTGAATAGCCCTGGCTGTCCTGGAACTCACTCTGTAGACCAGGCTGGCCTTGAACTCAGAAATCTGCCTGCCTCTACCTACCAAGTGCTGGGATTAAAGGCGTGTGCCCCCACTGCCCGGCCCAGGATCCTTAAACCTATAGGTTCAGACTTTCTGGAAGAGGACAGGGCCAGCCCCAGCAACAAGGTACAGGGTAGTGCATGATGCTCCGGAGGTTGGTAGACACTTGGTACTTGACAGCATCTTTCTTGGGGAACTACCTGGCTTCTGAGGACCTTTTCCTCACCCTGGAGAGTTGGGGCAGGCAGCCAGACAATAGCTGGACTGTTTCCTTGGGGGTCTTACAGCCTGAGCCAGCAGCATTGAGTTGCCTGGGGCCTCAGAACTGGCCTTTTGCCTCACAGGATGCTAGATCTCAAAGAGGCCTTCAAGCTGGGACTGCCCCCATGAGTCAGTTCCACAGTCATTAGAGGCCTCACCCACATTCCCTAACTTCCTCTGTTTCCGGTCCTGTCCCATCCATCACTGGTTCTGTCCTTGGTGATATTCCCAGGTCCTAGACCCTCCCCCCAGTCCAAAGACACCCCCCCAGTCCCCAACAAGAACCAAGAAGTGGGCAAAGAGTATATCTCTGTTCAGACTTTGTGCCTTGGAAACATAGATGGAAGACAGTTTCTGTATACCCGAGTCTTCTCTGTGTGTGAATGGTGCTTCTCCATTTCTACTAGATCAACCCTAATCTGTCTTTGTTTGTTTGTTTTGTTTTGTTTTGTTTTTCGAGACAGGGTTCCTCTGTGTAGCCCTAGCTGGACTCAAACTGGCCACCCACAGAGTTCTATCTGCCTCTGCCTCCTGAGTGCTGGAATTAAAGGTGTGTGCCTCCACTGTCCAGCCTGCTCTGTCTTTTAAAACATTAGGGAACATGCAGCCTCTTCCACGAGCCACAACCATGGCCCTAGTGTTTCTGGTGACTGCGCCAGGTCTTCAAGATTGGGGGAAAACCACGGGTTTCCCAGCAAGAGTTTCTGAGTCACCTACCGACCTGTATATACCCTGTTCTCCTCAGCCTCTGGACTACAGCAACAGGAAACACTCAACTACCATTCATTGTAGGGGTTTTCTTTTGTTTTTGACTCGAGGTCTCACTGTGTATGTAGCCCAGACTATCTTTAAACCCATGAGCTCCCTGCTTTAGCCTCCCAATAGTACAGGGACTATAAGCATATGTTACCAACCCGGCTTCACTGTAGTATCAGACCCAGGTTCTGTGCCAAGCATTTTATACATATCATCTTATTAATTTCAGGACAACCCTCCCAAGTACATTCTCTTCTTAGCCTCTTTTTATTGGCTAAAAAGACCGGATTTAAGAGGTACCATACCGTGGGTCACACAGGTAGTGGAGCCAGCAGCGGTTGAAGCAAGGCTGCCTAACCACAAGGCATCTGCTTTTAACCACAGAAGCATCTGCCTGTCTGAGGCCTTCACTTTCTTCCAGTCCAGATAGCACACACCCCATGCTATCTTTTCTTGTTATCTAACAGTTTATGTGGATAAGATGCTGTCGGTTTAAACAGGCCAGCCCCGAGCTGGGAATCGCCTGCCTTCCACAAGTCACCCAAGTATAGAGGTATCCATTCATCTTGGACTCAAAAGCCCTGGAGGGAGAGGTTCTCACAACCCTAATACACCCTGACTACAACCAAACAGCAGTCAATGTCAGGGAGTCCTTTACGTCTAATCTTTATGTGTCACATCATACTCGAATTGCTGGTCCCTTCTCATCACTAGCCTGAGGAAAGCAAGTTCTCAGTTCCCAATGACCCAAAAGGTATCCAGATCTTAGTGCCAGAGCTTGGCCGTCATGAGCCGTGTGATTTCCCGAGACTCTTTCTTCAGCTGGAAAATGGGTGCATACATGCCTAACTCATTTAGAGATTTACTTTTCTTATTTTTAACTATGTGTATGTGTGTGGGTCTGTGTGGGAGTGTGTGCACATGATGTGAATGCCCTTACAAGACTAGGCCACTGATCTCCTTGTAGCTGAAGTCACAGGGGGTTGTGAACCATCTGACATAAAGGCTCTTAACCTCTGAACTATCTCTCCAGTCCCCTCTAGGGTTGTTTTAAGAATTAAATGAAATGTTGTGACTGGTACAGGCTCACGGAAGAGAGGTTGTTATAATTTGTAATCAATGTATCAAATGCTAAATCTGACTACACATGACTCCCTGCCTTATAACCATATAGATTCATCAGCACTGAGCAAAAATTTTTATCTACTGTTGGATCGGGTCTTTTTGGTTGTAACTGTCTGTAAACTCAGAAAACAGACCCGGACAGCAAAACTCCAGAAGGCAATGTTCTTTGCTTATGGTTTGAGTAGGTCTCTACCTGGTCTGTCAAGAAGAAAGTGTCACTCTCCTGTCTCTGTCTTCACCAGTAAACAAGTGCCCACAGGACAGAAGAAAGAAAAACTCAGCCAGTGGCCTGTGTGGAGAGAGGGACAAGTTGGCAAGGAAACTCATCCGTGGGTCAGGAGACAGGGAAGGTTGTTTGTCCTTGCTGTTTCTCTGCAGTGACTGTGTTTAGGTTGCATTTCAACTCTGTTCCTGGGTCCTTGCAGATAGGCCAAGTCACTGAGCCTTACTTAAGTCTGAGGGAGAATCCAGAATGGAGTGGGTCAGCTCCTTCTCTGTCTCAAGACCTCCTATAAAGCTCCAACAACCTTGCTGCCTCAGCAGAAGCACAAATTAGGTTTATGGTATCACCGAATTATACTTCCGTCCACCGAGGGTGTGGTGGGAAACAGGCTGGAGCAACAGTAGCCATTGCAGAGATGGGAAAACAGAAATGACTGGATGTCAAGGACAGCCATTCATCCTCGGGTGGGAACCCAGACAGAGGGAAGCCAGGCTGATTCAGTGACTTTCAGGCCTGAATGATCTGAGCTTCAGAGAAAGGCAGATCTCTCAGCTTGTAGACTGGAAGCCTAAGGTCTCCTGACCTCCTGCCTCCCCTGCAAGCTAGTTTCTCCGTGTACCCCTTCCCTAAGGCAGGCAACTGGCGCACAGGCGAGCTAGTCCCTGGGCTGTGAAGTGCTACAAACAGGTGATCTGTCACAGCGAGTGCAGAAGCTCCTTAGCTCAAGATGGAACCCGAGCCATCTAAAAAGTTACAGTGGGCAGGTGAGATGGCTTATGGGTAAAGGCACTTGCTGCTAAGCCTGAGTTCTATCCTGGCACCTACACGAAGGAAGGAGAGAATAAATTCCTGTAAATTAGCCAGGGAGTGGTGGTGCACATCTTTAATCCCAGCACTTGGAAGGCAGAAGCAGGTGGATTTCTGAGTTCAAGGCCAGCCTGGTCTACAGTATGAGTTCCAGGACAGCTAGGGCTAGACAGAGAAACATCTTGTCTCAAAAACAAAACAAAACAAAACAAAATTCCTGTAAGTTGTTATCTGACCTCTACATGAACACTGTAGGACACACATGCACGCACACACACACACACACACACACACACACACACACACGAACACATACAGAGTAAAATATAAAAAAAAAATTTTTCAGCAAAACCAAAACTTTGTAATTGTTACAGCTGATACCATAAACCAGAGGCGACTGGCCTGGACCAGAAAGTCTGTTTGGAAGGTTCTGCTGGATGTTGCTTAGACTTAAAAACCCATAAATCGGGATTGATGGACATAGGGGATACCCCAGTCACAAGGTGAGCGATCCAGCTTATATACTGGTGCTGAGTCTGGTAGGTTTCCAGGCACTTTACCAAGTAGCTGAGGCATGACAGGGGAGGGCAGCTGTCCCAAATCATGCAGTAGGATGTTGCAGGGGGCCAAGAAGTGCTGGGCCTTGTGGGAAATGCCAGGACCCATGTTTGGTTTTTTTCGTCCCCCTAAGAACAGTGGGCGGCCACTGAAAGGCATTGTTCAAGGGGCGACATGATCAGACTTGTGATTTAGATACCTGGGAGGTGGACTGTAGCCACCCAGTGGGAGGTGATAGTGGGCTGGGCCGTGGTAGTGGCAGTGGGGGTGTGGAGGTGTCAGGCTTCAGCTTTGGGGGTAGGAAAGGGCAGGGAATGAGAAGGAGGGGTCATGGTCAGGGTCTGCTCCTACTTCAGACACTTGGAGGACACCACACAGGGAGAAGCTCTGAGATGACTGTCAGGAGTTCTTCAGGCCCACGGAACCATCTCTGCCTCGGTGTCAGGATGCAGACCATCCCGGGTCTCAGGCCAGCTTCTGTCAGGCCAGCTCAGATAGGAAACCTGGTATCCTGAAGCTGGGCTGTGTCCTTGCCCACCTATGGTTCCTACTTCCTTCTCTTCCCTCTAAGTCACTGTGTCCTGGATGTGGATCCTCTGTCCCCATTCATGTCCAGCATGGTGCCCTGTCCAAAAGGTTCTCAACAGTGAGTGATACCTTCCATAGCTCTGTGTGTCTGGCATCAAACTATGGGGGAAGAGAAGCTATAGCCCCATGTCTGCCCTCAGGATTTGTCAGGTCACAGGATCCTCAGAGAATAGGTCCCTCCAAGGGCAAGTTGAGCATCTCATCATAACAGAAGACCTCAGGCTATTTTATGATAGCAGTGTCTCCGGTGCTTACGAAACAGAATATTCTGTGGACACAGGTGTCCCCTGAGACCATACTATCCTGTCCTTTGTCCCCCAACCACCCCCATTACCAGGGCACTTATCAGAGTACTTATAGGAAGGTCCTCTGCTCTACACATGTTCAGACCACCAGCAGAGACCTTCATCAAGTCCTCTCGCTCCTGGAGGATTGCTCTGGCAAAGTGCGTGAGCACCTTACGTGCCGTGACATTTTCAGTGTGTGAGTACACTTTGTGATGAAGCCCTGGGGAAATGTATTATTATTATTTTTTTAAAGCATGTGGAGTTTTAGTCCAGTTTTTTACTGCTCCTGCAAAGTTAATGAACATGTTACAGCTTGGGAGAGAGGACCTGTCTTTTTACCAGAGGGCCCGGCATGAGCAGGCCAGGCCTGGAGAGGAGCCATCAATGTGTCTTCCTTCTACTGCTGCCACTGTGGGTCCTTGAGTCTTGGAATCTCCAGCTGCCATCTGGTTGAGACTCTCACTGGGGCCCAGGCCAGAGACTTTAAGGTTCTAACACAGAGGGGGCAGGGCAGGACCCACTTCCTCCTCTGATAGGAAGGAGCACCCTTTCCCAAATCAGTCATTGCAGAACCACTTCTCGATATCTTTATCTTTCTTCCTCTTCTTCCTTCTTTTTCTGAGAGACAGTGTCTCAAGCATCCCAGGCTGGCCCTCAGTTTGCAGCAGCGTCCTGCCTCAGTTTCCCAGGTACTTCCTCCCTTCCCCACACCCCCTCTCCCTGTCTCTCCTTCTCCCTTCAGTTCTTCCTCCTTTCCTCTCTCTCTTTTTCCTTTACTCCTGACAAGGTTCCTCAGCCTCCTTAATACCACCGAAACCCAGAACTTTTTTTTTAATTGACTTTGTTATTTTAAGAGCCCTTCTGCACCCACATAGGTAGAGTGCTCCCCACCCCACCCACCCTCCCTGCATGCACAAACCCCCGCCTGAGCGCTACCACTAGTGAATGAGCCTGTGTTGACATGCCCTTATCACTTGAAGTCCACGGCTTCCATTACAGCCGCTCTCAGCATTCATTTTGTGGGTTTTGAGGAGCGCATCATTACGCTATTACATGGTTTTACTTCCCAAACTCTCTGTGTTCTGCCTGTTCAGCCTCCTCAAAAAACTGGACATCGTCGAGGTGGCTCAGCAGGTAAATGGGCTTGCTGCGCAAGCTGGACAACCTGAGTAGTATAAGGTGAGAACTGACTCCTGAAAGCTGTCTTCTGATCCCCACACTCAGGTCTAGTCTTGCATGCAAAAGCCCCACCCCAACACGAACAATAATAATAAAAAAGTTTTAAATGTGTATAATGATTTTAGGTCATTTGAGAGAAAATAATACCTGACTAATATTTACTTCAAATTATCTTCTGAACTTTTTAGCTTTAAGGAATTTAATACTGCCAGCTCTATATTTTCTGCTCTGCTTTTCTCAATATTCTTTCTTTTCAATTCCTTTTTTCTTTCTTTCTTTCCTTCCTCCTTCCTTTCTTCTCTCCCTCCCTCCCTTCCTTCCTTCCTTCCTCCCTCCCTCCCTTCCTTCCTTTCTTCCCTCCCTCCCTCCCTCCCTCCCTCCCTCCCTTCCTTCCTTCCTTCCTTCCTTCCTCCCTCCCTCCCTTCCTTCCTTCCTTTCTTCCAGGATCTCACTCTAAGCCAGGCTGACATGGAACTCATTCTATAGGCCCCCAGACTTAGAAAGATCCTCCTTCCTCTGCCTTTCCTTCCAAACACTAGGATTACAGATATGAACCACCACACTTGACTTTAATATTAATTCAAACACATACGTCTAGGCATTTGATGTAGACTGTGCGCTTTTCTTTAGATACAGGGTCTGACTGTTCTAGGCTGGCCTTGCCTTGTACCTCTGCTTCTGCTTCTTGGAAACTGGGATTGTAGCCCCACCCCCACTCCCAGCCTCCATTCCCCTTTCCTGGTTCTTCATATCTTGTATCAGGCTTGTTTTCAATTTACCATGTAGCTGATAATGACTTTGAACTTATGACACCCCTATCTCTATCTCCCAAGTGCTAGGGTTACAGTTGTGTGCCACAGTGCCAAACTCTCACTGTGTGTGTGTGAGTGTGTGTGGTATGTTTGTGTGTGTGAGCATGTGTGATGTGTGTGTGATGTGTGTGTGTGTGTGTGTGTGTGTGTGTGTCCTATTTGGAATTCCAAATCACTCCCTCTAAATATTCCATGTATTAAAATAAGACATCAACAAATCATGTTAGGATTTACACTCTGCTTAACAGTGAGTCTGAAAGCTAGATTCACTTTATATTTTTGCTTTTTAAATTTGCTTATTACATTTAGTTTGTGTGTGTGTGTGTGTGTGTGTGTGTGTGTACATGCACACACATGCCACAGTAGGAGCACAGAGGTCAGAGGAAAGTGCTGGGAGTCAGTCCTCTCCTACTCTGTGTGTCCTAGAGATCAAACTCAGGTCGCCAAACTTTGTGACAATGCCTTTACCCACTGAGCCATCTTGCCAGCCTTCATTTTCTTTCTTAGTTCTCATAAAGCCTCAGGTGCAGGTAGATATGGGGCTGGAGAGGTGGCTCAGTGATTAAGAGGACTGACTGCTCTTCCAGAGGTCCTGAGTTCAAATCCCAGCAACCACATGGTGGCTCACAACCATCTGTAATGAGATCTGATGCCCTCTTCTGGTGTGTCTGAAGACAGCTATAGTGTACTTATATATAATAATAAATAAATCTTTAAAAAAAAAGAATTGCTCGTTTTATAGGTAATTGGTAAGGATGTAGAAGCTCAAAGAACTGAAGGCATGTGCCCAAGGTCATGAAATGTGTGTGCATGGGGCACTAGACCTTGAACTCAAATCTGACTCCTCTCCATCCATGAAGCTGATAGGCACAGCTTTCAAACTCAAGACCTTGGGTCGGGCCAGCCTTGGCTCCCTGCCCCAGGGGCAAAGCCCAGGCAGCTTTCCCTAGGGCACAGACCCTCCCCTGTGCTTCCTTTACCTCTGCCCAGTTTGTGCTAGCAACAGTGACTCACAGATCAAAGAAAGCTCTGGCAGAGAACTCTGGAACTCAGACTCAAGTCTTTGAGGGGACTGGCATTTTCCTGCAAATAGAAATTTTGGGGATCTCTGAGTTCCTATAGATGTGAAGTTAGAAGTCACGTTCTGGAGTTTCTTCCATGTGGGCTGGAACTTGTAGAATTCAGACAGCAATCTGCAATGTCAATAGTGAATGTTTAGTGCCAGTCACTAAAGGGAATGCACCAGAGACGAAGGGTCCATGCTGTCCTTAGAAGCAACTTTCTGAAGGAGAGCAAGTCTTCCCACTTCCCTTACTGGGTTTGAACCTGGGATTTTCCAAATGTTAGGCAACAGTTCTAACACTGAGCCATTCCAAAACTTTAATTTTTGTTTTGATATAACTTCCTTACTAAATTGCCCAGTCTGGTCTTTAGTGTATAATCTTTCTGCCTCAACCACCAGAGTGTATATAGGTACCACAAGGTGTAGCAAAAAGTCAGGCCTTGTGTCCAAATTCTGCATAACCATTCACAGACTCTTTTTGCTTTGTTTTGTTGAAATAGTCTTAAACTGTATCCCAGGCTGGCCTGGACCTCACTGTATAGCCTCCAGTCATGAAGATCCTCCTGCTTCAGTCTTTAGAACGACGAGATTATAGGGTTAGTCCACTACTCCAGGCTAAGCCTCACCTACTTTGGGGGTTTTCTTTCTTTTTTTACTTGCTTTTAAAATCAAAATCCAGAGGCAAGATTTTGCATAACTGAATATGGCTTTTTGGATAGTGGCTAGCCTTGAGCTCCTCAACCTTCTTGCCTCCACCTTCCAAGAGCTGAGATGACAGGACAGGTATGGGCTGTCACACCTGGATGCCACTCCCCCACCCCCACTCTTCCCACCCACCAACATTCTTTAAATACTTACACGGCTGTGCACTGACAGTGGACAGATGTCGTTCCCGTGTAACTGATTTATCCTCATAGTATTTGGGCAGGTGTAAGTGAGTGTGTATGTGCCAGTGAGCACATGCACTCGGTGTCCAGATGTCAACATCGGGCGTCTTCCTCTATTACTCTCTACCTTTTGTATTTACATGCTGTTTGTGTGTGTAGGAGCGCACAGATGCACAGATGCATGTGGAGGTCAGAGGACAACTTGCAGAAATTGATTCTCTTCTTCCAATTGATGGGTTCCAGGGATTGTACTCAGGTCACCAGGCTTAGTGGAAGGCACCTTTATCTGCTGAGTCATCTCGATGATCCCTCCATGTAGTGTTTGAGACAGAGTCTCTCAGGGACCCCAGAGCTTCCTATTTTAGATAGTCTGGCTGGCTAGCAAACACTGGGACTCCTGCCTGTCTCTACCTCAGAGGAGTTGGGAGTTATAGATGTAAGTGGCTGTGCCAAGTTTTAGGGTTCATTTTTGTTTGTGTTTTGCTTTTTGTTTTATTTTGTTGAGATATGGTCTCACCACGAAACTCTGCCTGGACAGGATCTTGATATGTAGATCAGGCTGGCCTTGACCTCTGCCCCTGGGTGCTAGGATTAAAGGTGTGCACCACGACACCTAGGTCATGCCTTGTTATTATGTGGATGACAGAGATCTCAACTTAGGTCCTCATCTTAGAACCAACTTAGGCCCCAGCAAGCACTTTACCCACTGACCAGTTCTGTCTCATTTAAAGTACAGTTCTGCATACTCTGGTCACTCAGAAGACTGAGGCAGGAGGATCTGAAGTTCAAGAGCAGTTTCATCTACTTATGACGATGCTGTTTCAAAACAAAGCAGGGTTTGGTGGCTCACACCTGAAGTCCCAGCACTTCAGAGGCTGTGACTGGAGGGATGCCAGGAGTTCAAGGACAGCCTGGGCTACAGGGTGAGACCCAGTCTCAAAAACTGAACCAAACTAAACTAAATCAAACCTGAACAAAATAACAACAAAAGAAAACAAAACCTATAAAACACATTGCTGGTGGTCAAGAGTGGATATGGGCAGTAGGACATGTGCTTAGCCCTGGGTTCAATACCTAGCACCAATTGAAAAAAAATTAAAAAGGTTTCTGGACCTCAACCATGGAGGTCATTGCCCATGACTGGGCATTTTAGTCAGGTTCCCTGGGGTCATTAAATTATTCAGAGAGCCACTGTAAAGTTGGCATCTCTTCCCAAGCACTGTCCCTGGTATTGGGACTTAGCAGAGTGTCGGTCTCATGGTTGTACTTGAGAACAAGAATACAATCCTGACCCTTTCATACACAATGGTACCCCATCCCCCCTCACTCCCACTGTCCTCCTCATACCTTCCTATGAGAGGCGGGAAAGGGAAGGGGGTCCCTGTCTGTCCCCTTCACCTCAGCCACTCTGGGTGAGCAGTCTTGGGTAGATTGTGAACCCCCAGGGCAGAGAGTCTGACCCAGCATGCAATGCTTCATCCTGACTGGGCAAAGATCTGATGGTACCAATTAATGTTAACGAGGCTCCTTCTCCGTCCGGGCCTGTCTGGAGGTTTTGCTAATTAATACCTCTATGGTCTCTTGGGTCCCTAGAATGAGAGGTCTAGGAGACCTGGGAGAATTGTATGGTTTCATCCAAAAGAATCTGTAAGAAGACTAAGGTCTCGAATGGGCAATGGTAGACACGGCTGAGGTTTCTTGAGCAATCCCTCTGTGGCCGGCACCAGTTTGAACCTTGTAAGTGAGCTAGCGTTCGTTTCTACCTTATCCAGGAAATAAGGCTGCTGTGTGCCATCCTTTATAAAGGAGGAAAGTGGGCACAGGTTTTAGGCCAAAATCATAGGTGAGTGTGGCAGAATTAGGGCCACACCTAGGCCATCTTACTGCCAAAGTTCAGTTCCCACTCTCCAAAGCCTGCGGGGCACATGCCGATCACCCTTAGTTCTCAGAACTGCTAGCCATCTTGAGGCCTGCACAGGCTTCTCTCACTCTGCCCTTCCACCTGAATGTGGACTTTCCGTTTCTGGGACCGTAATGCAGGCAGGGCAGGGCAGGGACAGGCCCTTCCTTCTCCAGCATGGGTGTCCACAGTTTATGGGAGAGCCTTTAGCCTGTGCCCTCCTGGGTGTAACTCTTCTCCCTGTTCATCATGAACTCCTCCCACCTCCAGGTCCATGGTGTGGAGGTGAGCTCAGCCACTGTAAACACTCAGCCAAGGTCCCACTTCTAGGTACTTGTCTCTATCTTGACTGTGGGTCCCCTGGGAACAACTTTCAGATTTCTGAAGACTGGGCCTGATGGCTCTCCTGTAACCCAGCACTTGGGGGGCTGAGGCATGGAGGACTGTGCACTGAAGGTCAGCTTGGACTACATAGATGTGTCTCAAAAACAAACAAAACCAGGTATGGGGCCTTACACATGTAGCCCCAGAGTTGAGGATGCTGAGTCAAGAGGACTACTATGAATTAAGAGAAAAGGCTGGGGTGTTTCTGGTATCAATTGGACCTTTAAAAGATGGACAAGGCCTGGAAGTTCAAAATGGACATATGTCAAGGTCTGGGAAGTCACACAGGACAAAGTTGAGAAGAGACTATCAAGGTTAGATGGTTTTGGAATAGTGACTCAACTAACCTCCAATTCCTATTGCCAATACAATATTTAATTTGTGATTAAAAAACTCAGTTGAATCTATTATTAGTATGTACATGCAAGAAGGCGTGGCCTATGAAGGCCACAGTGTGGATGTGGAGGTCAGAGGCCTTTCCTCCACCTTGCTGAGGCAGGGTCTCTCTTGTTTCTGTTTCCTGTGTCCTCCAGGCTAGCTGCCTCATGGGCATCTAGAGGATTCTCCAGTCTCAGTGTCTCATTTTGCTGTAAGGGTGCTGGGTCAGTGGGTGTGCTCCACTTTTAGCATGTTCATGTGGGCTCCCCGGACTGAACTCCAGTCACTAGCCTTGCATGGTAGCACCTTTGCCTGCTGAGCCATTTGTTCAGCTCTGCATTTAGTTTTCTTTAGGACAGGGTCTTATGTAACCCAGGTTGGCCTCAAAATCTTTACGGATCAGAGGAAAACCTTAAATGATGATCCTGCCTCTGTGCCTCCCAAAGGCTGGGATTGTAGGTATGTACCCACATCCAAACATTATTGCCATTAAAATGGAACTAATGATATCTGGTCTTTGGACTGTAGGGAGAATTAAAGTACTGCATGTAATGCCCCGGACCCCTCAGTTTTACCTCTTGGCCATCTTTCCACGATGCCTCAGGCCTTGGCCATATAGAGACATGCCTGATAAATGACCTACAAAGGGCTCTGCTTTTCCGTACAGCTCGGTCCACTGGCAATGGTGCCTGAGATTTTATGAGCAAGAGACAGTAGAGGCTGATTTTCAGTACCACTCGATGTTCTCAAGGAGAGCTTGGGAGAGAAGGGATCTGTAGCAGCTCAGGCTCCTGAAGGAAATTCTGTTTCCCCAGTTCCCCTCCTCCTCGCCCCACCTCTCTCCAGATCCCCCTCCCTCACACACCCTCCTCCAACCACCACATCTGGATCCAACTAGGGAACAACAGGCTTTCTGTGAACACCCCCACCTCCTCTGCCCTCAGTCCACCACTTCAGAACTTTGGTTCTCACAGGGTGGGGGTGGGCTGGAGAGTCAAGAAAACTCAGAGAGCTCTCTTTCCACAAACCTGTAAGGTTAAGTCTGCCTCTCCCTCTCCCTCTCCCTCTCTCTCTCTCTCTCTCTCTCTCTCTCTCTCTCTCTCTCTCTCTCTCTCCTCTTTCTTTCTTCTTTCTTTCCCTCCCTCCCTTCCTCTCTCCCTCTTGCTCTACGTCAACCAAGAGGCCAGCCAGGGCTCCGGGTCAGAGTTGAGCAGCCTCTCTTCCTGTCCAGGGAGAACCTGATGGACTCCAGAGCCCAAGCCATACACTGCACACACTGGAATGCAGTCCCAGTGGAAGGCAGCTGTAACTCTCATTAAAGTGACATCAACCCCACAGCGAGAGTCTGCTGTAAATCCAGGGAAAGGGGGCATTCATCCAGGGAAAACCACAGACACAAAGAAAAAAAACCCTTAACTAAAGGAGCCCTGGTGTCTGGAACTAATAATGGGGCCCTCCCTACCCAAGGTCCTGTTGAAGCTGTGGGAGGGAGCTAGAGGCTCTGGAGATGATGTCTAAGCCAGGCCCAGTGCTCCGAAGGGATGTGGCAGGAGCCCTCCCTATTAGTCTTTCTGAGGCTGATAAGGTGTAGAGTCAGCTTGTGTCTTGAGGGCTGGCTGGGGACGTTGGCTTTTCCAGGGACTAGAAGAGGTGTTGGCTTTAGTCATAAAGGATTTTGTCAGTTTTGCTGGGGGAAAAGCCATTTGTGGTCTGATGTCTAGGACTCACAGATGGCTTCTCTGGGTTTTGTCTAATTCCATATATGATAGGTGATGTGTGGTGTGATATATGATATATCATAGCTATATGATACGTGCGTGTGGTGTGTGGTTTAGGCATGTATGGGACATGCATGTGAATGTGTGAGTAAGCACACATACAGAGGCCAGAGCAGGATGTTAGGCACCTTTCTCCCCCACCCCCTCTATACACACACACACACACACACACACACACACACACACACTCCCTAGCTTTATTACCTTGAGACAGGGTATCTCACTGAACTGGAAGCTTGCCATTTTCCCTAGGCTGGCTGGCCAACTAGTGAGCTCTCAGAATCTGCCTGGCTTCATGCAGAATTCTGCTTGTCTTTCCTTGGGTTACAGACATGGTGCCCACTTCCCAATCTAGGGCACAGGGATGTGCAGCTACCCCCAGATTTTTAGGTGTTGGAGATTTAAACTCAGGTCCTCATACTTTCCAAACGCATACTCTTATAGAGTCATCTCCCTCTTGTTCTCCTTCTTCTTCTTGTTGTTGGTACAGAGTCTCAAAAAGATGAGGTTTGCCCCAAAGTTCATATACAGCAGAGGATGACCTTGAACTCCTGATCTCCCTACCTCCACCTCCTGAGCGCTAGGACGACAGGCAAACCTGCATCTGAATTCCCAGATGATGACATGACAATGATGCTTTTGGCTCTAGGCTTTGAGGACTTCTGCCTTAGAATGGCTTCACCAGGACTCAAGCCTGCTTTCTTTCCCTGCCCCAGACCTGCAGCTGCTGCAGCAAAGTACTGGCCCAGGCAGACTGCAGACTTGCACAGCACTGCACAGCACCGGGGACTCCAGGAGCTGAGAGAGCAGCATGGTGAAATATGACTACAGAGTCATCTGCATGTCACAGAGCGACCAGGGGGGTGTCTTCACTGCCTGGTTTGGGGATCTGTGCTGTACACTTCTCGGGTATTAAAACCCAGTTTCTAGGCTGGGGATATATTCCAGTTAGTAGAATGCTTACCTAGTGCATTAGACACTTTTCCATTGTTATGACAAAACACTGTGATCAAACCAACTTGGGGAGGAAAGGGTTTATTTCATCTTACAGGTCAACAGTACCCCGTTCCTGAGTTCCTGTTGAGGGCAAGAACTCGAGGCAGGAACCTGGAGGCAGGAACCGAAGCGGAGACCATGGAGGACCACTCTCACTGCATTGTTCTCATGGCTCGCTTGGCTTGCCCCAACCAGCTGCCCGGGGTGACACTGCCCATAGTGGACTGAGTCTTCCCACATCAACCCTTAATCACAAAACGCCCCACAGGCTTGCCGACAGGCCAATCTTATGGAGGCATTGTCTCATTCGAGGTTCCCTTTTCTCCGAAGACCCTATCTTGTGTCAAGTTGACAGAAACACTAACCAGCACACCTCACCTCGTATGCACAAAGTCTTGGGTTAGCCTCTAATTCCAGTGCTCAGGGGGTGGAGGGTGAAGGCAGGAGAAAGAAACTTGCTCCTGATACACTGAAAGTTTGAGGTTAGCCTGGGCTACATAAGACATTGTCTGAAGAAATAAGAACAATTGAGTCCTCCACCTCTACCCCTCAGGGTCCAACTTCCTCCTCATGCCAAAGAGGTTTAGCAAGGGCAGGAATGCTGAGAAAGTCAGGCCCAAGTCACATGGCCCAGGCTGAAAGGCCGAGTACCATCAGCTGACAGTGCTGGGAACATCCAGAAATAATACTTGGAAAGGTGGGTCTGGGGAGGAGGGTGTAACAACATTGTGGGTCAGACAGATACACCTAATGCTAGAGGAGGCCCTGCTCACTTAAGGGATGCTTCAGGGGCTGTCGTGTTTGAATGTGACAGCTGAGACTTCCTGGGGGCAGGGGCTTGGGTAGGAGAGGAGCAGAAGAACACCTGCTTCGCCATCAGGCCAGGCAGACCAACGGGTAAGACTCAAAGGGACCATCTAGGGTGTGATGTCTGCCACCTGTCCTGAGACCCAAGGGCCTCCAGGAGCTCTTGTGAAGACCAGGTCTGAGTTCAACTTCCCTCAAATGGAGCATTTTTGTGGGGTTCAGGCCCCTGTTACCTGTACACCTGCCACCCCTCTTTCAGGTCCTTGGGGTGCAGGGATTCATGTGTGGGTTCCCTGTTGTAATAGCCCCAAAGGTTTCCTTCAAAACTCAGGGCATTTTATCCTCTCCTCCACCTCATAAGGAATAGATCCTAAATAAAAACGGGAAAGTTAAGCTGAGGTTGATAGCCTGTGACTGCCATCCCCTCACCAGAAAAGTAGAAGCAAGAGGGTAGCCACAAGTTCAAGCCTAGCCTAGGCTTCAAAGAAAGGCCCCATTTCAGAGACCAAAACAAAACAAACAAACAATAGCAAAAAAATAAAACAGAACAAACCCAAAACCAAAACAACAACAAAAGGCCCATTCAAGTCTATACTAAGTAAGAGTTAGAGTTCTCAGAAAATGTCACCGTTGACTTCCTGCTGACCTCTCTGCTAATACAAGTTTATAGTTCCTTTTTGAAAACTAGCGTTAGGCCGAAGTTGGAAGGAAGAGATTCAGGGTTATAGTGGGTGTCTGTGTGCCTGCTGTAGCCTGCCACGCATGTGGAAGCAGACACTGCTTCAGCTGCTCCGTAACGTCTAGAGAGCCCTGGAATTGCCATGTTCCTTCCTCTGTGCTGATGGAAGCTGGTCAAGGTCATGCTCCCCATGAAAGTGGGACCGCATATTTCCAGTGATTGATTTGGAAAGAGTACTGGCCTCTTTGCTTGAATATGAGCTATCTGTATAGGCCCAGACTGCAACACTCCACGGAGCTATCAAGGCCTCGATGACACTACAGAGCAGTCTCCTTAGCCCAAGCCTGCTTCTTCTCTAGTAAACACATGCAAAGCTCTGCTTCCCAGGAGCTCCACCTGAGACAGGAAGGAGCAACCGAAGGGGTGCATGTGTCATGGCACATGTGGTGATCAGAGGATAACTTTTCAATCAATTCTTTCCTTTTACCTTTACACAGGTTTTGGGGATTGAACTCAGGTTGCCAAGCTTGTGTAGTGAAGTCAACACCTTTACCCACTGAGCCATCTTGCCAGCAGCCCCTGTCTGTTCCTCTCCCCACAGATGCCACATGGTTGGAACTCCAGCTTTCAGTGTCTCTGGGTATCAAAGAAGGGTCACCTATACCCAACCTAGTTGACAAAACCCAGGCTTAGTCCTGCCCTAGTGATGGATGAGGACACCACTGTAGGACCATGAAAGGCAGCCTTGTTCCTGGTTGAGCTAATGCTGGAAACCCCGGTGACCCTGAAGGAACGGTAGGTGTTTTGCCTGTTCCCGGGCACCAGGCTCCTATCACTAGCCTCAGCCCTCCATAGATTTGTGGCCATCAGTCATGTAAGGGCAACTCGCCAAACCCCTCCATAGGTAGAAGATGTGACCTATGCTCACATAGCCTCAAGACAGATCTCCATTTTAACGAGGTACCTAAAGGCCTGGAGAACTTAGCCAATAAGCTTTCCTTCCCAGATACTTCTCCCTGCAAAAGGTATTTAACCTCAGACCTGTCCTGAGAAGTGGAGGTATAGTTTTATTCATTCACTTTCCGCCATGACAATAAATGCCTTAAAATCATGGACGGCCTCTTTTCATCAGGATCCTCTGTGGGGAGCCACGGAGAAGGCCTTTGCCCATAGAGCCTCAAGTCTAATCTCCTGTAGAAGGCCTGTCTGCGCTCCCGGCCAAAGCTGCATCAAGCCAAGCCCAAGCCCACTGCCACTGTCAAGCCAAGGACTCTCTCAGCAGGACCAGCTGGAGCTCTCCCCTCCTCACCCCCATCCCCCACCCTGGGCTAGATCCAGCCCTGGGGCCCCACTCCATTCTCAGCTCTTCCACAGCATCCAATGTCACCTGGGTGTTTGAGAGTCTGACAACCAGACGGCCCGGCCTTCTTGCAAGCCTGGGGACCTCCAAACCAGCTCCAGCTGTCCTGTGCCTCAGACTGTGCCCCCCACTCCCACCCCTGGAATAAAGTCCCTTGGCTTCCCCACAGTCTGACACCAGCCCAGTGACAGCTACAGTGTAGGGTACGCCCCTGGGGCAGAGCAAACTCGAGACCCCATAACCCTACATACCACTGATTTTTTGGTTAATTAGTGTTCTCTATCTGGTCTCCATGCGACTAAGGAATGGTTCTTCTGGTCATAGTCAAGGCAAGTTTAAAGTTAGCAGCCTACTGCCACAGTGACAGACTTCTCCCTCAGGTCTGACTCCAGAGCACTCTGGAGACCGTGGCATGAAGAGGACTCCCCGAAACTTTGTCCTTGTGTGTCACAATGCGATTCTACCCTTGGCGCATTCTCTACGAGAAGAAGCTCAATTAGACATCTTCTGCAGAGGAAGGGCATGTGGAAGGGGTTTGAAAGCAAAATTAGCTGATACCACTTTGGTTCTGGTGGACCTACTAAGTGCTCCCTCGATACATTCTTGGGTCTCTTTGAATGCTCAGCTTTGCCTGTCACTTGGGTATTTTTTACATATATCTACAGTTCACAAAAAACAACTCCCTTGAATTTGCTGTATAGTCAAGGATGACCCTAACTTCTGACTCCCCTGCCCTACCTCTCTAGATGTGGGATTACAGGTGTGCGCCAACCATGTCTGTTTTATATGATGCTGGAGGGAAAAATCAGAGATTCATGATGGTAGGCAAGCTCTCTCCTAACTGAGCTACATCCGTAGCTAATACTAACCCCTTTACCTATTCCTGTTAACTTGGAGCTTCCATATGGGAAGATGAGTTTGGGATGCCCTGACTTCCCTTGGAATATAAGACTCTGGGGGAGGAGGAAGGTATCTAGAAGTGACACCTATCTACTGAATGGACAGTTAGGAATCCCTTGTCTTGTAGCTAGCGCTATGAGGTAGGATAGGTCAATGGTAGCACGGTGCGGTGGCTTGGTGGCTGTAGTGGTTTAAATGAAAATGACCACATAGATTCTAGGGAGTGGTATTATTTGAAAAGATAAGGTGCTGTAGCCTTGTTGGATTGGTGTGGACTTATCAGAGAAAGTGTGTCTCTGGGGATGGGCTTTGGGCCATAAATGCTCAAGACAGGCCCAGTGTCTGCACCCCTCTCTTGCTTCTGCCTACAGATCCAGATGTGGAACTCCTGGCTTCTTCTCTAGCACTCTGCCTGCCTGTGTGCTGTCATGCTTCCCGCCATGTTGACGATGGGCTAACCCTAAGCCAGCCTCAATTAAATGTTTTCCTTTATAAGAGTTGCCATGGTCATGGCGTCTGTTCATAGCAGCAAACCCTAATGAAGACGAGTAGTCTCTGTCTCTCTCTCCTGCTGTCCGCTGATTCAGATGTAGAACTCCCAGCACCATGTCTGCCTGCATGCCCCCATGCTTGCGCCATGACAGTAATGGACTCTGAAACTGTAAGTCAGCCCCAATTAAATGTTTTCTTTTATAAGAGTTGCTGTGGCCACGATGTCACTTCACAGCAATAAAAACTCTAAGACAGGGCTGGAGAGATGGCTCAGTGGGTAAGAGCACTGACTGCTCTCCCAAAGGTCCTGAGTTCAAATCCCAGCACCCACATAGTGGCTCACAACCATCCGTAAGGAGATGGATCTGATTCCCTCTTCAGGGGTCTGAAGACAGCTACAGTGTACTTATATATAATAAATAAGTCAAAAAACAAAAACAACAACAAAAAAAAAACAACCCTAAGATGTTGGTAGTGTGGTAGAGAGGCTCTGTGGTTGAATGGGTCTCATCTTGTAGGGAATGCTCTTTTAGCCACAGAAGTGTCCTGTAACTTCTCTCTGTCTCTGTCTCTCTCTGTGTCTCTGTCTCTGTCTCTCTCTCTCTCTCTCTGTGTGTATGTGTGCGTGTGTGTCTATCCCTTTTTAATTTCTGTGGGAAGAATCCCAGCTTGCTTCCTCTGAGCTTTTTTTGTGTGTGCATGTGAGTATCACAACTTGTATTTTCCTACTTAGCAAAATATTAATTATCCCACCCTGGAACCTTTCTGTTGGGTGTATTTTCTTCGTGCCACCCTCTAAGCTGTGGGGCACCAAGAAACTGCTGTGTTTTTTTCCCCTCATCTCAGCGAGTCTCCGGTAGTGTCTAAGGGGAGGCCTGTCCCACCTCGCTGGATGCAGGCTGACCTCTGTGCCTCACAGTGGAGCCCAGTGCTCCTGCTGTCTCAGCATGGCTCACACAGCATGGGAACCTGTCATTTTCTTCCAGGAGGCTGTGAACATCACTGCACCTGTGTTCACAACAGCATCTGAATTCCCAATACCTAGTACAGGGTCTGGCATAGACTCATGATTCTCTGAGTATTTTCAATGAAGCAGGTAAATGAATGAGAATAAAGATTGGAGTGAAGAGGGCACAGCTTCCTGAACGCACCACGGTGTCACCTCTTGCACATTCACATACGGAGCTTATGACTTGAACCTTTCCTGCCCTGGATGTCTGGTGAGTCCCATCCTCTGTCCCTGCCTACTGGGGGCGGCGGGGATAGGGGGGAAAGGCTCCAGGGAGCAAGTGCAGTCAAACGCAGAGTTTGAAAGAGCCTTAGTGAACCAGCGATTGATGGTCACCTGGACCCACCATTGTAGAATTGATCCCTGGCGGCTGAGAAGGAAGAGTCTCCTAATTCTAAACACTGGCCTCTCTGGTCCCACTTCCTGCCACACTGTGTCCCAGTGAGCAGCAAATGGCTTGGTTTTTCTCCGTTTCACAGATGAGGACATTGTGGTGTGGAAAGTGGACCTGAGTTTTACCCAAGGTGAGAGTGCTGCCCAGGGACTAGGTTCAGATCAAAAGGTTATTCTTTTTTTTAATGAAAAATTTAAAAGTAAGTGTGTGTGTGTGTGTGTGTGTGTGTGTGTGTGAGAGAGAGAGAGAGAGAGAGAGAGAGAGAGAGAGAGAGAGAGAGAGAGAGAGAGAGAGGGAGAGGGAGAGGGAGAGGGAGAGGGAGAGGGATGTGCTTGCTGTAGTATGTGAGTGGAGGTCTGAAGACAGCTTGATAGAGTTGCTTCTCTTCTTCTGCCTTTAAGTGGATTCTGGAGACCCAAGTCTGCTAGTCAGCTTAAGCTGTAGGAATTTTTACCCTCTGAGCCATCTCACCTGCCCTTTTAAAAACTTAAATTTTGGTCTGGAGAGACGGCTCAATAGTTAAGAGCACTGGAGGCTCTTCCAGAAGTTCTGAATTCAGTTCCCTGCAACCACATGGTGGCTCGCAACCATCCGTAATGGGATCCGATGCCCTCTTCTGGTGTGTCTGAAGACAGCAAGAGTGTACTCACATATATAAAATAAATAAATCTTAATAAAAACTTAAAATTTTTTATTATTGTGTATGAACAGTTATTATGATGGATGTGGGTTAACTTTGATGTGTATGTGTGTGTGTATGTATGTATGTATGTATGTATTTCAAGAGTTGGTTCTCTCATCCCACCATGGGTTCCAGGGATCAAACCCAAGCCTTTATCCACTGGACCATATCATAGCCCTCTCTCTCCCAAGTGCTGGACTTAGACACATCTTACCAGATGGGGCCCCAGCTGCAGCTCTGAGTCCTCAAGCACCCTGTGCTCCCTGCTGCTTTGCCCCTGCTCTGGGAGCGTGAGACGGCTGACTCGAGCAGTTTCAGAGCATGTCTCCCTGCTCAGGTCAGGCCTCAGTAGACAGCCTCTCCGTGGTGACCCCAAGCTTTGATCTCTAGGCCTAGGAGCTGGAAGGCTGGGAGTCTTCAAATGGGTCTTCTCTGAGCAGCACACACAGGTCAGCCCAGTTAAAAACCCACACATCCTGGAGCCCCTGACAGGGACTTCTAGGCATTTCCAGATGTTTGCTGAGATAAAAAGTCTCTTCCAATTGGGAAAAGTTTGCAATAAAATCTCCCAGTAGTTCCCTTGGTTCTGTCTGTGTCCACTGAAGCCGCTAGCTCTGTGACCCCAGAGAGCTCAAGTGAGCTACTCTTGATAAGAGAAAGACACTGAGACTGACTTGATCTGCATTCCAGGGGTAACGAAGTCTACAAGGAAGGAACGGGTGGCTAAGGTGCTTCCTGTATTTGTCAGTACCCTCTCCTTTCCAGCATACGTCACATGAAGCATATTGCCCTGTATCCTCCTTTCTCAAAGACCAGGCTTTTGGGTGTCAGTATATCCCATTAGCTAATCTGAGGTTCTGAAGCTAAGGAGGGAAGCCAGCCTGGGACAAGTTCTCCTCCTCCTTCCTCCTCCTTCTTCTTCCCCCTCCCTCTTCCCTCCTCCTCCTCCTCCACCTTTGTTTTGTTTTTCAAGACAAGGTTTCTCTGTGTAGCCCTGGCTGTCCTGCAACTCGCCTTGTAGACCAGGTTGGCCTGCTGCTCAGAGATCAGCCTGCCTCTGTCTCCCGAAGTCTGGGATTAAAGGTGTGTCACCGCCCAGTTTAATAAATTCTTTTAAACCTTTAAATATGTGCTCTGATGGGGTGCCCGAGAATAATATCATGCATAGTCCTTGGCTTTAGAATGGTCTAGAACTGCATTGTGGTGAAGGGAGTCGATTCTGGAGTATGTACTCAGAGACACTGTGGGAGTAGAGGGTGGAATCTGGGTGTTTGTTGGGTAGTACATGGTTTAAAGTATCCTAACTTCTGACCAACAGGATAGCTGAGTGCAACCTAGCCCCTGAATTGTAAACTTACTTAAAACACTAAAATACTGTATTATATTGTTTGCAATTAAAAATAATTATTATTATGATGTGTGTGTGTGTGTGTGTGTGCGCACACAAGAGAGGGAGAGAGTGAGCAAGAGATAGATAGATAGATAGATAGATAGATAGATAGATAGATAGATAGATAGATAGATGGAGGAAGGGAGGAAGGGAGAGAGAGAGCGCGCACATAGGCACAACATTCAGGAGTCTCCTCTTCCACCACGTGGGTTCCAGGGATTAAACTCAGGTCATCAGGCTTGGTGACAAGTCCTTGACCCATGGAACCATCCTGCTAGCTGCAATTTGTGTGGTTTGTGAGCATGGACAACATGTGTAGCAATAACAAAAGGCTGGGCATGTCTTGGAGCATGTGTATGGTAACTATGAGGGCTCTGAATTGAAATGAGAAAGAAAATGAGAGTGTGTGAGGGGTGGGTTGGTGGTGTGTGCAGTGTGTATGTGGAGGTGGGTGGTGTGTGCAGTGGGGGGTGGGTTGGTGGGGTATGCACTGTGTGGGGGGATGGGTAGGTGGTGTGTGCAGTATATGTGGGGGGTGTGTGTGGTGAGTCGTGCTGTGTGCAGTGTGCAGTATGTGTGTGTGGGGGGTGGGGGGTGTATGCAGTGTGTGTGTGTCTATGTTTGTGTGTGTGTGTGTGTGTGGTGTGTACAGTGTGGGGGGGGGTTGGGGGTTGGTGCTGTGTGCAGTGTGTATGGGGGAGTAGGTTGGTGGTGTGTGGAGTGGGTGGGGGGTGGGCTGGTGTTGTGTGCAGTGAGGAGTTGGACTGGGTGTGTGTGCAATGGGTTGGGGGTGGGTTGATGGTGTGTGCAGTGTGCATGTTTGGGGGTGGCTTGGTGGTTTGTGCAGTGCGTGGGGGGTGGGTTGGTAGTATGTGCAATATGTGTGTATGCTAGATTGGTGGTATGTGCAGTGTGGGGGGAGTGTGGGGGTGTGCAGTGTGGGGGTGGGTTGGTACTGTGTGCAATGTGTGTGTATGCTGGATTGGTGGTATGTGCAGTGTGTGTGGGGGGTGGGGGTTGGTGGTGTATGTAGTGTGTGGGGTGGGGGTTGGTGGTGTGTGCAGTGTGTGTGGGGTGGGGGTTGGTGGTGTGTGCAGTGTGTGTGGGGTGGGGGTTGGTGGTGTATGTAGTATGTGTGGGGGTGGGGGTTGGTGGTGTATGTAGTGTGGGGGAGGTTGGGGGTTGGTGGTGTATGTAGTGTATGGGGTGAGGGTTGGTGGTGTGTGCAGTGTGTGGGGTGGGGGTTGGTGGTATGTGCAGTGTGTGGGGGGTGGGGGTTGGTAGTGTGTGCAGTGTGTGGGGGGGTGGCTCAGGCTGCATCCCGGAGCCTGATGCCTTCCAGCCTGTGCTGTAGAGAACAGAGAAGAAAGGGCAGAGATGCTCGCCCTGTGTTTGGGTAGGGGTGGGGGTGGGGGTGGTGGAGGGAGCTCTGGGGGTGGGGGTAGGGAGGATGGGGGATCCCTAGCTGCTGGGTCTCTTTTTCTCAAGGTGGGTTGAGGCAGTGTGGCTGAAAGCCCTGAGAGCCTTCTGTGCTCTGGTTGGTGGGATCGCCGCCATAGCGCTGTTGCCTCCTTAACCCTCAGGTTGGAAGCATCATCCTCAAGCCCCATCCCCACTCCTTCCTGCTGCCCAGATCAGACACCAAAATATTTCCACATTTCCTTTGGAAAAATCCTGGGAGGTCTGTTTATGGCTATAGCAGAGAGGCACACATCTGTGCACAGTTTGGCTGGGACATCTGGAAACCCAGGAACTGGAGTGTGTGGGAATTTGGAGCACATGGTACCAACCTCTACCCCCAAAGAGTTTCCCTGTCGCTTCAGGACTGTCATATCAGTTGGGTCCTGTTTCTATAAATAGCCCCTCACCATCTTTATCTGCATACGTCTACGCTCACAGAGCACTTTCACACACACCTTGTTTCAGTAGGGTGAGTGGCACACGAGGACATCCCTGACTTCCAACAGTGCATTTATTCATGATGCCCCAGCTCTAGGGAGCCCTTGTGGTATTCCGGAGCATCACCCTCGAGCCGGTCACCAGTCTTAGACCTGTGGGACAATACATGCTGATTCAGCGAACCCACGCAGCACACAAGAAGGTGTGACTCACTTCCAGCCACCCACAGAGACCCATCCCAAACTGGTCAGGGCCTACTCACTCAATCTCAGGAAAGACCTGCCCTCCCCTGGGAGACCTGGGTACTTTCAGCTTGGAAATGTTCCTGCTCTCGCCTAGCTTGTTCCTTCCCTAACAAAGTCTACTCCGTAAGGCTGCTATGCCCGCTCTGCAGCGCAGGGACAGAGAGAGGACTCCAGGGACCCCACTCCTGATGTACACCCAACATTTTCCCAGAAGACTTGGATGTTCCTGGGGCCATTCGTCTGGCTGGTCTTATCCTTCCCATTGCCAAAGATGCGTCTACTCCTTTGGTTCCCACTGTGAAGCCTCCTTCTGTCTCCCTCATTCTTTGGGTTCCTTCCTTCTCAGCCCCGAGCCTCCCTCCCGGATTCCAACAAATCTTCTTGGTCAGGCTAGGAATGTATTCTTTAGGGGATGTGGGGGAGGGGTGGCAGAGACAGCAGAAGGGAAAGAGAAGAGGGGAGGGGTAAGTGGAAGGAAAGGAAAAGAGGGAAAGTGGACAGGAGGGGCCAAGGGAGGCAGGTGGTGGAGGGTCAGGGGCAGAGTCAGATACCTAGACTCACTTGACTCTGCTGGGAATCCCTTTGAAGACCCAGCTAGGCCCACGTGAGACTGAGTTCCTGGGCTTCCCCAGCAGTATATACCAGACCCCCCCCTTCCCAGTCCACACCAGGATTCCATAGGGCTCCAGAGCAGTTTTGAGCTTCTTCTTCAACACTTCCCTCCTCCTCCTCCTCCATGGACAGGCTAGCCTCAGTGGAGGCCTAAAGGCCAAAGGAGTTCTGATCTCTCAAGCCTTCCCAGCCCTCCTGGGGTGCCGCCTCTGGCAAAGAGCCTAGGCCTCCACAGACCCTGCGTGCCTTGGCCTTTCCAGACTGGACCACTGTAGCCTAGGGATAATTTTCGAGTCTTCTAACCCAACCATGAGCTAGAAACACCTTCAAATTCCACTGGAGACCTCAAAGTCTTTCATTTTAGCTTTTATGTGTATGGTTGTTTTGGCTGCATACCTGTGAACATCATGTGTGTGCGCCTGGTGTCTGTGAAGGCCAGAAAATGTCATTGAACTCCCTGAAGTAACAGTTCTTTGTGAACCTTCATGTGCTTTTAACCACTGAACTTTTTCTCCAGAAACTCAAAGCTTTTTTTTAAAATTATATAAATTGGCTTAATGTAAAAAAAATTGCTCTCTCTCTCTCTCTCTCTCTCTCTTTCTCTCTCTCTCTCTGTGTGTGTGTGTGTGTGTGTGTGTGTGTGTGTGTGTGTGTGTGTGTGTGTGTGTAAGCCACAGCCTACATGTGGAGATCAGAGGACAACTTGAAAAGGCCATATGGGTTCCAGGCATTGAACTCAGGGCAAGGTCTAGCGCCTTTACTTACTAAACAATGTTGCTGGTCTTTGTTTGGCTTTTGTTTTGTTATGGGACAGAGTTTCAGGCATCAGAGTTTCAGGCATCGCAGGCTGGCTTCAAACTCACTGTGTGGTAAGAGGATGATCTTGAGCTTCTGTTCCTCTTGCCTCTACTTCCCCAGCGCTGGGATTACAGTTCTGTGCAACCACACCCCATTTAATGGTGTGCTGGGCATCCAGGCCAGAGTTCTGTCCAAGTCAGGCAAACCCTCTACTCACTGACTTATTACCCCCTAAGCCTCAACTCTTTTAAAGATTTATTTATTTATTATATGTGTGTACACTGTAGCTGTCTTCAGACACACCAGAAGAGGGCATGTGGTTGCTGGGGTTTGAACTCAGGACCTTCGGAAGAGCAGTCAAGTGCTCTTAACCACTGAGCCATCTCTCAGCCTCAACTCTTATCTCAGAGTTCCTACATATGAGACAAGAAACCCATTTCTTCAAAGTTTTGCACCTCAGTCTCCTAAATGCAAAATGGAGCCTTCACTCAGTGGGACAGCTTAGAAGTCAGTGCCTGCAGAGCACCCAGCCATTTAGCAGATTCTCCTGGGTGGATGACACTAAGTCTGTTTTCTCCCCTTTCTTTCCCCCTTTGCTCTCCTGAAAGCAGATGTGAGCCAGGGAAGAGCTAGCTGACCTCACTACCCCGGGGACAAAGGAACGATGGCCTCAGTTCAAGAGCAAAGTACAGGAGTTTTTGATTAACTCAGGAACACCACAGACTTCCAGGGACCCAGCTGCTGCAGGGTGGGGCACAGGGGCGGGGCTCTTGAAGACTCGTGAAAGAAATTGGTTGATGTAGCACATGAAGCCATGAAGGCAGGCAAATGCTGAGGCCAAGGCCTAGCTGAACTTACCTTTTTCTTCCTGGGCTTGTTCACAACTGGAGAGATAGAGCCTGGGGCTGTGACAAGGCTACACTGTGTGTGCCTGGGACTGCAAAGCCATGGGATCTCCCCTTTGTCCCTGCTTCACTCCCCCACGCCCCACCCCCACCCCTTCACTCCCCACCCCCTACCCCCTCACCTCCCTACCCCCTCACCTCCCCACCCCCCCACCCCCACCCCCATTCCCCTGGCCCCTGGCCCTAAGTGTAAGTGCGTCAGAGGCATGTTTTCTTCTGAACCCAGCTGGGACAAGGTCATCTGAGGGGACACTCCATGTGCACAGGGTCAGTGCTCCTGGACCAGGAACTTGGCCAAAGGGTACAGGGTAAAAATGAGTGAGGGTGGTGTGTGTGTGTGTGTGTGTGTGTGTGTGTGTGTGTGTGTGTGTGTGTGTGTGAGAGAGAGAGAGAGAGAGAGAGAGAGAGAGAGAGAGAGACCCTGTCTGCTCCCAGAACAAGTTTCCTCCAGCTCCCTCAAAAACCTTTGGTGTTCCCATCCAGGGGTCCTGGGGTCTTCCCAGGCAACCAGCCCTATCTAAGAGACATCCCAAGATGTTTTAGGAAGAAGGCCAAATTGCTGTGTTTATTTTATTTTATTTTGACAGGATCTCATGAACTTGTCCTATTGTCAATAATGATCTTGAGCTTCTGATCTTTCCGAGTGCTGGGATTACAGACTTTTGCCACTCTCCACAGTCATTTGTTTGGTCCTGGGGATTGAACTTGGGACCTCAAGCATGCTAAGGAAGCGTTTAACCAGCTGAGCTATACAACCCTACCACTCTATGTTTCTGAGACCCATCCTTGAGCTTGGTGGCTGCCCCTCTGGTCTACATAGCTTTCCTGATTCTGGTTTGAAACTTTCCCAGATATCTAATAGAATTCGTTAGATTTACAAGGAATCGCCACAAGCAGTTTGTTTTTCCTCCTGCGGATGAGCCAAGCTTTGGGGAAGATCCCTAAGCTGCTTGGTTCTCTCCCTCCCGCAGCTCAACCACCCCTAGCTGCCTTCCCACCCAGATATATGGGAAAATGGCCCCTTAGCCCTTCCAGTCATGCGAATGAGGCCACGATTCAAAGGCAGTGGGCAGAGAGGAGGCCTCATGGTGTAGTCAGAAAGAACCAGCCTTTTGTGCTGCAGCAGGGTCCTTGGGGGTGAGTACATTTTTGGCATATTTAGAAAGATTTCTTTTTTAGAACAGAGTCGAGGAGGGAAAGGGAGGGAAAGACGGACAGAGAGGCCAAAGACAGGAATAGGAAGAAGAGACAGGGACTGGGCAAGGGCTAGGGAGAGTTCTTACATGGGGTAGAGGGGGACATGCACAGGAAAGGAGTCAGAGAGGGAGAAGCCGGCAAGAGAAGGAAAAGCCAGCGCAGGTGACTTTAGAAAGCTGAGGACTCAGCTCAGTGGTGGAGGCATGGAGTGCCATGCCTGAAGCCCCAGGTTCAGGCCTCAGCACTGAAACTCAATGAACACATGAGTCAAATGGAGGTGCCAAAGTGGGTTTGACTTCCACTCATTTCCTTGTAAATGCTACACAAGGCTCACTAACTTGCTTACGCTGGATTTTAACTCACTCTGTTGCCTTGGAGGTCTTGAACCTGTGATGCCTCCTACCTAAGCTTCCTGAGAAGATGGGATCACAGGCCTAACCACCAGGCCTGGCCAGATTGTGTGTGTGTGTGTGTGTGTGTGTGTGAGAGAGAGAGAGAGAGAGAGAGAGAGAGAGAGAGAGAGAGAGAGAGAGAGAGAAAGAACACAGCATAGATTCATGCATGTACATGTATGTGTATAAACATCATACATGTGTGTGCACATGTGGGTGTGCTTGTACATGCAGATACAAGGCTGACACTGAATGTATTTCCTAGTCACTCCTACCTTATTTTTCTGATGCAAGGTCTTTCACCGAATCTGGAGTCCACTGATTCATCGAGATGCTCCCAGCATTCCCATTTCTACTTCCCCAGCCCTGGGATTACACATTCACACTGTTTGCACTCAACTTTTGACCTGGAAGCTGGTGAAAAGGTTTCATGCTTGTATGGCTAAGCTGTTTACCAGTTTAGCCATCTCCCCAGATTCTTTGCTTCCATTTTACATGTGGGAAGACCGAGGCTGCATAGGGCATAGAGAGACAGCCAGTGCAGAGCAACTCCTGCTGTCTGAGACATGATAAGTCTCTACAAAGATAAACCCTATTTAATCCTCATAGCCAGATGAGACAGGTTCTAGGATTATTCCACCTTCACAGATCAGAGTGCAAAGCCTTGCTGATTCCTAACTGGAGGCCATTCACCAAAAGCTGAGAAATAATGGGGTTGGATGTGAAACCCAGTCACAGAGGACTGAGTCTTAAAAAAGGGAGATATACCTTGCATCAAATTCTGGTAGATTCCCATGTTCTATCCTGTTTCTTGGCTCTTAGGTCATTTAAGAGAAATAAGCACCATCAATCCATCTATCCATTCATCCATCCATCCATCCATCTATCCATCCATCCATCCATCCATCCATTCTCCTGAAAAATGCCTCATTGCCTGTGCCGTACATGCCGGGCACTGTGTTTGGGAATCCCACATTGATGCTGCTGCCTTCTTGAGGCTCTCAGTTGAGTGAGGAGGTCATAAGCAGGCAAGTAGTGACCTTACAGAGACCGACAATGGAGTCTGTCTTAAGGGTCTCTGAGCACATGGTGTCCTATCTCCTTCCGCCTAGGGGAGGAGAAGCCAGCTCTGGCATATTTTATGGGGACAATGGCTTGCCTGAGGTGAAAGGACAAGTACACAGGGGTTCAAGACACTTCCTCATTCTCAGAATCCAGGCCCCATTCCCTGATTCTTGCAGAAGGAAAGGGTTGCAACCTGAGTGCTGGGCAATCAGACAAGACATAGAAATAAAAGGTGTTCAGCTAGGAAAGGAAGAAGGGCATAGTCACAGTTGGTGCAAAGGACTTACATATAGGAGTCCTTAAGGCATTTACAGAACTGTTTTGAATAATAATGATGATAATGATAATAATAATAATAGAAAGTAAAGTTCAAGATACAAAAATCGATACACAAAAAGCAGTAGCAACTGGATGTGGTAGAATGTGCCTGTGACCATAGTATTTGAGAGACCGAGGCAGGAGAATGACATGTTTAGGCAAGCCTGAGCTCCAAAATGAGACTCTGTCTCCAAATACTAAGGGTTGAGAATGTAGCTCAGTGGTAGAACTCAGCATGCCCATGGTTCTGAACTTGATCACTAGCGCCCCCTGGCCACTCCCACACGCATGTGCAAACCCAAGAACTGGTGGTACATCTATGTGTTTATCGTGAGTCATGCTGGGCTGGTGAAGCCGATTAGCAGGTGACATTTGAGTTAGATCCCTAGGATTCATGTGGTGAGGCTGTCCTCTGCCACACGAGTGCCCTGACATACAAGCTCATCTACATATGTACTCACACAAAATAAATTAGACAAGGTCAGAGCATGGTAGCACATGCCTTGGAAGGCAGAAGCAGATGGATTTCTGCATTCGAAGCCAATCTGGTCTACAGAGTGGGTTCCATTCCAGGACAGCCAGGGCTACACAGAGAAAACCTTGTTTCGAAAGCAAACAAACAAACAAAACAAAGGGAGGGGGGAGACATCAACTAAATGAATTTAATTGTAATACACTAAAAATTAATTATATGAGAAAAAACGCAGGAATACTAAGAGAATTTCTACTGATAGGTTATTTCTCCTTGAATTGAAATGAGCCAAGACAGATTAGATTATATTAAAGGCAGGTTTACTGGGAGGCTGCTCTTGGGCCCCGGTTCACTGGTTCCAAGGATTGAGGCTAGGGGAGTCATCACGGAAAAGAAGGGTGGGGGAGGGGGAAGAGAAAGAGAGAAAGGGCACCCACTCAGAGAGAGAGAGAGAGAGAGAGAGAGAGAGAGAGAGAGAGAGGGAGGAGGAGGAGGGGGAGGAGGAGAGAACAAAATGACTGGATTATATGGGGAAGAGCCTCTGGGGGGAAGGGCAGCCCAGTCCCTGGACTGCAAAGTTCAGGGTTGGGGGCAGGATATACCAGGTAGGGACTGAGGGATGCTGGGAGAACCTGGAAGTCAGGTCTGCTTTGATACATAAAATATGCACTTCAGTCCCTAGTCCCTGGGTCGGAAACTAAACACATACCATTTTCAATAACTACAGAAATGGTTAGGATTAAATTCAACCAGGGAGTTGAAAGCCGTGAATACAGAAAGCTATAAAATATGAATAAAAAAGTGAAGGACACACAAATTATTGGTATGCTATACCATATTCATGGAGTGGAAGAATTAGTGTTGTTACCCATCCACAGGTGTTCTCTGACCACAAGTCACAGGCGCACGCGCTTGGGAGTTTTGTAGAAACAGAAACAGTGTTTTCTTCCTGATAGACCAAATAGCTCGTTCTCTTGCTTTTTCCCATCTCCCAATAGAGGGGGCCATCGGAAGGGTTGGGAAGGGAAAGGCAAGGGGTAATGCAGGCTGTTCAGTCTGCAGGGTTGGGTGGATCTCTTTCCTCCCTCCCCATCTTCCCGGCTCCCAGCCTTCTCACATTCCAGCCTCCATTTTCTCATTCTCTATCCCATTATTTTTCTAACTCCTTCCCCCTCCTTTTCCTCCTCTCTATTTTCTCCCCCTACCTTTTACTGACCCATCCCCCTCCTCCCCATCTTCTCTGCCACCTTTTACTCACCCCCCACCCTCCTTTTACTCCCCCCCCCATCTCCTCCTTTTCTTCTTCTTCGAACTAATTGCTTAAGAGGTGAAGACCAGGTCGACTTGTGAAAACCCTGATCCATCACCATGGTGATGCTAATTCAAGCTGAGTTCAAAGGAAATGGCTCCAGTTAAACCTAACAGGCTGGAGCCAGGCGCCCCAGCAAGGACCAGTGCCAGGAGGAGGGAGCCCCCGTCCACAACAGTGCCCAGAAAAAGAGGAAGAACAACCCACAGGCGCTCACGCCTCTACTCCGGTACTCTCTTGGTATCCTTCAGATCTGCCCAAACCTAAAGCCAACCCAAGAGGTCATTGCACTGAGTCCCCTGCCTCCAGACCAGGCTCTACCTAAGCCACCTCAAACAGTTGGACAGTCGGCAACATTCCCATTTTAAAGATGTTCCGACTTCTGCTTGCGGTTCTGAGGGTTTAATCACCCCTGCCGGGGAGCTCATTATAGGGAGCTCATACCAGCTCTCCCATTGCTTTCTAGTAAGCGCAGATTTGGGAATGCCACAAATAAAGAAGCTGGTACTTCAAAGAATGTTTGTATTCACTCCACTGGTGGTCCCCAAGTTGCCAGTTTGTAGGGATAAGGAAGCTTTTAGTGGGAAGACTGACTAAGTCTGGCTGGCTTAGAATGGCATGGTAAGCCCAGAGCTTGGGACAGCTATTTTAACATCAGAAAGGAAAGAACCTGGCACATGTAGGTGGGGGTACTAGCCACTAAGCCTGACAACCTGAGTTTGATCCCCGGGACCCTTGTGGAAAGAGAGAAACAATTCCCACAAGTTGTCCTGTGACCTTCAAATGTTTGTCATGATGTACACACACACACACCCTAGTGCGGTGGATGGCCATCTCAGTACAAGATACCCCAAAGAGCATGATTTGTGAGTAGTACTAAGGCTGACCTGGTCAGCTTCATCTTTAGCAGCTGTCCCATCTCCACTACCTGGAAGAACTCATTTCCATCTTCAGCCGCCCAAAATACCCGTGATCCTCAGAGGCACTAAAGACAGAACAGTCTAGAAGGCATAGCTGGAAGGCCCAGACCACCATGCCTCTGCTGCAGCCGTTGCACCTCGGGTAACCAAGGCATTTCATTTAAATGGTGAAGCTAGGGGAGGTCTGGCTGCCCTGGCAGCGAGTTGGAAGGCATAACCCTGGCTCCTCAGGTGTTTCCTGAGACCTTGCAAAAGAAGCCTCCTCACCATTATATTCCTCTCCTCAGCTTCTTAAAAAGTAACACGGGGACTCTCACTGCTGAGCTACCACTGTCTGGGAAGGGACTTCAGGAAGCTGGAAATGCAGTACTGTCCCTACCCGCATCGAGGTCAGTGGCGCCCCCCCCCCCCATGTAGAGGAACTCACAGCACTGAGGTTGGCCTGTGTGCTACATGGTTTCACGCGTGACCCCATCACGGCCTCAAAGGGAGAGCTGGTGTGTGTGGATTACAGAGGTGACATCAGCTAAGAGAGAGGAAGTGACTCAGCAGGGGGCTAGAGAAGGCCAGCCTCCGCTCCCAGGACAACTTGTTCTGTGCTTTATACTAGCCTGGTTCCTTTTATCCCAGCATCTCAAAGCCCCTTTTAAGCTTAAAGCAGCCCTGGCCCAGGGAGTTGGGTCATTATCTCAATTAACTGGAGAAAGCTGGGGTGGAGGTTGGTGGGTGGGGGTAACTTTCCTCAGAATTCTGCCTGGAGGCTGGTGCCCAGGGCTGCCAGGGTTTCCTTGACTCAGACTTCTGCATTAAGCCCTGGGATGATGAAGGACTGTGGGGCAGAAGGGAGAGTGGGAGTCACTTTCCTGCATGGTTAAAGTCCTCCTGTGAATTTGCAGGGCTGCGACTTCCCAGGGAGCAGTTCCACGGTTATAGTTAGGAATCATGGTCAACTGCAGAGAGGAGGAACAGGACCAACCTGGGAGTCAACCTTCCATCATGGACTGGAACATGACAAGGCGGCCCAGCTTCGACAGCTGTACCCTCTACGCCGGCCAGTGAATGGCATTAAGTTTCTCTTACCTTTACTGCCAGAGTATCTGTCTGTAGCCCAGCAACCAATAACCGCTGGGCTCTGTGTACCCTACCTGAGACAATCAGTATGGTGCTGACTTGGAGACTGCCTCGCTGGGCAGTCTTGAGTTATTCTTTTAACTTGTCTGAATTTCAGTTGCATCAAAAGGTCCACTCAGAGTCTAGAAGACTGGAGAGCCAGCTCCCACTAGCCCTGCCTGTGAGGGGTGTTTGGGCTGCTGCTGCCTTCGGTTCTCACAGGGAACAGGACACAGAGGGCATGTAGTGCTCATGGGTCACACAGGCAGGCACAGAACTTAGCTTATCACCAGAAACCTTCAAAGGGCGCGTGTCCCGGCCTTCCTCGGCTTGGTGAGGCAGCCTCCTTCTGCTGAGTCAGGGCACAAAAGGTGTCTGAGCTCTTGATCTCAGCTTGCTGGATCAGAGGGGCAGAGTGCAGGGGTGTCCTGGGAAAGTAGGGCCAGATGTTGCACAAGGATGAGCAAGGGGGTGGAGAAGGTCCGTTTTAATGATGATGAGGAGGAGGTGACTGAAGAGTGCAGGGCTGGCTTCCTGGACTCAAGATAGATAGTCACCCCCTCCTGCTGCTCCACGCTGCAGGATCAAAGTCACCCTGTTCTCCTGTGACCTAGGAGCAGGTAACAGTGCTGGGCTCACCAACACCCCAGCTTCTCACAGGGGTTGCTTGATGTAGCTGCCTTGGTTTTTCTGAAGCCCTGCTCACCGCCCCCGCTCAAAAAGGCTGGTTCCAGCCCTTCTCAGTACGCCTCCAGCTTGGGTTGCTGACTCAGTCTGCATTGATGTCCAGGGCGCCTCTGGCTGCAGACTGTCCACCTCATTAATGCCAGACTTCTTGCTGGCCCGTGGGGGCCATCTCAGCCCCCCTCTTCCTGTTCTCTCTGGCTTTCCATTAAGCTGGGCTGATCTATTCAAGGATCTCAGTATCTGACTTTTGATTTGCCCTTGGCCTTCACACGGGTCAGCAAAATGTGTGCCACAGGCCTGGTCCTGCCTATAGCCTAGCCCTTCCTATTTATTTACTCATCTATTTACCTATTTCTTTAGTGTGTGTGTGTGTGTACCTATGTGTGCAGCTGTATCTAGAGGGCACAGATTGATACTTGGTGTATTCCTCAGTTGCTTTCTAACCTGCTTCTTTAGTCTTATTGTGTGTGTGTGTGCATGTGTGTGTATGTTTGTGTGTTTATGTGTGTGCATGTGTGTGTATGTGTGCGCATGTGTGTACGTGTGTGTACATGTGTATATACATGTATATATTGTATTATGTGGGTATATGCATGTTGTGTACATGTGTGTTTATGTGTATGTATGTGTGTGTGCACGTGCATGTGTGTGTGTGTGTATAACTTTGTGAATGGAGATGAGAAGACAACTTACAGGAGTCAGTTCTTTCCTTCTACTCTATGGGTCTCTGGGATCAAACTCAGGTTGTCAGGCTTGGTAGCAAGCATCTTTACCTGCTGAGTGATCTTACCGGATCCATCTTAATTTCTGAGACAGTATCTCTCACTCAATATGGAGCTCACTGATTTGTCTAGACTGACTGGTCAGTAAGCCTCTGGTCTCCTTCTGTCCCAGCACTGGGAACGGATACAGGTGCATACCATTGAGCTGGCTTTTTACTTGGTACTGAGGATTGAACTCAGTTTCCAATATTTGTGCACCAAGCATTATACCAACTGAGCTACCTCCCCAGCCCTATTTATTTACTTTTTGAGACAGGGTCTCATGTAGTCATGACAGGCCTTGAAGTCATGACAACCGTCTTGACTTTACTTTCCAAGTCTTGTAAGTATTATATGCACACACTTAGGAGGTACTAGGGATGGAACCCAGGGTCTGTGCATGCTAGGCAACTGAGCTATCCCCTTGGTCCCCTCCTGGACCCCTTACAGTCTAATTCCAGCTTGAATTTCCCTCCCCCTCCTTCGGCTTTGCAGTCCTGTCTCCTAGAGGCTGTTCTGTGCTGACCTCTCAAGGCCTGGTTCATGCCAAAGGCCTCGGTCCATCTTGGATCTGTGTCTGTGGGTAGCTGCTTACTCCTGGGCCTGGAGCCCAGCTGGGGAAACTAGGAAGCTTGGCAAAACAGAGGCAAGCATCTCACTGAGTCTGGAAGACACATTAGGGTGGAGACGCATGGGAAGATTCTTAAGTGGGAAGAGAAGCTGGGCTGGACATCCAAAGTGCAAGGAGAAAAGAATGTGAACTCCGGCCAGCGGTTTGGGAATCCTAGAGAATGCCTTCTGCAGTCTGACTTCTCAGATCATCGCCGAGGTTTCCAAGCCTCCCAAGCCTCCCACCCTGCTTCCCTGGATGCTTGCATCTTTTTCTTATCATCTCCTTCAGACGCTGGCTCAGTGAGCTTCCTGAGGTCTTTGACTGATCACTGATCCCCTCATTTTGTGTATGACAGAGACTTACAAAGATGCGGTGACTGGCTTACACACACATAGCCAAAAGGTTCCTTCTGGGAAACCAACCAGAGGCCCTCCTGCCTGTGAAGCTCTTCCCATTACTGTCTCATGTCTGTGAGGTGTGTGCGCATGTGCGCCTGTATGGTTGGTGAATCTCTGTGTAATTTCTCTAGAACCCTTACAGGACTTTTTAACTGGCCCTCCAGTTTCCTTCCTCCCCTTCTCTTCTCTCTCTGGGCTGTCTTGGCTCACGATTCAGTTTCTTGACAGAGGATAAGAAGCAGTGGTGCACAGCGTCAGGAGCCCAGGCTTCTGAAAACCCAGTGGCCGTTTACAGTGAGTCCTGCCTGGGACGGGGTGGGGTGGGGGGACTAGACACAGATGCAGTCCTGGTTATCAACATGGCTTCCTGGTGAACCTAGAGAATTGTTCTCGAAAGGCAAAGGGAAGAAAGCAGGTAGGTCGGGGAACCTGTGTTCTGGCCTTGACGTGTTCTTTCTCCAGTTATATGATCTTGGGCATGTCTGTCGAGATTTCAGTTTTCTTAGTGGGATAACAATGCTATCAGCCTCCTGGGAGTTGAATCAGAAGACATAATGGTCACGGGCACACTTGGAAGACTGCAAAGGGACATCTCTCTCTCTCTCTCTCTCTCTCTCTCTCTCTCTCTCTCTCTCTCTCTCTCTCTCTCACACACACACACACACACACACACACACACACACACACACTCATCCACTGGAGGAGTACAAAGTTTTGGACACATGCTCTAGTAGTCTTCTCTTCTCTTCTCTTCTCTTCTCTTCTCTTCTCTTCTCTTCTCTTCTTCCTTCCTTCCTTTCTTCCTTCCTTCCTTTTTTTCTTTCTTTTTTTGAGACAGGATCTAACTATGTAACCCTGGTTGGCTTGAAACTTACTATGTAGACCAAGCTAGCTGGCCTTAAACTCACAGAGATCCATCTGCCCCTTCCCCCTCCCCCACCCCACAAGTGGGATTAAAGATGTGGGTCACCATGCCTGACCCCTGCTAGCTCTCCCCTTTTATATTGAAAATAGATTTTTTTTCATACAATGTATTCTAATTATGGTTTCCCCTTCACCAATTCCTCTAAAAATCTGTTTACCTTCCTTTCTGTCTTTCCTTAGAAAACAAGCAGACATCTGAAGAATAATAAGAAATACAATAACAAAAACAAACAAATTAGAAGAGGAAAAAATCAATTGAACAAGAAAATAAGCCAAAGAGAAAGCACAAGAAACACATTCAGACTTAGAGACACACATGTCCACACACAGAGAAATCCCACAAAACCGCAAAACCGAAAGCATAATTATATATGCAAAGGACCTGTAAGTTTAAAAAAACAGTCCTGACAAAACAATGTGAGATGAAGAGACTCGTCCACAGATGCCACAGAGCTCCTTTTCTGTTGCCCGTCTTCTCTTGGGTATGCCACCTGCCCTTAAGAGTAGTTCGTTTAGGGCTGGTGAGATGGTTTGGCAGTTAAGATCACTGACTGCTCTTCAAAGGTCCCGAGTTCAAATCCCAGCAACCACATGGTGGCTCACAACCATCTGTAATGGGATCTGATGCCCTCTTCTGGTGTGTCTGAAGACAGCTGCAGTGTACTTATAGCAGAGTAGGACTCTGTTGGAGGAAACTAATTTTTCATTTGCAAGTGCTTCTGGGTTAGGAATGGGGGGTGTATCCACTTCTCCTTTCAGCTCTAGAACCCCATCAGACTCAGACCCATGGAGGCTCTGTGTGTGTTGACCATGTTGCCACAGTCTCTGTGAGCTTGGTGTGTGTTGGTCCTGCTGTGTGAGAGCCTTGTTTCCTCCATCCCCTCTGATCTTACAATCTTTCTGCCCCCTCTTCTGCAGGATTCCCTGAGCCCTGAGGAAAGGAGGGGGAGGATTTGATGGAGACGTCTGTCTAGGACACTGAGTGTTCCAAAGTTTCTCACACTCTGCAAATTGTGGGCCTCTGTATTTGTTCCCATTGACTGCAGAGAGGAAGCCTCTTTGATGATGGCTGAACAAGACCCTGATCTCTGAGTACAGCAGAATATTGATAGGAGTCATTTTATTACTACATTCCTTTAGCAGAACAGTAATATTTGGTTTTCCTCTAGGTTCCTGGCCTATGTAGTCTCAGGTTGTTGGTCACCCAAGTAGTGTCCGGGACGGATTCTATCTCATGCTATGGGCTTTAAAGCTGATCAGATATTGGATAGTTACGCCCACAAGCTTTGTGCCACCACGGCACTAGCACATCTTGTAGGTAGGTCACCATTGTAGATCAAGGAGTTTGTAGCTGATTGGTGTTTACCTTTCTCCTTTGGAATCCTGCAGAGTGCCTTGAACTCTGTCATGAACTGGCACTGGAAGGGGTGAAGGCTCTAGGTAGGCACCAGGTCAACATCTCTGTGTTCAATAAGTTGTGTAGATACCGTTTTTGGCCTAATTTCAGTTTGTAAAGAGTGACCAATAGCCTTGATAATAGTCTGATGTGATAGCTATTCTTGGTTTTCAACTTGATTGCATCTGGAATTAACCAAAATACAGAGCACATCTGCAAGGAATTTCTACTTAATTTGAACTGGGAAGATCTATTTCTAATCAGGATCTTTAAAGTAGGAAGACACATCATTATTTATTTTTAATTAATTAATTTATTTTTTAATGTGAGTTGGTGTTTGGTCTGCCTGTATGTTTATGTGAGAGTGTCATATTTTGAAGTTACGGAGAGTTGTGAGCTGTCATGTGGGTGCTGGGAATTGTACCTGGATCCTCTGAAAGAGCAGTTAATGCTCTCAACCACTGAACCATCTCTTCAGCCCCAAAGATACACCTTTAATCTAGAGCTAATCTGGGCCACACCTTCTGCTGGAAGCCTTTACAAGCATATGGAAGAAGGAAACTTTTTCTCTTTGCCTTTTTATTGCTTTCTTGCTAGTAAGTCCATTCCTTCACTGGCATGGACTTCACTTCATTGTTTGTGATTCCAGCATGTACTGAACACCATCTGAGACATCCAGCTCTGCGGACTGAGCAACTTCTGGATGCTTGGACTTTCTATTCATAGGCAGCCATTGATAGATTAGCTGGACCACAGCCTGTAAGTCAATCTAATAAATCCCCTTTATATACACATACACACACACACACACACACACACACACACACACACACACATTCATTCTGTACGTTCCTACTTAGGTTGTTTGGGGATTCCCAGGGGACCCCTCTGACCAACAACTCAATTAGATATAACCCAGTCCTGGTACTAGAGACTTCAACTGGTGATAAGAGATGTCCAGATGGGGCTCCATCTTCCCCTGCTAGCTTTGGATGAGATAGCTTGAGAGCACATATACCTCTCCCTCCTCTTCCCTAGAGGGTCTGATCACACAGCTTCTTCTCAAACATACTTCTCATGGTAGCTTCCTTTCCTCTAATAGGGGTGCAGCAGGAACCTGATTAATCACTGGAGATGCTGAGAACACTACAGGGTGAGTGTGGTGATGCTTCTGATGTAATTGAAGCTCAGGGATGGGTGGTGCTCCTTGGGTGACCTCAGCTGGGGTCACTGTTTTATAAGAGGCAGACTTGAAGTAAAGAGCTCAGGTCAGAACTAGGTCGTTAATACACGGAGAAAAAAAACACACAAGTCCTTGTCATGGATGGACACATGCTTGTTTCTAGACTAGTGAAGGGACACTGCCAACTGCCCATTGCTCTCCTGAGCTGGATGGGATCTATGATGATGGTATCAACTGGCTAAATTCTAGGCTATAAAGAAGTCTCTGTCTTTGGAAGGGGTAGTGGGTAGATGCTCTGTTGCAGACAGTTAGGGGAAAGAGACTTCAGGAAAAGGTTGGGAATGAAGAGTAAGACAGAGAAGTCCGGGTAGAAAAGGGATAGAACGTCTTCAAGCCCACTGCCTGATGGGCTCTCTTTGTTGTTATCTGAAGGCAACGCTTGACCTTTCTCCAGATGCCGTGTAACTGGCAAGCTCTACCTGATCCTGAAAAGAACCGATAAAGGTCTCACTGTCTCTGAGCTTAATTCTCCAGAGCAGAACAAGGCCATGTTCTCAGGAACAATGCACTCGGACAGAACAATGCTCCTTCCCTCCTTCCTCATTTTCATACAGAAGCACGTGTTGTGATGCTATAGAGGGGCTCTGGGTCCTGGTGAATGACAGTCTGGGGTTACCATGGTTACTGGCAGATGGAAAGAGAGCTGGCAGTGGTCAGCAGTGGTGGAGACGATGTCCCGCACACAGGTAAGAGGCTGAACGTCCTGATGGCTCTCACGATGAGCAAACTCATTGCAGCTGCTGATGCTCAGGCAGGAAACGGAGCCAAAAGGTCATTTTGTGCATCTTCCTGCTTCAGGCAGAACCGACGTTTGATGTATGGCTGTCTGACTATTACCCTATGTTTCTGGGGCTTATGGTGCTGTCTATAGACTCCTCTAGTTCTCTCTCCATCCATCATTTATTGAATAAGGCATGGGTCCTTTTTTCTTAAGGACTTAGAGTTCAAGGATGGGGATGATGGTGTGTACCCGCAATCCCAACATTTGAGAAAGCAGAGGCAGGAAGGGAGAGAAGGAGGGCGAGTTGGAGCCCAGCCTGGAGTACATAGTGAGACTCTGTCTTCAAAACCAAACGAGACAGCAGAACTCAGAACTAGATGTAGAGGAAGGCCCTGGATTCCAACTTAAGCATTGGCAGGAAGTGAGAGAAAGCCCTTATAGCTTGGTATTTCTGAATATCTCAATGCCCCACGAAGGAATAATTTCTAGTGTCCAATCTACAGACTTAAACACATCTAGGGTTAATAACTAATGTCCTCACTTTATGAATAAAAATAGTTAAAGTAAGGTCACACATGTGGTCATTTGTGCAAACCCGAAGCATATATTTCTTTTGCAAATATTTCTGAGACTATTGTCTATTCCAGATGAACTGGATGGCGCCCTTCTGCTCTGGACACTCAGCTAACGCTTCAACTCACTTCCTATGTCCTAACCTGGGACATGGACCAACATTAAACCTGGGGTAAAGCACCACAACTGACAGCTGAGCTCTTGTTCCTGCCCGGCTCACTGCCCCTTGTAGTGTGGCAAATAAACTTGTTTCCTTTCTATCCAGCTCTAAAGGGTAAATTCATTTACCACCTGCTAATCCCTTCCTCACTGCCATGATGGCCAATATCCTACTGTCTTTTGCATCACCAACATCAGGACCACTATCCCTAACACACCACCATTATTACCATCACCACCATCATCACTGCCATTACCACCACACCCATACAACAAAACCCAAAGAACTTCACAACGATACAACCAAACTTCTTCTTTAAGTTTTGCATGGGGATTAAAGCAGTAAAATTACAAATTCAAGGCTAGCCTAGACTGTAATACTAAGAACCTATCTCAAAATAAAACTAAGACAATAAAATTAATACTTTTTTTTGAGACTTGTATGTGACTGAGACTGGCCCAAATCACTGTGTAGATTCCATTGGTCTCTAACCCACAGTGATCCTCCTGCCCCAGCCTTCCATGTACTGGGATTACATGCATATGATACAACTCCTGGCAATACAAATGTCCCCATTTGTAATGATGAATTCGTACACTGTGGAATTGCTCCTGCTTCTGTACAAGCTCCCGGAACACTTAAGAACAGGATCATTGCCCCCAAGAGCATCAGTGCGGAGGGTGTCAGCCCCTGTGGCATAGGGCAGGCCCAAGACTTGCTAATTCACTGCAGTGAAATCCTGCACAGAGGCACAGGCAGCGGCACTGACCCCTTTGCCCTGTCTGAACCTGTTCGGAGCCCTGCCCTTGGCTTCCCCTGCCTCCCTGGGGTCCTCTCGGCTTCTAAGGCAAGGAAGGAGCAGCCGGGTTCAGGAGGGGAAAGGATTGTCCCTTGAACTCCCCCACCTCTCTTGACTCATCAAAGTAGGGGTATCTGGCTGCCGGAATGAGTGGGGGCGGAAAGGAGAGGGAGAGAGCCGCTCTGTAGGCTGGGGAAGACGCAGAGCCCTCATTAGCGTCTGACACCTCTAATAAAAGCTGCATATCCCCCAAAAGCGATTTTTGAAAATCCTCTACTCTTTGAAGCTTGGTCTTAAATAGCCACTCCTTCCATTGAATCTAATGGGAAAACAAGCCTCTGGGCGAGCTCACAAAGGTTCTACCTGGGGTACCCCCTCTATCCAAGCATCTGAGGTTCTCCTATGGGGACCCTTGGTGCTTCTCATGCCTGGGCATGAAAGGGAGTCCTTGGCCCTCAGAACGAAGGAGAACTGCCTCCAGGGGCTATGACTGGAGTGGGTCAGAGCTGGGAGAAGACTTGAACTTGGAAAGTGGATGGGGCTGAGACATGTGGTTAAACCCAAAAAATTATTTTTCATGGTTATCCTCTTCTCCTCTCCCCTTCTTCCTTTACTTGGTTAAAAGAAGTAGTATGTATAAGAATATCATGAAAAATAAGCTCCCTTTACTTCGGACTACCCATCTCTCAAGCATAGGCTATAGTAGATCTGAACCATTTTCATTTTTGTTTGGTTTTTTTCTGAGCCAGGCTCGGTGGTACACATCTGTAGTCTCAGATCTCAGAAAGCTGAAGTAGGAGGATTGTTATGAGTTTGAGGCTAGCCTGGGCTATTTAGCAAGGAGTCCTTGCCTCAAGCAAGTAAGCAAGCAAACCCAAGGCTAGGCATGGTGGTGTGTATCTGTCACCCTGCCGCTTGCGAGGCGGAGGCAGCAGGGCCAGAAGTTCAGGATCATCCTTGGCTTAGATGGTCAAGCCTTGGCTAGTAGCTTTCAACAATACGTATTAGAGATCTTTGTATAAACCGACTTTATTTTTTCACACATTTTATCTTATTTTTTATATGAGCATCTAATTAATTTCACTTTTTGCATGGTTTTATAGAGCATGGTCGCCGTGACTTTTTGACCTCTCCTAAAGAAGGGCATTCCGGTTGATTTTACAGATGAAGCTGAGGTTCCGGCTTTATCCACAGCCATCTGTGCGTTTTTTAGAAACAGAATTGCTGCCACAGGGATATGCATCCCAAGATTGATAAGCATTGCTTGCGTTGCCTTCCAGCCAGCATGGATATGGTGACAGGCGTGTATGCCAACCTTGCAACTCTGCTCCCTCTGACCTCCAGCCCCCAACGGGAAGGAACACAGCGCAGTGATGTGGCTTAACTGCTTTGTGGAGTACTTGATATTCGCTTCTATGGGGGTTTGGGATGGAGAGGACCATCCATCCTAACGATGCAGAGATGTTTGCTCAGCGATGTTCGGATGTTTGCTTTGGCTGAGTGCTGCTTACATCTCTGAGCCAAGCTACTGGTCCACCCCAGGGAGCTCCATGGAGGTCCTCCTCACGTACAGTCATGTTTTGATCATCCGCAACACGATTTTAATTTTTCAAAGCCTTTTGCAATCCACATTTCATTCAGTTTCAGCTGTGAGGGAGGCAGAACAGATGTCCTTGGTTTGATGAAGAAACTTAGATCTGGGGAGCCGTGTGACGATGGACTGGGGTGATAGGAAGGGTCTGGTTCGAAGAGTAAGGAGTCTAGGGTTCAAATCTAACACTGACCAGTTAGTTATGTGACCTTGGGCCTATGGGAAGTGCGTAGTTAGGAAGATCACCAAACCCTCTTGATTTAATGTCAGTCCCACATGCTGCAATTAGGTTGGGGACCAGATGACACACGCCATGTTCAACTGGCTGGCTGCTTGTGATTTGACCAGGTGTGGGTTGACTGGCTCCAAGCTTGCTTCCATTATCCTGACACGGCTCCTGCAGAGAGAGAGAACATAGAGGCCTCTCTCCTTGGGGTGACTTTGGTGGTGAAAGGGATCCTGCATTGCAGACAGGGAGGCAGGGCAGGTGGTTGGGGCTGACTGGGTTGGTCAGGTTGCTAAGGAAGGGGTCCCCTACTGTGGCTCTTGCAGAGGCACTGTAGGAAGCATCCCTCTCTCCTCTAAGTTCATGGTGGCTCCACACAGCCAGCCTGTCTCTCCAGTCAGGTTCTCCACACGGCCCCGGGAGCCTAATCTAAGCCAGACTTCCCTGGCCTCCTGCTCCAATCCTGATCTGTTAGCAGCCAGCCTTCAGCTATCCTGGCTCCGGATCCCCTTAACCGCAGACTCCCTGGCTTGTTCTTCTCTTTAAGCAGCCTGCACTAGGTCTCACCAAGCATGCCATCCCAAAGTCAAGTGTGGCTTTCTAGGGGAATGGCGGTGCCCATGTGGCCACCACTGACATCTACGTGGCTTTGGAAGAGCTAATCAACCTAGTTTCAGGGTCCCTGCCTTGGCCATCAATATTTCTATTCCAACAAAGAACTTCCAGAATGCTTCCCACTTCCAGAGGCTTACGGAATCTCTCATTATACCTCTTCTGATGTCGAGGACAAGAAACCAGCAGTCACTATGCCAGACTGAGAGGGGTCCCAGAGCAAGGCCTGAGCCTGTCTCCAAGCTGACAAAGGTTCACAGAGGATCCAAGGTCACCTCAGACTCTTTTTTTTTCTTCCTTTCCCACAATTCCTTCCTCATTTGGACACAAATGTTGTCCAGACTGGTCTCCATCTCTTGCTTCTCTGCCTCTACCTCACACATTCTTCATGACAGGCCTGCACCTCCACTTTAAGCTCTTTCTTTCTGTTTTTTTTTTTCTTTCTTTCTTCTTTTTATGAAACAGGGTCTTCCTGTGTAGTTACGGCTGATCTCGAACCCAGCAATCCGCCCACCTTAGCCTCCCATGTACTGGGATTATAGGTCTGACCTATCCTACCTAGTTGCTTCTCCTCTCTGTTTTTCCTTTCCTTCTTCTTGCCATGCCCCCTTGCTTCTCTTCTTGATTCTTTTCCCCCCTCAATGTTTTGTTCAGGGTCTTGTTCTGCAGCCCAGTCTGATCTGGAACTAACTGTGTAGCTTAGGTCAGCCTCGAACTCTTGGCTCTTCTACTTGCTTCCACTTTCCTAGTGCCAGGATTTCAGTAGTGAAGCACTTCACCTTGCTCTTTAGGCTTTCAATAGAACACAAAGATGGTGGGATTGAGGAAGGTTGGAGAGGAAGCCACCCAGGGCTTTAGGTTAGGGGCCTATATGGGAAACAAGACTTCTGTTCCAAGCCACCCAGCTGTCCTCAGTCTTTGCTGGAGACAGAGCCTGACAAAGCAGGACATGGGCTGGAACCAGACCCGGAGCAGGGAGGAGTTGGCTGAGCCTGCCCTGGGAGGCTGGTTAAGCGGTGGTGTGGAGACACCCTGTGGTGGAAATGGGAACTACATCTTGGTTCACTGAAGGGCTTGGGAGCAAGTCTTGAAGGTGCTATAGGCACAGCCCATCCCCGCGCCAGCAGCCTCCACAGTGAGGAGCAATGACCCAAGGTCAGCTACTTCCCACCTTTTAGTTGCACTTACCAGAAGGTCTTACATTACCCCACAAAGCCTCAGCTTCTTCACCTGTGAAATGGGATGTACTGGCAGGTTGTGCCAGTTAAGGAGACAGATGCCTAGCCCAAGGGCTAGCATGGAAAACGAGCCAAAGAAAGGCTGGCCATTGATAGAAAGGGGACCTCTTTCCCAATGTCACATAGTTAGAAGGGAACCTACTGTGTTTTACTGGAAGCAGAGCTTGGACCCCAAGCCAAAAATGGTTCTTAGGATGGAGAGAGTTATTATATACCATCTCAGGTGAGGCAAGAGAAAGCTGAATGGCCACGTCTGTTTTTTTGTTTTTTTGTTAGTTTGTTTTAGTTTTGGCAAGCTTGCTCTGCAAACAAGAGAAGTGAATCTGTTTCACCTGGGATGATTTGGAACGGACTGTGACCCTTCCACTCTTAAAGAGGAAACCACGGCTGTAGTGATCCCATCGGCCTGGGCAACACGAGTTAGGGCCGTGGAACTAGATGCTACCCCAATCCTCTATTTCCAGACTTAGCCAGGTGTGGGTAACTGTTGTCTTCACTCTTTTGAGTGACTTTGCCACCTGCCCCGCCCCTATAGGAGGTCTCCTAAGGGACCTTGGCCTAGATACTGCCCCTTCCCCTATGCACGCTTCTTCAAGAAGGAAATTGTTCGAGAAAGAAGTCGGGTGTGGCCTTACGCATCTGTGGCTCTGATCTCGTGCCCTAACTGTCTTCAGGCGAGCTGGCCCTGCACCAACCCTTGTTTTCTCCCTTCATTCTTAAGAGGAACAGCCAGAGCCAGGAATGAACCAGGTAAATCAAGCAGCCACTGGCTGGGTGATTCAGGGCCCTGGGGGTGGGGCGGCCGCCTGCGCTGGGATCCTGCCCAGAAGCAGGGTGGGACCTCTCCCTGTAACATGCTAGAACTGGCCCAAGGAGACGGGGCTTGGGCACCAATGGTCTCCCTTCCCCACCTGTCCCCAGTCCTGGGACTCTTTGCTAGCTGACTTTAGCAGGGCTTGTCCGTTGTCTGTACACATCTGTGATGGGAAAGGGAGCTGAGATGTGGCCACAGTATGCCAGGCAGCACACGCTGATGGACTGGTCATCGAGGGCTCCAGGTAGCAACCTGGATCCTAGGGTCTCTGCTCCTAAAGATTGTAGAGGTGGGGTTTGAACCCAGGTCAGCTGAGTCCATACTTATTATCATTGTACCTGGTAGCTCTTGTGTTTGGCTTTGAATAGAGAGCGGGGCTGTGGGCTGGGTTGAGGGAGAGCTGAGGCAGGGAAAGGAGTCGCAAGTCTGGGTGGTGAGAGGGACTTAGGGAAATGGGCGAGGTTGGCAAGAGAGGAAGCAGTGTGGTTGGTGATTTCTGTGGAAGACCAGAATTCTTAGCCAGAGGTTTGAGGATGTAAGTTCTACCTCTAGAGAGCAGAGTTCTGTGGGGCACATACTACACCGATGACCGCGACAGGGTTATGAATACACATATGGTCAAGACACACCTATGCTCAGGTCTATAAGTGGTCCTACCCTTCTTGCTGCTTGAAAGCAGTCCACTGCCTTGCTCAGTGTGCCATTTCAGAGGCTGTATTTTTTTCATCATGACAAGGGTCAAGAAGATCTTCCTTAGGGTACTCTGGGAATCAGGGGTTGAGGGGGTGGGGTGACATTCAGTATGAATAAATAAAATAAAGTGGCAGTCATAGGAGCTGCCACTGTAGCAGCTGTCCCTGCAACCGCTGGCCTCAGGCTCCAGGCAGAGGCCTGCCGTTGCTACCTGCGATGCTGTGGTGCTCTGTGGTGGGTGAGGCTTGTCTGTCAGGAAGGTCTCTGCCCTGGAGCTAGTTATTTAAACTCCCTGTAGCTCAGGGAATTGTCATCGTCTGGCACCCTTGCTCCTGTTCCTCACAAGCTGAGTGCTCCTGGGTAGTTGGTCTCCTGGGCCCTTGGTTCTTCCCCAGATTGATGACAACAGATGCCTGCCTCAGAAGACGCTTGGGAGCAGAAAATGTGCCACTGTGCCAGGTTAGCAAACTCTTGCTGATTGCCTCACTGTGAGTTTACAAAAATGTGCGAATTCAGTCAGATGCCTACCCCAGGAAGCCTTCCCTTCCCCGCCAAGACCTCTCTAGAGATTGAAACACTGACCCTGATAGAAACCGTACCTTGGGCGAAGCTCCACCCCCAATACATGCAACAGAGGAACCTGGTTGAAAACAGGAACCCGGCTGGAATATGTATTTGAGAGCAGCTCTCTCCCTGCTACAGGGAATCCGAAGGCGATCATAAAACGCATCCCGGCGCTGGCCAAAAACCAGGCCTTTGTGGGGGAGAGGGGACCTGTCATCAAAGCATAGCGAGCCTAGGCAGGTCGGTCAGCGCTGGGAGCCAGGGAGGCACAGGCTTCCCACCGCTCCCACGGCCTGGCAGCCACGCTGCAGTACCTCACATCACCGTACGGGGGCGCACGTCCTCCCACCTCTCTGCCCCTTTTCAAGTCCCCTTTGCGAGCCCTTTGTCTCCGTCCTTTCTAGATTTCACTTAGGCAAAAAAAAAAAAAAAGATGCCTACCGCTTGAATAGCGTTTGGGGACGACCTCCCTTGGACTGAGTAATTTGATATGCTTCCCCAGGCCAGGAGCCATGAAGGTGACATTTAGAGCTAAGTCACTGGTGGAAGATGGTCGACCATTCATAAACGCCTACTCATAAGCTCAGCATGTGATAGCTTGTGAGACTTTGCCCAGCTATTGGTCATCTTAGCGACTTGGGGCTGCCCCCTGGAAGCAGTAGGAGGCTCCCGCAGGGAGGTCGGCAGGGTGTAACAGAGGGAGGTGCTAGACAAGGCAGGTTTGTTTTGGCGTGATCCCTGTGGCTGCTGAGAATGATTCCAAGAGAGTCAGGCTGCTCTGAGACAACAGCCAGGAACATTAGAGACATTAGCGATGTCGCAGTGGTGATCGTATCAGGGCTCTGCTTACTGAATTTATTTGGGTGTGTTAGCACACTCCTGGAATCCCAGCATTCTGGAGGCAGAGACAGGAGGACTGCTGCAAGTTCAAGACCAACTTGGGCTTCAGAATGAGGCTCCGTCTCAAAAACAACACTCCTCTCCTGAGCAACCGCAACATATAAAACAGTTCAGCCTTGTGGCACATGCTTGTAGTCCCATCACTTGAGAGGTTGAGGCAGGAGGATTGCTTCAAGTTCAAGGCCAGCCCTGGTCTCAGTGTGACAATCCACAAGTCAGAACACTAAACCAGGCAAAGAATACCAACTGACTGACTAGGCCAGAACCCGATGGTGTGCGCTTGTTGGTGGGAGTCAGGCAGCCTAGTCTCTCCTCATTACCAGAAGCACCTCACTCCCTGGGTACTAGACCATCTTCCCTTTCTAGAGGACCCTTTCCCACTCTAGGTTGTGTTTGTCCTGAGGTTTTGTTCAAATCGGCCACCCCACCTCTAAGGTGTGATCACAGACACATTCCCCATGTCTACAGCCCAATGCCAGGCCCAAAAGGCTTTTACATGGAGAGCATGTGTGTGAAGAACAGGGTCACAATTTTTAGAGAGTCCCTCTTGCTCTCCAATATCAAGGCACAATCAGAGACAACCCATCCCCAGGGAAATGACTGGTGATAAACGTCTAGAAGCCCAAATAAGAAAGTGTAATGGCGAAGCAATATATGAAGGCCTTACAGAGTTGTGAGCACAATCCCAATTATGGTGATATATGGTACACGCGCTCGCGCACACACACACACACACACACACACCATTAACTATTACGGCAGTGACTGTAGAGGACATGCAGGATTTAGGTTAACCATATACAGTACGTATCTGATGTGTTGATTATTATGTGTTATTATTTCTTGTATGTCGTATCCAGAAGTCCCAGGGTCCTTCTCTCATGAATTTTTCTGTCTCCCAATAGAAAGCACCTCTGTGGCACCTGGAAAACCCCTGTTCTCTGGGGTATTGGGGTGTTCGTAGCTGTCCCCCAGGATCTGTCTTTTGTCTTCTTCTTCCTGACACTGATTGATTTAGAACTCTTAAGAGTCTTTCTCCAAACAGAGCGCGCCTTCTCAGACTGCGTTTCTCCTTCTGATTCTGAGACAGGGCCTCAGACTGTCTGAACTACTTTGCAGCCTTGCCTGGCCACAAACTCCTGACGGTCCTTCTGCCTCAGCCTCTTGAGTGATGAGATTACAGATGTGAGCCACTGCCGCTGTCTGCTTCTCACTCTGAACGTCAGCCATCCTGCTCTGTGTGCACATTGGTTCCTGGAACTGAACATTTAGGCCTCCAAATCCTTTCAGCTTCCTGTTTGTGGATGGCCCCTTGGGTCACTTCTATACTCGTCCTTGGAAGCTCTTCCTGCCACAAATGCTGGCAAACCTATCCTGGGTGGCCAGGTTTACTGCTAGTCAGCCTCACCTGGCCTGATGATGAAGGGGAGGCAGAGGAAAAGGAGGAGGAGGAGGAGGAGGAGGAGGAGGAAAAAGAGAAGGAAGAGGAGGAGGAAGCAGAGGAGGAAGAGGAGGAGGAAGAGGAAGAGGAGGAGGAAGAGGAAGAGAAGGAGGAAAAGAGGAGGAAGACGAGGAGGAAAAAGAGGAGGAAGAGGAAGAAGAGAAGGAGGAAAGAGAGGAGGAGGAAGAAGAGGAGGAAGAGGAGAAGGAGAAGGAAGAAAAAGAGGAGGAAGAGGAGGAAAGAAGTGGAGAAAGAGGAGAAAGAAGAGGAGGAAGAGGAGGAGGAGGAAGAGGATGAGGAAGAAGAGGAGAGCTTATATTTGTGAGCCTCACAGCTTGCAAACTGCATACTTCTCTTTGGTCTTTAGAACAATACAATATTTCTGTGAGTTACATTGATCCTAGCACACCATAATGACTGGAACGATAGCAGTTTGTATCTATGATGTAGCCGGTTTAGAGCTACACCAAACACTCAGGACCCAACACCTTATCTGCAGCACCCGTCTGTTCTCTTGTACAATTGGTCACCAAAATGCACGTGTTATATCCAGGTACTGCTGCCGGCAGTGACCCCATTAGCACACCACACTGGTGTGACCAAAGCCACCACAACAGCAGATCGATCGTTTTTGAAATGATACAAAGTCAGTTCGTGAATGGCCTGGTCAGTGGCGTGTTCACACCCCACATCAGAGCCAGAGTGAAACTGTTTGTAGGATGAGAAGAGGGAGAGAAGTGGGGACATTCCAGACTAGAACAGAGCCCTCCCTGGCATCACCCGTGGAGGCAGGGCCTGAATGCTGAAGCTGGTGATTAGTCACATGACTGTGCCAGTCACGGCATTGCTATGGCAGGCCTCCATTTCCTCTGGGCCAAAAGGAATAATAAAGTTTTGGCTTCTAGTAATGGAAAAATAGCTTTGCCGGATCAGCCCCCCAACCTCAATCGACAGCAGTTATAGAATCTAGATGCAAGTGCGTACACACACACACACACACACACACACACACACACACAGTGGATGGGTTCATATGTGTGTGCACAGGCACATAGGTTAGAGGACCATCTCCAATGGTGTTCGTCAGGTGCCATCCATGACTGCTTACCTGTTACCTCCAACTCTGGGGAATTGAAACTCAGCCCACTTATGTGTTGATCAAACACTCTTCCACTATGCTACATCCCCAAAAGATCTACCTTGCTTTTTAAACCATGGTCTCTCACCAGCCTTAAATTCTCTGATTCGGGTAGGCCAGCTGGTCAGCATCAGTCTGCCCCCACCTACCCAGTGCTGGGGTCATCGCTCTGGGGCCATGACTCTGCTTTATATGAACTCTGAGGGTTGAACTCAGGGCCTCATGCTGGCAAGGCAAATGCCGTACTGACTGAGCTTCCCAGCCCTAGACAAATACATTTTAAAAAGAGATTTATTTTGTGCATGACTAGTTTGCTTGCATATAGGTTTTCTGTACTGCATGCACGCCAGGTACCTGAGGAGGCTGGAAGAGGGCACTGGAGCCTCTAGAACTGGAGTTACAGATGGTTGGGAGCCGCCATGTGGGTGCTGGGAATTGAACCTGGGTCCTCTAGAAGAGCAGCCAGGCTTTTTAATCACCGAGTCACCCCTTCAGGTATGTATGCAAATGTCTTTTAAAAGCAGTTCTTTGCAAACATCAAATGATCAAAAGCAAGCAGGAACTGATATTTCATTTGCAAGGAGTGAATTTGTGAGAGAGATTTGAAGACCTATTAGTTCAAGGTGTTAAGGTGGGGGTAACCAGAATACTGGAGTAAGGCTTTGAAAGGAACCGTGCTGAAGAGGGGGTGACCCTTCAAAGCAGTGCAAACTATGTTTGTATAAAATTGGCCCAAGGCCTTGCTGCTTACTAAGCTAGCAAGCTAAATAATCAAGTCTGTGAGGGAAATACACACACACACACACACACACACACACACACACACACACACACCCCATGTAGAATTTAAGTTGAAAAAAAGCAAGCAAAGATGGCATACCTTGCTTACCACAGTGGAAATGGTTTGGAGTTCGGGTCCAGCCAAAGTCACCGACATCTGGCACCAAATTGGTCCTTCAGAAGAATGTAACAGAATCTGGAGTGTCTGTGACATATCATGATGCTCAATATCTAATTGGAAGTCACTGGGCATGCAAAGAAACAGCCAAATGTCACCTGTATTCATTCAAAACACCAGCTGATCCTAGCCCATGACCTGGCTTTTGTGATTAGTGAATAAAGATTTTAAAGCAGCTGTTAAAATATGTCCAAGATGTTAAAATATGTCCTGGTGGCACACACCTGCAATCTCAGCTGTAGACTGAGGCAGAGTGATTGAGAGTTTGAGGCCAGCCTGTGTTGCAGACTGAAACCCTGTTTTAATAACAACATGTTTGATAATTTAAAGGAAAATATACAGATTATGTGTGAACAAATGGGAGATCCCGGGAAAGAAATAAATGCTGTTTAAGGAAACAAATGAAAAGTGCATAGCCTAAAAATCACACAAAAAGTGAAATAAAATCATCATCAGATAGGCTTAACAATAGAGCTGGAAGTGTTAGGAAACTGGACTTGTAGGCGGATCATCTGAAAGGATTGTGTACCAGGTGATGACCCACTTAACGGCAGCCGGCTAGTTAGAACAGAGCTGGTCTGGGGCAGTCACACACCTGTAATCCCGTCACTTGAGAAGCAGAGGCAAGGGTCAGAAACTACAGAGTTCAAGGCTAGTCAGGGCTTCGTGAGACCCTGTGCAAAGAACAAAAGCAAACAAACAATCAAATAAAACAGCAACAAAGAAATAGGAAGCAGTAGGCCTAAATGAAAACCTATCAGTAACTACATCAAATTACGTTGGATGATATGAAATGAATGAATTAAACGCTTTAATTCAAAGGTATGGGTTAGCCAACTGGATTTAGAGGTGAGACTAAGTGTGCACAAACTACCAAAGATACACTTTAAATGCAATCTAGAAGCTAAAGGTTGGAAAAGGTATGTTCTCTGTGTCGGTTTATGGGTATTCTCAGCTTGACCATGGTATCCAGCTACTCAATCAAACAGTAACATAAGTGTCCCTGTGATCAGATGCCGTGACAGTGTTGTGAGTCAACCTGATTACATTGAGATGTGCCCAGGAGATCACTAGAGCACATTTCTGAGTGTGTCTGTGATGTATTTCCAAAGCTATTTAACCAAGGAGGAAGACCCACTCACTCTGAGTGTGTGGTACCGTTCCCCCAAACTGGGGGGCCTGGATGTGAGGAAGGCTAGGAGCACAAGCATCCTCCTGACCCACTTCCTGCACGGTCTGAGGATAGCTAGCCTGCTCCCCTTGCACATCTCTAACTTGTCCTTAAAATTCTTCCTCTTCTCTTTCCCCTCCCCCTTCACTTCTCCCTCCTCTCTGAATCTACCACTCAAACAGAATTCATCAAAAAAGCTGCAGTTACTATATTCGTATTGGATGAAATGGATTTCAAGACAGAGTGAAAGTGATATTTCACAGCCATAAAAGGGTCAACGCATTAAAGAATCACAATAATTACCAACATGTTCCAAAGCCTCGTAATAATAATAATTATAATCTGTACCAAATCTAATAACAGAGCTTCAAATACATGAAGCAAAAACTGACAGAACGAAGTGAAAAAAAATTGAGAAATTCACATTTACAGCTGCAGATTTCATGCTTCTTGAGGTAATTGATGGTGTAATTGGACACAAATTTAGTCAGAATACAGAAGATCTGAATACTACTACTCTACCCGCTTTCTCGACTGAATTGATATTTCTGAAATATGACACTGAACAACTTATTCTTCCAGGGAGTACGTGGAACACTCACCATGATGCATGTGGGGACATGAGGACACAGCTCAGTTGATATGGTGTTTGACCAGCACACACAAAGTCCTGGACTAGATCCGCAGCACCATGTAAAATGAGGTGTGCTGGTTCATGACTGCAACCCAGCACTCTGGAGGCTGAGGCTGGATGATCAATCAGTTTAAGCAAATCCGGGCTACATAGTGAGTCCTGGCATACATGACATTTCTCAAAAATAAAAACAAAACAGACATGAAGAAGCAAAAATAAATCACACACCAGATAAAAGAAAGTCTCAGAGTTACCAAGATTGAACAGCGTGTTGGCTCACAGCCATGGTCTTAGCACTAGGGGCCTGGGAGTCCTGAGGCAGGCCAGTTTGCGTTGCATACTGAGTGCAAATCCATCCCAGGTGTCAGAGTGACAGCCCCATGTCAAACTCCCTAACGGGTGAAAATCACCTGCAGAAAGATGGAGTTGCACAAAGTGTAGATATTAGGGACTTATAAACACTTATCGACGTGTGTGTATCTTGGGCAGTAGTGGAAACCATAAAAGCAATGGAATTGAATCCAAATCTATAAGCTTTTTAGCAAATCTGGACACTTTATGGTCACTGTTTAGTTTAAGATATTTTAAAATTTCTGTCTTAGCTTTTGTCTTTTTCCTCTTCCCTCTGTCAGTTTTTGCTTCATATTTTGAAACTCTGTCATTTGATTTGGTACAAATTATAATTGTTATTATTATGAGGCTTTGGAACATGTTGATAATTATTGTGATTCTGTAATGTATTGACTTTATGGTTATAAAATATCACTTGCAGTCTTTCTATATATGTTTTTGTTGTTGCTGTTTTTTTGGGACAGTTTCCTTCAACAAAGCCCTAGCTGTCCTGGAACTCACTATGTAGACCACGATGGTCTTGAACTCGCAGAGACATGTCTGCCTTTGCCTCCTGAGTGCTGGGATTAAAAGAGTCTACCACCACACTCCACAAAGCTATATTATTTAATTTCAAACTAAATCCAAAATACCCAAATGATGGGGTCTAAATACTTTTCATTTATTTTTATGGGTCTGTTTCTGTGTACGTTGCACTCACCTGTACGTGTGGGTGCATGTGTTGGTTTGGAGGTCAGATGTCTTTAATCGATCACATTTCATCTTCTTCTCTGATGCAGGGTCTCTCACTGAACTTGAAGCTCATCAATTCTGCTGCAGTGATTGGCCCATTGAGCTTCAGGAACATGCTTCACTAACTGAGCCATCCCCCAGTCTCCACAAATGGACTTTCATCCTCTAACTCAACCACAAGTTGAAAATTCTAAGTCAAGCATGTATTTGATTTGGGGCTGTAGGTCAGGGCAGCGCATTTACCTCAGCATGATTGAAGTCATGAGTTCAGTCTCTCACAGAGCCCAAATCCAAAAACCAAACAACAACAAAACAACAACAACAACAAAACCCCCCAAAAACAAAACCCCAAACAAACAAACCTAGAACAAAAAGCAAAACAGAACAAAATCCATTTGATACACTTAACCTACCAACTGCTGTAGCTTAGGAACAGAGGGGATGCTCGTTTGAATGCTGGCCACGCCTCCTTGTGATCCTGTGGCTGACTGGGAGTGCAGCTCTTCACTGCTGCCCTTCTCATGAAAGACAGTGGTGATGCACAGCCGTATCCCAGGAGAAGATCAGGACAAGAGTGTGGACTTGTGTGCATTTCCCACCAAAATAAAGTAAGGCAAACAAAACAACAAAAAAAAAACAAAAAACAAAACAAACAAAACACCCCAAACAAAACAAAACAAAAAAAATCCAGTAGGACTTTCCTTCCTTAGTAGGAGACTGTCCATGTAAACCAGTCCATATTGAATTAAATTACTAGAGCAGTTATTGTAACCCATCTTCTTTACAGAATCAAAGTGAAAAATGTTACTATTTGTTTTAGGAAGGAAGGAAGGAAGGAAGAAAGGAAGAAAGAAAGAAAGAAAAAAAGAAAGAAAGAAAGAAAGAAAGAGAGGAAGGAAGGAAGAAAGAAAGAAAGAAAGAAAGAAAGAAAGAAAGAAAGAAAGAAAGAAAGAAAGGCTCTGTGTGTACGAATCACCCGCAGAAAGATGGAGTTGCACAAAGTGTAGATATTAGGGACTTATAAACACTTATCGACGTGTGTGTATCTTGGGCAGTAGCAAATGAGGATTCTTGTAACTCAGGGCAGGAGGAAAAGGTTTATATCATAAGCTGGACACAGCAGGGCTGCAGCCAGTGGAAATATACTTGGGTTTTCTCAAAACCTATTAACATGGCATGCATTGGGTGAGCAACAATCTAGGCCTGGCACCAAATGCTTGGGTGGACTCTTAATGACTTTGTTTATCTTCTAGCATATGGAATGGATGCCAAGGTAACTTGGCAGACAGAATGGTGGTTACCACCACAAGGCCTGGAGTCAGGTTAGGCTGGATCATGACGTTATTACATCAGTAAGTATTCAAAAATCATTTGAAAAAAAAATTCCAGCCACTCATGGGAAAACTTTGGAAGGCTATAAAAGTTTAATCAGTCTGATAAAGGGTATTTATTTAAAACTCAACATTACTGGAAAAATCTCTAACACGTGCTTCACAGCCCAGGACAAACTGCCGGGGTGTTCACCTTCATTTCTACTGTTACCAAGTGTGTTAGAGATCATAGCCTCAGGAACAAGGCAAGAAAAAGAAATAAGTGATACAGGAAGAAAAGACACAGCATGTCTTTAACATGGCATGATGATTTCATGTGGATAAAAATCTCTTTTGAACTAATACATGAATTTAGCAAGGTTGCAGGATACAATGTCATTATATACAAATAGGTATATATTGTATAAAATGGTATACATTAGTATATAATATATATAATATATTTATATTTATATATTATTTGTATTATATATTATATAACATATAATATATATTATATGTTATATAATATATTATATATATTTATATTTGTATATAATACATATATACAAATGGTATATATTGGTATATAATTTTGATACAAGGTCATTATATACAAATAAACTGTATACTAGTGTTCAGAAAAGCCACCGATTAGACAGGTAATATACCTGTTTCAACAGTATTAGACACAATGAAACAGTTAGGAAAGTCTTCCACAAAGATATGCAGGAACTGTGTTCAGAAGAATCATGGCTAAATGAAATGGAGAAGATCCAAGCCAAGGGGGAGATAAGCTGATTATGAATGGGAAGACATTGAGAAGATCATTTTTGACAAACTAATCTATAGATGTAATGTAGTTCCTGTCATATTCCTGGGAGGCTTTCTGTTATATTCATTCTGAAAATCTATGGAAGTATAAAAATGCCAAAATAAACCTAAAAAAGAGATCAAAACAATCTCAAGGATGAGTGCTGGGTTTGCTTTAAGATCTTAACTAAATGGAAACTGAGATGGTGTTGTGTTGGCAGACAGACAGACAGATCTGTGAACATACAATAGAAATTGTAGACACAAGCTGGCACTCTACATAGTTGATTGAATTTAGTCAGTGGAATCTAAGACATTCTGTGAAGAAAAGAAATTCTTTGAGCAAGTGGTAAAGATGCAATTGAACATTTTTGTCCAGAAATAGGACCACATCCTGTCTTGCAAAAACAAAACAAAACAAAACAAACAAACAAACAAAAAACCCACAACAACCAAGACTGGGGATGGAGGGTCAACTGGCAGAGTACTTATCTAGCAGGCACAAAACCTGGGTTTGATTGATAGAACCTTGTGAACCAGGTGTGGTAGCACACGCTTATAACCCCAGCGCTTGGGAGGCAGAGGCAGGAGCACAAGGAGTTAGAGGTCATCTTTGACGGTCATCTTTGGGTTGTGCGAGACCCTGTCTCAGGACAATGAAAAATAAAAATAAAAACAGTTAGATTCTCAGTTAAAAGCTTTCAGAAGGAATGTAGTCCTGCCCTGAGTCATAAAATTCATTTTGGACTTTTGACTTGGTCGGGGAAAACTTGGGAGACTTCATTTTTTATTTTAAGACTTGAAGCAAGGTGGCATCAGCCAAGACAGTGTTTTATAACATAGAAAAGTCATTTAGATGGCCAGAAGAGCAAAAGAGTCTGGGAATAGGTTTTTATAAACACAGCAAATGAGTTTTTCATAAAGACGACACTGTAATTTAATGGGGGAAATAATCATTTTTGTTCAACAAGAATTTTTAACAAATGGCCCTATAAAGATTGGATGTCTGTGGACAATAGTAAAAAAAAAAAAAAAAACCAACAACAACAATAACAACAAAAAAACCCAAAACTACATTGTATCAAATCTAAAAGTTAACTTGGTTCAACGCCTAAAGTCTTTTAAACCTAAGCTTAGATTTTTTTTTTAAATATAGGAAGCACAACTCCTATAAGAAAAACAACCAATCTTTTGGATTTTATCAAAATGAAAATCTGCTTTTTAAAAGACATGGTTCTCAAAGTAGAAAGGCAAGCCATCCTGGGGCTGAAAACATTTGCAAAATCTGTGTCTAACTTGGGCTTAGAATACATATTTGTATCTCCTTACCTCAATAAGAAAACATACAGCCCGTGTAAGAACTGGGCCAAAGGTGTAAAGACACTGAGCTCATAATGGCAAGGCAAGCACACAGCAGAAGCCCAGCATCATTCGTCACTGAATGCACATGCTCCTCCATCACACTGGGGAACTGTGACAGGGCTAGGAGCGCCACCATGGAAAAAGACTGATTAGATCCTACGTCAGCAAGACGTGAAACAAGAACTCTTGTTGGAGGGATGGGAGATGGTACCAACACCCTGGAAAATAGTCTGACAGTTATATGACCAAAGAATCCATTCGTAAGACATGAAGACAGAGATTTCTAGGGGCCAGGAAGACAGCTTGGGTGTTAAAGCCTTTGTTGCAGATGTGTGAGGACAGATGTATCCATCAGGATGCCCAGAACCCATGTTTATGCTGAGTGGATGTGGCTAGCCAGTCTGTAGTTCCAGACTCAGAAGGTGGAGACAAGCAATCCCTGAACAATCTGACTAGGGAGAGACTAGTCATGTCTGAGAGCTCTGAGATTGATTGAGAGACCCTGGCTCAGTGAATAAAATGGAGGAATGGATAAAGGACAATACCTGTCATCCTCCTCAAGCCTCCATATGCATGTGTACACAGCACATGTGCATTCACACCCACACGTGTGTGCCTACAATGTGCAAACGTGTATACACACATGCATACTCCACACACGTGAGAATGGAAAAAGGAAAAAAGAGACATTCTTCATAGTATGATTTTTTCTTTTCCATTTTCCTTTTCTTTCTCTCTTTCCCTTCCTTCTTTTCTTCCTCCTTCCCTCCCTCCCTCCCTTCCTTCCTTCTTTCCTTCCTTCTATTTTCTTGTATTTTCTTTTCTTTTTGTTGTTGAGATAGGTTCACACTTTGTAGCCCAGACTGGCCTGGAACTCATTCTGTAACCTATCCCCGTTTGTGGCAAACCTCCTGCCTCAGCTACCCAAGTGCGGAATTACAGGTATGAGCCCAGTTTATTCACCACAGTTGGTATAATAACTTCAGACTGAAACAAAGACCAAATGTCCATCAAGAGTTGAATAGATAAATCAGTCATGGTTCATCCAAAGATGAACACTGAAAAGGAACTTTAGCAAAATCATGGATGGCTCTCAAAATGTTGTGTCAGAGAAAGAGGCCAGGCAGAGAAGATGATATTCTATAAGTACCCACTGATATGACAGTCTAGAAAAGCTAATATCAGAGAGCAGGTCAGTGATGTCCAGGGCCTGGCAGTAGCCCAAAGGATTGTGCATCTCATTCATGTATATGTTTATCAAGGGCTCATTGATTAGCACACTTCAAATGGTTTTATGTACGCCTTATTTAATTTTATATAACTTATGTGAAATATGCTTTACTAAGTCTTAAAAAGCATCCTATTAAGCAAATAGGCTGACCTCATATTTAAAGAAAATATCTATAAAGCATATGTCTGTAAAGGACTTGTTCCTACCCAAAGGTACAACAAAATCCTCTCATTCAGCAACAAGGGCTGGGGCATAGCTTGGTGGTGAAATTTAGCATGTGTGAAACTCTAGAGTCAATCTCAAGCATTAATAATATTAATAGTAAGAAGCTTAAGAAGCCACATAAGGAGCTATGGTGATAGCTCTGTAACTAGGGGGCTCACCACCTAAGTGTGAAGACCTGCATTTGGACTTCCAGTACCCATGACTGGGCATGACTGTACCTGGCTGTGACTCCAGCTCCAGGATGCTGGAAGGATCCCAAGGGCTCACTGACCAGTCAATCCAGCCAATCAGTGAGCTTGAGGCTCAGTCACAGCCTGACCCTGTCTCAGAAAAGAAGGAGAAGCACCATCCAAGAAGATACCTGACTTTGACCTTTGGCCTTCACATGTGCACACATGGGCACATACATTCTCATACCCACACGTATGCACCCACATGGACTTATACATGCATCACATATGCACCCCTAAAAAGGCAAGTACAAATGGGGAAAAGAGTCGAAGAGAGTCCCCCACACAAAGGGGAACCTATGCACATCATCACTCACACGAAGCACTGTGTGACATCATTAGTCACTAGGCAACTGTAAGAGAGCACCACAGACCTCCTGGTAGCTGCATTGGAAACACTTATAGGGGCTGGAGAGATGGCTCAGTGCTTAAGAAAGAAGGCAGGCTGCTCTTGCAGGACCCTGGCTCACTCCCCAGCACCCGCTTGATGACACCAGGGGATCTGAGGCCTCTTCTGGTCTCCTCCAGCACCAGGCATGCATATGGCACACAGACATATATGCAGGTAAAATGAAAATAAGGAATTTGGGGGGGGGAGGAGGAGGAAAAAGCCTACAATCCACAAGAAGTTGAAGAAACTACAAAAGGTCAATGCATACACACCACAGCACAGCCACATCTGAAAAAAAAAAGGAAGGCCAGGCAGTGGTGGCGCACGCCTTTAATCCCAGCACTTGGGAGACAGAGGCAGGCGGATTTCTGAGTTCGAGGCCAGCCTGGTCTACAAAGTGAGTTTCAGGACAGCCAGGGCTACACAGAGAAACCCTGTCTCAGAAAACCAAAAAAAAAAAAAAAAAAAAAAAAAAAAAATTCTTCCTCCCTCCCCCTCTTTCTCCCTTCCTCCTTCCTTTCTTCATTCCCCCTTCCTCCCTCCTTTCCCTTTTCTTCCCTCTCTCCCTTCCAATCTTCCGTTCTCCTGTCCTTCCTCCTTTATCTGTGTGTTGCACTATGCACACATACAAGCATGCATGAGCAAGAACGTGTGCGAGAGCACCGACATGTGCCACAGTGTTCATTCTGAGGTCAGAAGACCATTTGTGAAAGTCACTTTTCTTTTCCCACCACCTCAGTCTCAAGAACCAAACTCAGATCCTCAGGCTTAGCGGCAATTGGCTTTCCCTGCTGAACCATCTGGCCAGTCTGGCTGTTTCTTTTAAAGTTAAACACACATACTGTTGGAGTCAGCGACTCCACTCCTGGGTATTTATTTACCCAGGAGAAGTGAAAGCATGCCCACAAAGACAGATGTTACGGAGCCTCATACACAGTAGTCATGCACTAGAAACAACCCAAATGTTCACCAGCAAAACTTTGAGATGAATTCCAATGTCCGCATCCAGAGGAATAAAAAGCTACAGACATGAGACGGGTGAGTCACGGAGACGTGATGCTCAGAGACAAAGCGAGCCCGTGAGAAAGCTTGCTGTGTAATTCTGCTCACTCCAAGATCTAGAGGAGGCAAAGCGAATCTGTTGTTGGAGGTGGGGTTAGTTAGGAATGGTAATAGCCTGTAGGATTACCTGGGAAGGAGTGAGAGGGAATTTCCCAGTAAGAGGGTGACATACTGTGTTATGACAGAGATGTGGGCACCGGGATTTAAACACTTATCAGCACCACACAGCTAATATTTGTACATTTTACTATGCAAATTTTCTTAGAAAAGCCATGTCAAAAAAGCATACAAATCAAGTGTGCGAAATCATAGCGAGAACTCCACAGTGTGATTGTCGTTGTCGGCGGTGATGGGCACACAGGGATCTCAATTAGACCATTATGTTTACTTTGTGTGTTTTTCAAGTTTCCCGTAATAAAAAGTGAAATAAAGTAAAGGGGAAGAAAAGGATAATTGCACCTTGAGGGGCTGTTTCGAGTTCCTGGGAAGGTTGGGGAGGGCTTGGAAGGCTGTGGGGTACATTCCGAGGTCTGAGCTCGCTCTCCTGGGTTGATCCGCTCTCCTTTCCTCCCCATCAGGCTCTGGGCATGAACTGCTTCCTTCTTCATCCTTCCCGCTGAGTTCTTTGCTTTTACTGTTGCCCCCACCCCCTCCTGTTTCTCCCCTCCACCTTCCAGTTTTTCAGAGACAGGGTCAACTCACGGTCTAGCCCAGACTGTGCTGTCTATTCCAGATGTCCTCCTGCCTCAGCCTCTCCAGTGCTGAGAGTACAGCTGGGAGGGCAGTACCTTACACTCCTTCCCCTATTTTGCACCTGCCTAGCTTCTGCTTTGAACCTTCACTGCCTTTCCCTATTGCCGTTTGTCCACCGGGGTGACAATTTTGGGGGTAAACAATGGGGAAGGGGCTTGGCCCCCCTTGGAGGCTCTGCTTTCTTTCCTCTTCATCCTTTGCTCTCCATGCTGATGATGACTCCTTCAGAAGAGGCTGGTGACACCTGCCTGAAAGCCAAGTGCACCTGTAACAGGCTGTGCAGGCTGTGCGTTTGTCTGTCATCTCTCTCTGGCTTCCCCCCAAAACTCCCAGATTAGGGGAAGTTTGACTCTGGTTCCCAGTCCTAAGCCCTGGCTCACCTCCATGCTGAAGCCACCCTACCTCACCCAACCTTGTACCTCAGCCTGGTTCCTGTTCAGACAGATTTAGGTGACAGCATCCCTTCTCTGTCAACGCCACAGCCCTTGCGCCCTGATTTTTTTCTTGCCAGGCACCAGCTCGGGGCGGTCTCATGAGACGCTGACCCTCTGCACTCGCTCTTGTTCTCTGTTAACCAGCTATGAGCTCAGCAGTGTTTAATGAGCACCTATTATTTGCTAGGCACTAATAGACCCCGTGGCCATAGCGATCTATGGTAAGGGAGGTAAAACAAAACACAGGGTTACAGTACAGTGTTGCCAAGCAGCTCCTAGGGTGCTTGGTGGGTCTGTGGGGGCACACAGAGAGTTCTTATATCCAGCACGGATTGGGGCAGGCAGGTCAAGCCATCCTAGACAAAACACCCATGAAACTAAGACCCAAAGTAGGCAAACAGGCCTGGACACAGCCTGTAAGACAGTGGAGTTAGCTCTCCTGGGCGGGGCTCCCTGGGAACCGCAGGCAGTGCAGGTGTAAAGGGAGGGTCAGGCTGAGAAGAAGCCTGCGATGCTCATAGCCTTCCTGCCAGTAGCGGCTGTGCACCGCCCATCTTTCTCCAGCAGATATGGACTTTCCTGGGGTGGTGAAGTAGAACTGGTGGTACCCAACCTGCATCCATCTCCTACTGGGGCACCCCATATGCCTTGATCCCCACACCCCAATTCCTAACCCCATTTCCCCAATTCCCTCCCACCTCACCCCACCCACCCACCCCACCGCACTCCACCCACCCCACCCCACTCCACCAAGCCTCTGGCTGGGCAGTGACTCAGGAGGAGCTGTCCTTAGTGTCTGACATGTGACTCCCACCTCTGCCTCTGTGGCTTACCTGCTCCTCTGTTCTTTTGTCTTCTGGGGAATTCTGGTGCTCTGTCTCTGTATCTGGGTCATGTTTTTGGTTGTGGCTCTGATGCCAGTGCTAGTCCTGGGTACAACAGTATCCCCAGCTGAGCATATACCCAGGCAGCCTGGCCTTGTTGGATGCTGACGCTGACCTCACAGATACCAGAGGAAGAGGACCCAAATACTCTTGAGCTGGGATAGAGGGGCACTGGGCAGTGTGGGGGTGGGTGGGGTTCAGTGACTTCCCTAGGGTAGAGAGGCAGCTGGAGGAGGCTCACTCCCCTACACATTGGGAAGCTGGGAGAATGTGGAGGCATAGAATAACCATGTTAGACACTTCACGGAGTAGCTCCTGGCATGCCCAGCCTGGAGGAAAAATCACTAGCAGAGTATAGGGGATTAAAGAGAAAGTTCCGGGGCTGGATTATGCTGAGTTCAAACCCAGTTCTGCTAGCTATTAGCCTCCTGACCTCAGGCCTGTTGCCTAACCTGTCTAGTTCCTCTTATGTAAAATAGAGAGAATAAAACATGTCACATATAATGGTAATGCCATTTATTGGTTGTGAGACTTCTAGCTATTCCTGTCACCCACTGGGAGCCTTGCGGGGATTGTCCCTTCCATCCCTGGGAATCAGAGGTGAATGGGAGTGTGCAGGAGAGAAGCTTGGAGCATCCTTGGAGTCAGTCAGTAAGAGAAACAACTCAACTTCTGACTGTTATCTCCTTTTTTTGTAAGATGAAAACATTGTCCTTAGAATGGCTCTAGGCTGAGTCCTGGCTGCTGTGTGACTTCAGGAGGATTGCTTTATATCTCTGGGCCTCTGATTCCTTACCTGTGTTTCGTTGTAGGCAGTTATGTAACCAGAGTTGGGTCTATGCGAGGTTCCTGGCAAGAGAATGCGCGAAACCCAAAACAGTAGCTGGTTCTGTTCCTTTAAAAGCACCAGTAAAGATGAAGGGGAGCCGAGTCGGGAAAGATGGACACTGGCTGCCTGGCAGGCTCAAGATAAAAGGTCCTCCTTCCCAGCCTTCCTTGGAAGTTTACCTTCTTACACCCCAGCAGCCCTTCTAGGAAGGAAGGGCGAGAGGTACCTGTGTCGGGACTCCGAGGGGCCAGCAGGGACTCCATGCTTCAGTTTGTGACCCCTTGTGATCGCTAAGGCTCTGGGGGCGGGAAGCATCTCATGATTCTCTGTGGCTAGGGCTGCTGGTCCAACCTCTCTATACCCCTTAATAGTTGTATAGTTGGTACTTTTCTAAAATAACTCTAGTCTCATCTCTGCTTCCTGTGTGGACAAAAGTGTGTCAGTCATCTTCCTGCCCTGCCACCCGGCTTTCCCTCTCTGAGGCTGTGCCTTTCCTGTCACCGGGAACCATCTCCCTCTGGAACCATAAGTCAAAACCAACCCTTTCATTCCTAGTCTCTTTTCTGCTCTCTCTCTCTCTCTCTCTCAATTCTGCAAAAATAAGGATCTAGAATCCAAACGGCAAGGAGGAAATGCTGCCTAATCCATTTTCAGCTCCAATCACCTGCGCCAGCCCGCACTCCTCCAGTGTGGCGCAATCTGTGGGCAATGTGTGGCGAGCAGCGCTACCTGTGGCAGGGCCTTCACTTAGCTGTCCGACTCTAGCTGCAGTTAGTCTAGAGGGTAAGAGGGAAACTGGCCCAGCCTCAGTCGAAAGGGTATCATTAAGCCACCCCCTCTCCAGGCTAAACAATCCTAGCACCTTTAACCCTTTCCTCTTAGGTCCTGTTTTCCAAGTCTTTAATTATTTTGGCTGCCCTTGTCCAAATTTCAGAACACAGCCCTATAATCATAGAACTTCAGGGCTTCAAGCTACCTGGATATACTCTGGAGGAGGGCCAGTAGCAGAGATGGCAAGCCTTGCCCTCCCCAGCCATTCCACAGGGGAAGGAATGGGTCACTTGCCCTCTGCAGACCTTCCCAATGGCTCCTTCAGCAGAGGAGAACCTTGCCCGGGTCCCTTTCTTTATAGGGAAAGAGCGACCTGCCCAGGGGCTTTTGAATATCTGCAGCCTACACTGCCATTTTTAACCCTCAGCAGTCCTTCTGGGTAATGAAGATCAGTCTTATTTTGTAAACACAGAAACTGCATTGGAAAGCCAGTGTAACTTACCCAAATCTACCCACTGAAAAAGTTCCTGGCCGGGCTTGGTCGGAACATGGCTGCAACCCAGAACTCAAGACTGAGGTAGGAGGATCATCACAAGTTCAAGGTCAGCCTGGACTATATAATAAGATCAAGGCCAACCTGGGATAAGAGGCTATCTGTGGTAGTCTTTATTTAACATCAGTCAGTTTCTGGGCCTGGTGATGCATACCTGTGATTCTAGCACTCAGGATGCTAAAGTAGGAGGACCTTGAGTTCCTGGCCAGCCTGGGCTACTGAGTGAGACCACCCTGTGTCAAAACAAAGAATAAAACACAATGGAAAACAGAACAGAACAATAGGAAACAGTAGCCCCCAAGTCAAAACCAGAGATGTTTTAAGACCGGCCCGGACTTCCTTTCACAGTCCCAATGGCTACTTAGCTCATTTTTAGTAAGACCAAAACTCTAGTCCCCCAACTCCACATGCACAGTAAACTGTCACTTTTAGAGTATTGAAGCTAGATTCAAAGGAGAACTGCCTGCAGCATAAATAGTCATAGAGCTTGGGATGCGTGGTAGGGGAAGATCGCAGAGTGTCTTCTTCCCATGTTTTTAAGGGTCTGTCATCCTTTAAGAGACACATACATAAAAGACTTTCTAGGGAGAGTCTTGACCAGAGGCAGGAGAGTGGGCCCCATGACCACTCCCCTCCCACCCCGGGTTCCCAGGAAGGCAGAGGAGCCCTTTCCTTTTAAGGAATTTCCTCTTTTATGACAGGAGGGTTAGAGGCAGAGTCAGAAGCAGTCAAGCCACCAGAAGTAGGCGGAGGAGGCTGCTCCACCCGCTGAATCAGGAGGGGGACCCGCTTCAAGCTTTCTCTTGAAAGGGCTTTGAGAGGAGTCCAGGGTCAGGCGCGGGTGGGCGTGGGAATAGGTAGTCCAGTGGAGGCTGGCAGACAGGGCAGCCAAGGGAAGGCAGAGAAGTTGCCCCTGTTCCATAAGGACTCTTTTCTGGAAGCCAGTTCAGCTCCCTAACTCTTGTTAGGCCCAGCATTGAAACCACACTATAGGCTTTAAGGAGGGCCAGAGGGAGGGCAGAGTAAGATGGGCAATGAACCACCGAGGAGGCCAGACCCGGTCCCTTCTTCTTCCAAGGCTTTTTAAAATACAAAGGTCCTTCTGCTTTGGTCCTTGGGAGTCTTTTGCAGTTTGTGTGTGACACAGAGGTTCTGAGGACCATCATGCAGTGACTTTTTCTAGGATGATAGGTGCTTGGCTGTAGTTAGGCCCTTGGGTGGGCACAAGTGTAGAATCAGAGAGAGAACCCTCAGGGAGTGAAGGAACTGTCACCCTACTTTGTACCCCTGGGCCCTTCTTCCACTTCAGAGCTGGAGCTTGACATAGCCCAGGCTAGCCTTGAACTTCCCAAGGAGCTGAGAAAGACCTTGAACTTCTGATCCTCCCTCTCCTACCTTCTGAATGCTGGGATTACAGGAGTATACCACCAGGCTCAGTTCATGCCGAGGACAGAACCTAGGGCTTCATGAATGTGAGCCAGCTACCCTTCCTCTAAGTTACAGTCCCAGCTGTAGCCTCACCTCTTAGGGTCAGCTCTGCAGCTCTGTTAGGGAAACAGAAGACTACGTGGTGGACAGCCCTGAAACCTGCTCAACCTGGTAGATAAGAGGTCACTTTCAGGATGGCCTGGGGCTCTCGCTCCTCTGGGCAATCCAAGCCCCCCCCCTTTGTGCTTATTCTGAGTCATTCACCCAAAATTTGAATGGATTTCTTACTCTTTCCCCCATGACACTACAAGCTCCCCAGTGCAGATCAAGAACTCATTCCTGTTTATATGATGGGTCCCTGCTCCATGCCAGGCCCACAGTAGCACTCAGAAGTAGGTGGCAATGAACAGGCAGGTCTGAGCTAGATGCCTCTTGTGGGACAGGTAGGAGCTAGGATGGAGGCCATGAACTGTGAGGTCAGAGGGAAGGCCTCTTGGAAGGGACAATGGCAGCTCTTTATCCCATGCACATGGAAGCCCTTGGACCTGCTTCCCTTCCCCAACTTAGGACGACTGAGAATGGTTTACTCTAGGATCTGCAATCTATCCATCTTCCTACAGTTCATCTGTGTACCTCCGTCATCCATCCACCAGCCCAAGGCCTGGGATGTGTTGGAGCAGGCCCGTACTGACTCAGGAGAGCACCAGGTACTGTCAGCATCTTGAGGTATTAGGTGAAGATTGACACTTCAAGATGATGATAGCAGGGTGGGAGGAAGCAGCAAGTTCCACATGCTACCAAGTCACCTTTAGCAAACCTTTGTAAGTCACTCACTCACCTACAAACTGCCTATATCTCTCCTTCCTCCCTCTAGTCTTTCTCTCTCCTATCCTCCTCTTCCCTCCCTTTCCAATTACTTTTTAATCAGTTATTCATCTGTTTAGGGATCTATCCTCTATGCATCCACCAATCCATCTATACATCCATCAATCAAGCCATGCATCCATCCATGCATCCATCCATCCATGCATCCATCCATGCATCCATGCATCCATGCATCCATCCATGCATCCATCCATCCATCCATCCATCCATATACCTACTCATCCATCCATCCATCCATCCATCCATCCATCCATCCATCCATATACCTACTCATCCATCCATCCATCTATCCATCCATCCATCCATCCATCCATCCACCCATCTATTCATTCATCCGCTCATCTACGCATCTATCCATCCACCCACACACCCACCTACCCATCCATTCATCCATTCATTCATCAACTCATCCACCCATCCAACCATCCATCCACCCATCCACCCACCCACACACCTACCCATCCATCCATCCATCCATCCATCCATCCATCCCACCCATTTCTACTCATATTCGTCTTTTGATTTCTTTTTTCCAGCCAACTATCCACGGATTTGATTTTGTTTTTTGTCTGGGCATCTGCCTATCTGCTTATTCCTAAGGCTCATCACAGCACTTCCCTGATCTCTAGAG